>VZTD01002210.1:600787-786524 GCA_013397725.1 Rhagologus leucostigma | reverse complement strand
TTTTGTACCTCTGACTCGGTTTTAGCTGGGAGAGAGTTAACTTGCTGGTACAGTACTGCATTTTTTGGATTTAATATGAGAATAACATTGATAACCACTGATGGTTTAGTTATTGTTGAGCAGTGCTTGCACTAAGTCAAGGACATTGTAGTCTCATGCTCTGCCAGAAAAGACATGCACAAGAAGCTAGAAGCCCAAGGCCAGGAAAACTGACCCAAACCATCTGAAGGGATATTCCATACAACAGAAGGTAACACTCTGTATATAAACTGTAGGGAGTCANCCAATATAATTACAACATGAAGAATAAAACAAATAAAATAATAAAACAAATAACAAATCATTTCCCCATGGAAAGCAATAAGCAAATGTCTTTGTGCTATTTAAGATTCACTCATCATATCAGTCTGTGATATTGAAGGCTAGTTTTGAAAAGTTGCTGGTAATAAAGACAAGTCAAGCCAAGTTCCTTTTCTCGTAAAGTCTGCTCTAAGCTTCTTTTGCATATGTGTGCAGGAAATAAAAATGCAATTAAAAAAAAAAAAAAAGGAAGGTCAGCCAAAGCAAATATACGCATTTTATTTTCCATTTCTCTTCTCACTCATCATTTATTTCCCTTTATGAAGGCCACCAAGGTTTTTAATTTATTTGAATCTCATACTCAGAGTCCTCCAAGGTCATTAACCATTGAGGATTCATCTACTTCTATTCTCATATTGAATATGATAATGTACATGTAGAATTCTGGTACTGTCATTTCAGCCAGCTTCGCTTTCAGACACACACCTGAAAACTAACACATAAAACACCCACTACCCCCACTAGAACAAATATACTGATCCAATACATCATTTGCTTCCCACCTGGAGAAACTCTGGAGCACACTACATTAGATTCTTACACCTTCCACTTCCNAGTCTCATGCTCTGCCAGAAAAGACATGCACAAGAAGCTAGAAGCCCAAGGCCAGGAAAACTGACCCAAACCATCTGAAGGGATATTCCATACCACAGAAGGTCACACTCTGTATATAAACTGTAGGGAGTAGGCCAAGAGATGCCAATTGCTGCTCAGGAACCATCTGGGCATCAATCAGCAGGCGGTGAAAAACTGTGCCTCACTTTTCTTCCTTGGGTTTTATCTCTCTCTTACTCTCTCTCTTTTCCCCTCCACCTTCCCTTCATTGAATCCCTTTCCATTACACTATGATTTTATCATCATTAATATTACATTTCAATTATTAAACTGTTCTTATCTCAACCCATGACTTTTACCTTTTTTTCCAATTCTGCTCCCCATCCCTTGGGGGCAGGGGAACAGGGTACTTAGTTGCTGGCTGTGATTAAACCACGACAACTTCCATCAAGAAAATAGCTTATATTGTAAGGATTAATGTCTCCCAATAATAGTTAATTTCCCAAAAGGATATTTAATTTATTCACCTCAGCACATACTAGTGGGAAGTGTGTAGCCAATAAACACATGGGGTTAATACACACCAGTTTTGATCTCAAAGCCAGATATTCAGCTGGTGTTCATTGGAATGCATCTCCACTTCCTTCTATGAAGCAGTACCAATCTGTATCAGTTGCGAATTTGGCCTTTCATATTTTTTTTTTACAAAGCTAGAGCAGAAATATCTAGAATCAATTCTTGGTAAAGTTTTAATCTCAATGAGATTAAATTTGATCCCTTATATACAGATGTTTTATGAATTCCAGATACTTAATCTTTGCTAAATAGTTTTTCATCAGTTAAATTCTAATGGCTTTGTGAAGCAAGTAAGAAGATGAAAAAAATATGTTCTTGCAAGGAAAAAGATGTGCTTGAAACACCGAATAAATGAATTTTATTTTTAAAATGATTCCTAACTTTTGAATTTAACAATTAAGATAGTTACATGCCTTCTGCCCGGTGTGGAGGGAGAGAACTACCTTCTACTACACCTCAGAGCTATTCAAAGTGATAACCAGAAAAGTGGTTTTTAAGTTAAGGCATACTTTGCAAAGAATGGCATTTTGGGCACTGTGAGTCACTCACAGCACACTTCAGCTTTCTTATGGAATATTTAGAGATTTTTTTTCTTCTGGCTCAGGGAATTTGTTGTGTGTAAGGCAGAGTGAAAATTAGTCTTGACTGTGAGGTCCTACTTAATTCTATGGAGCCTCAAGAATGCTACTGGAAGCAGCTGTTGCATCCTTCAGTACTTCACAATATTGAAACACTTGCAGTCAGGACAAATGGAAACTGTAGCATATGGAAATGTGAAAGACAGAGTAAATGTGTTATTGTGCTATTTTGTTATTTTGAAGAGGATCTCGTAGTTGCTGCTACAGCTCTGAAGAAAAAAGCATGGGAAATGATGAAAGGAATAAATAGCGAGCAATAACTGCTGCTCTATGTTAGATACCGCAGGTGACATGGCAAAAGCCATTGGAGCCAATAAGAAAGTGGGAAACCAACTAACCATGCCATAAAGCTCAGGAATGACAAACTGAAAATAAACTCTCAGAGCAGAACCTCGTGTCACTCTAAAAGGTTATTGAGGAAAAAGGTGATTATGACCTTGGTCTGAATTCCCACAAAGAAAATACTATCCCATCAATTCTGTGTTAACCTGAATTCATAGAACCAACTTGAATTCAACCAAGGTATTAGTTAGAAACCATTAGTTTGCTCTTGGGTTGTGAGCTTGAAAGTAAAATATTTGCTTTTAATGTTGCGGTTGGAGGCAGGCTACAAACATAATGAGGGAGAGTGAAGAGAGAAGATCAAGATTTTCAAGAGAGATCTTGTTCAGATTAAAAGGTTTCAGAAATACAAGCAGATTCTGTGTGAATAAGCACAGAAACAACACATTTGCAGCCACGTCATAGAGGAGCTGGATGCTGTACACCAAATTGCGGTCTCCAAACCAAAAAATTTCTTCACCTCTGAAGTGCTCACTGACTATTTACAAAGACTTGCTCATGAACAAGGGTATGTCATTTACTCCTGCAGATAAATTGACTCATCAGCTACAAAACTGTCCTTAGGCTGTGTTTAGTCATCACTACTGAAGGTACAGGCATGGCAGCTGTCACGCATCTCAAGCAAGTGCATTTAAGTAACAAGAAAGTGAACTTGTACTGTATACTGCTACTGAGTTATGCTGTAGAAGGAAAAACAATGATTCAAAGGATAAAGAAATCAGAGAAGATAGTTGGGTGGGTGGATGGATATAGTACAGCAGTAACCCCATCCTGCTACAGTAAAAAGATGGGATTGTCTAACAGAAGATGTAGATAGAAATTCAATTTCATCTTCAACAGGACAAAGGTCTTGGAGACCTTACATTTAGCCCCTTCACAGTGTAAACATGTTACAGATAATTTTTTTTAAACATGTTGAATGTTTAACATGTTCTATAAACATGCTGAAAAGATAATGCTTCTCTTTCTCTGAAGTTTTAACTCTTGAGGTGAATGTTCTCCTTCTTGATGTTTCAACTTGGAGAGAGAATGAGGTACCAGATATTATCCTTCTAAAGACAAAGACAGACGGAAATGAGAGAACATAAAACTATTTATTACTAATGTCTTACCAGTTTCTTCAAGTGTTATTTAGCTTTCGAATATCTCTTTAATGTGGCAGTTTTTCTGTTTATTTGCATGAATAATAGTGTTAGCATAACAGTCTCCAACACCCAGAGATGGCAGTAACTACATAGACGTCCTGTTTTGAACTGGGTTACCTTTCAAAAGGTTTTCCCTGGGAAAAAAAATATATTTGCTTTTATAAAGTGCTCAAATGACTGGTGCAATTCATTTAAAATAAAGCTATAAAGGTTCAGGAGAATTTCCAAGATTAAATGTGCCTTTTTTTAAGTACTGAAAGCAGAGTAAAGCATGTAAAGATGGGAGAAGCTTATCCAGATCAGCTTTAAGGTATCTTAATAGAGCTTGAACTGCTGCAAATGATTAGGCTAAATTCATGCCAACATACTAATGGTTCTGCATATTAGCAGTGCTACCTACTCACAACACTGAGGAGGGATTATTACCTGACATTTTCATGTCCGTTCTGAACTCCAGAGTATGACAGTTTGACTTAAAATAAAGTTATCTCTGTCAGGAGAGGATGAAGTAGAAGTGACAAACACTTAATCAAGCCAGAACCTGGGATGCTGAGTTGGTGCTGAAGGTGATTATAGTCACTGGTGATGGAATATTATCCACCTATGTACTATAGCAATGAAAAAAATAAGTTATTAGTTTGAAATTTGTGAAGTGATACTTTCAAGAATCTTGCATTATGATGACAAAGGAGAGATTTACCATATTTCTATTAGAAAAAGGCTGAACATCTCTGCTTGGACTCAGGAAAACATCTTAAGAGATAAGAAGAGATAATGAGTTGAGAGGACATTCAAAAGAAGACCCTGGAGTTCAGGTTCAGGCTGAATCAGGACAAACACACAGATTGCAAAATTTTTGCAAGCTCTTTCAAACTGCCTTGGCAATAATCCTATCAGATGAACTGACTGTATGCTTTCTACATCTCTTAATTAGCAGCAATCATGAAACTAAGTAGTTTTGTGAGTTTTTAATTTAAAAAAATCTCAAGAGAATGGCTATTCCATTACATCTGAGCTGGAAAGCAGGTAACTCCTGTTTCTGGATCCAATTCTAAACACAAAAAAAACCTGTGTTTTTTCCTGAAGTGCTGGATATTTAAAATAAACAAATGTGTGGATGTCCTTTTTTCCCACATTTATTAGTAATTTCCTATTAATGTGCAAAATAAGAAATATCTGAGGCATCCTTCCCATGAGTTAAAATTCTGTATCTCTATGCTTGGGTGATAAAGATCAAGTATGTTTCTATGTCTGACTAGCTAATGGACGCTGGGTCTGGCACTAACAGTATTTGTTTCATGTCTTTTTTTCCCCCCTCAAATATGCCCATCAGGATTTTGTAACCTGACTTTTTTCTCTAATCCTGCCAAAAAATGCAGCTCCTGTGGCTCACAGGAAATCCTGAGTGGTATATTCTGTCACAAAACTTCAGTCTTCAGCGGAGAGCTGTAGGAAGCGGGTGACCTCTCCCATGTAGCTGGAGTGCTGCTGACCAGATGAGTCATGGAGGAAACACAATGTTGACACAGACATGCAATGCTGTTGAAAAGATTTTGTTTAGCAATTGTTTATTTACTCAGGAACTTGGTACCACATTAGCACCTTTGTTCTGACTTGGGATTCACTGATTATTTCCAGAAACCCTGACTGCTACTAGAGTAATAGCCTTAGCAATGCTTAAAAACAAACACGCATTACAGAGTCCTGTATACAGAGTACCCACGTACAACCGGGCTGGCTGCTGGATACCTCTGCCACGCTGCGCACTTAAGGTGAGAATGAAGCTGGGAAAACGTCCAGGAGTTCAAAACATTTGAGCCACGAGTTTTTTATTGTCTTATGCACCAGTAAACACCTTCATCTAAACTTATCTACTGTGTTGCTTTGTCGACTGGAATTTGGCACAACAGTGTAGGTGCAATAAAGTCCCTATTCACCAAGTGATAATTTGTGAGTCAGTCATTGAAAGACTTTGTGTTTTAAGCCATTCAGTTTATCTTTCTAGTGAGGTGTAGGTGCTCCATGTGTTCTCACAGCATTTGGTAATAAGCCATAAGACACAGATGAAGGAACCTAGTAAGCTAAACAGGGAGTCTAGTAGGATATTGTAAATACTCTTCCTCCCACTCGAGGGTGGTTGTATGTGTCACTACGGGAAGAAACACTTCATTAGTATTCCACACGCATTGAAGGAAAATGCTACTATTACAAAAGCCTGGATCATAAATATGAAGGGGAAGGGAGAAAAGGGTTTAGTTCTCATTCTAAGTCTAAAGGATGTTTCTAAACAAAACTAGGAAATAAGGAAATACTGGTCTGATTAGAGCCTATTGATGTGAACTGAAAGATTTTCATTTGTGTCAAACAATGTTGGCCCTGTTCTTTTGTGATTCTGTGCTGCTGTTTGTAAATTTTTTTCTGGAACACAGCAGCAAAATCATCTTTCCATTTAAAAAGCATTCCTCTCTATCATGTTTTAGAAAACATGGGGTTCAAGCCACCTGGGCACAGTATTTTGCCTAGAAGGTGCCCAGGGGAAAATGAAGGCAGAGTGGTCAAGACAAGCAGTAGTACCTTCCTGTCATTGAGATTTGACTGTCTAGCAAAGCATGAAAACTCAATTTTATTTATTAATGTGGAGTTCTAACAAGGAAAAAAAGCCAGACTGAGCCTTTCTCAGGGATATGAAATTAACCTATGGAATGATCACATGGCCATTTATGTGCTTGTACAACTAAAATTAATGTGGCACAACATAGTTTTTTTCCCCTTCTGCTTGGCTGAACTTTATTTTCACAGCAAACATCAATTAAATATGAAAGATCAAGCTAATAAACTGTATCCGGCACACTCTGTGATTATTTGTAGAATTCACTATTTTCCCTGTAGCAAACTGTCACTTTCTAAAAGACAGAGTAGAACTCAAGCTTTCTCAAAATAAGAAAGTTGCCTACAGAAAAAAATTCTGTAACATTATTACTTCTTCTTGTATATGTAACTATCTAAGGGAAAGACCTCATATTTCATGCTACATGGGGAAAACAAAGCAATGACACTTTTATTTTCTCAGATAGTCTAAATAAAGAAGGTAACAATCCCTGGGTTTTTTCCCTTCTATCACTTTTTCAATGGCTGCATTCTCTTGAGGCTGGGAATGCTATCCTCAGCTGAGGCTCTCCTTTTGCAAAGCCTGCAAGTTAGAGCAAAATTGCCGAGGTAAATAACTCAGAAGAGTCAGGTTGATAGCTTTTAAACACGTTGTGCTAATTATGCCACTGAAAAGGAAAAGCATCAGGCAAAGTTAAAGTTGTGTGCACTAAAATCGTTGCCATCAATGAGTGCATTCAAATCGTGGAATAAATCATCACTGAAGTAGAATGAAATGAGGATGCAACAGGTAGGAAATGTCCATGGATCATCTGGTTTCCTTGAGCATTTCTGTTGAGATAAGATTAAATACCAGTTCCCCAAGCATCTTGATGACAAACCCTGTTCAATTTGTCTACTGAAATCTAGAGATCTAGGTTAAAAGACTACTAAATATCATAATTACCACTTAAAACTTAAGAGATTATTACAAATATCTTCAAATGAGACTTGATGCTGTTATGTTGAATTGGATCTGTGTGTGCAGAAGAAGCCACAGCATGGGCCATCTACTTATGTCAGTTTAAGATGTGCCTGTAAAGCCACAAGCTCATGATAAATTGATTTGCTGAATGTTAAATATAAGCCCATCTAGAAGCTGCCCCCCTCTAACTGAACTGAATTAAGACAGATTAGTCTGACTTGTGTCTAGTCACAGGCTCTGAACACAAAGGCAACTGTGTACTCAGTGGAGGAACAGCCACCAGTGACCTGGCAGATTTCTTGGTCTGCTCCAAAGTGGCAGCCAGGCTGTTGATTAACCTAGGTAGCCAAAGTTGTATTAGTGAGGGCTGGGGGAAGAGTCTAACGACAATCAGTGTCTTGATCTGCAGTTATTTATTGGAATTTTTGGCTTCCTCGAATTATTTCAATTGTTGAATGTCTTGTGTGAAGACTGGGAATGTCTGCAGGACACACTGCTATCTTCCTTAATACCTCACTTAATACTTTTTTTTTTTTAATGATACCCCTGAAATTATACAGACAAGAAAAATAGATGGATTTTTTGGTTTGTTTTTAAAGGCAAGCATGAGCCTACACAATGCAGAATTGAAATGTTTCCCTGTCTTTAGTGATTGCCATGGTCCGACCTATAATTGCAAAGGCAATCAATACAGGCTCCCTCCAGCAGTACTCCTGAAGGAAGATATCCCTTGCCGAAGCATCCGGATCTAGTATATAGCTATAGAGAATTACACAACTTGCCAATAGATATGAGATTTTTATTGGCATGCCTTAGACGTGAATAGGTTTTCCATTTACAAGGCACAATGGGATGAGTTAAGGAGAGACTTTCAGATGCTAAATTTCCTCTCTGTTAGGAGGTTAAAGCTGATGGTGGGCATTTCAACATAATTTTTTCGAACAAAAGACTTTATTTAATTTTTTTTGTTATTTTTTTTTAAGATGGCTTCCTGCTGGAATTGTGCAGTTTCTGTGGTTGGGGCTGCATGGTTTGTCAGGCTGGTAATTATTCGTGTTGGTTTTCTATCTCCTCCATAATACAGCAGTAGCAAGTATGATTAGGAGTAAGATTCAATGCTCACTTTTTAAGTGTTTGTTATTAATAAACAAGGAAATTTTCATACCTTCCACCTAGGGAGCATTTAAAAAATATTAATTACATTTCCAAAGTACCAGAGTTGTGAGGTAGATAAAGATCAGGAACAAATTTACCAAAAATCAAGGTGACTTGCTTTTCTCCCATTTAACCAGTGCAGCCCTTGCTACCGTAACATGGGACATGGTGACAGGGACACGGGGAAGGTGTTCATCTGGGTCAAGGGTCTCAGGGACTTTAGTGCGCCTTCCTCTTGAAATAAGAGAAAGAAATTCTCTTAAAGAGACATGTAAAGGACACACTCTCATCCCACTGAAATACAAAGGAATCTTGGTTTAAATTTAAGTAGGATAAGGTTTTGAGATTAAAAGGGTGAAATTCATCACACCTATCTTCAATATTCTAAAATTTCACTGCCAAACATATAGGCTTTCCTTAAGGCTGGCCTAGTCTTAGCACCCAGTTTTGAACCCTTTTTTAGGGCAGGCAGGAGTACTTTGTGTAGGTGGTTCTCCCTCAGATGACTCAGGAATACATTTATATGAGCAACTTATCCTACACACTTTTGACTAACTCAAGTTAGAGAATGTAAATCCCACCCTGAATGGAGTGCACATGGTAAAGACACACCTCCTAGCAAGCAGCATGGCTGGGACAGGAATTTATGATTTCCTTTCTCTCAGTCTTACATTCAGTAAAATGTGTTAAGAGGCACTAAATTCTTATACTACAGACAATAGAAAAACTACTTTATTTTATACCTTTATATTCACTATGAAAAAAATCATCATACTGAACCACCAAAAATATAAAAGAAAAAAAAAAATCAATGTAATATAAGATGGCAGATTGAATGTTATTTCTGTTGATGGGTTCTTAGTAGCAGCCACAGCTCTGGGAGACCCTGTCCCCCCAAGGCCTCTCTGACTCCGCTTTGTTTACCCCGTTTGAGGCCAGCTGAGCTCACAGCAGAGCCAGCACTGAGGGGCAGCAGCCTGTGGGAAGGGGCTGGAGGGAGGGAAGAGGGCAGGAAGGAACGAACTCCGTCAGCTCCTTGCTGCAAAGCTCCTGTGTTGTAAAGCCACATCCAAGTGCCACTGGTATTTCCTCAGCCACCAGCTGCTTTTACCTCATAAAGAGGCTTGATTGCTTTGTTAGTGTAGCCTGGCCGATTGCTTGGCACACCCATTATTTTTAACGAGGATTGTTATTTTCTTTGGAGCCAGAACATCCCTGTTGGCAGCCACTAACACCTTTCAGCCTAACTGTATCCTGCTAACGTGCAGCTTTAAGCGCCCTGTAGATGTAACAGGCGCGCACAGTCCCTTCCTCAAAATGTCTGCATCCTCACCAATAAAGGGTAGGAAAATCTGCGTGCGGCTCACACCCCGACTCATGACGGTGGGAATGAGCACAGAAAGTGCGAGGATATGCCCAGCTCCTCCAGTCTCACGGGTGCTACAGAAAGGCTGGAATTCATGTGTGCTCTGGGCCTCTCGTATAATGAACATTCAAAGAGACTTGCAGAGGTCAAGCTTCAGGGCAGGCGAGTTCACAAAGATCTCAGAGCTCACATGTGCTGTGTTAGAGAGTGCTTTCTTAACATTTCAAACCTTTCTCACCCCTGTACCAGGGCCAAACCAAAACCAGCCAGAGAGACTGAGGGACTGAATTTGCAGCCCAGAAGTTGGGTGTTTGTTGCAATACAATTTAAATGCAGGCCAGAGGAGAGAGCGCCTGGCCCAGTCTTGGCCAGACGGCAGCTCCAGGATTCGGGCATTGCTCCAGCTGAGAGCAGGGACTTGCACTACCACGCTCTTGGGAGTGCTCTAAGTCCTGGGCTATTGATTATTCTGCAGGCTTTGTCCTCACTGTAAAGTTTTCCTTTTGACAGATGGGGTTTTTTCTTTAAGATGAAAACCTCTCTGTCAAAAAACTCCCAACCAGTTCTTTCACTAAGACAATCAGCGACTCAAATCAAAAGAACTGCAATAACCCCAAACCTTAGGACTGAATTGCCTTAATTACATATTACACTTGATAGAGCAATCAGAGTTGCTTTGATTTGGGTTATGAATAGATAAGATCTGTGTGAAAGATTTAAAAAGTCACTCTGTGCCTCTTTTTTCCCTTTTCTCTCTCTTTTTTTTTTTCTTAATTGACATTACCTTGACACGTTCATATAAAGTATCATATTCTCTCCCTGGCATGACTGAACTCTGCTGCTCACAGTTTTATCACTGCAATGGCAAATACTCCTCTTAGTTTAGAGAAAAAATACTTGGCAGCAGAAAAGGGAAAAATGGATTTGGAGTATTGGATTTGGTTTAGGCATTTATCTTGACTTTAATCTTCAAGCTGAAGTTCCTGTTCTCCTTTTTGTCCTCCGTACAAAAAAAAAAAAAGAATTGTTAGAATACAAAATATTTATATTAGGTTTTCAAATCAAATTTAAATTTTCGGTTACCAGATACATTCTTTTCTTTGAAAACAGCTTCAGCCAGATCCTACAATTTGACTACAAAAGGATATGAGAATGCCTCTGTTCAACAGGAAAAATAAGATTAAAGCCCTTTATGAGAAGATGGTAGGTTCAAGGTGACAATGTATTGTGATTTTATACCAAACAGATATAGCATTAAGAATTATCTCTAGGTCACAGTACTGACTAGCAGCCTGCAAACCATCTCTTTGTTACACAAGCCTGGTTTTAGTTATAGAAACATCAAAAAAAACCATTAAAAAGAAGATATTGAAGCATCAAAAGAATGGTACCTTGACAGCAGCAGCAGTATCTTGAAAGTGTATTTCTTACTTGTGGTATTTACAGGTCAGATTTTCAAAACTGGCCTCTATTCTTGACTGCATCCAGTTTGCAGATGGAAGTTTAGCACGTAACATCATTCTGGGCTTCGCTCTTCCCCTCTCCCTCCCTTCTCTTGTACCACCTGGGTGCTCGTGTGTTCCATGTTCAGAACTTCTGAGACTCAAGGCTAATGTTTCTCATTTGGAACCCAGGTCTTAGTGAGTCATGTTCACTGTGTGATTTGATTGTGATTTTTTGAGTCATGTCTGTGTAATTTTGCCTTTAACTGAGCAAACAAAAAGGCACAGCAAGATCATTAAAGATGAAGTTAGCAGACTTCAGACTGACGATAACATAAATTTTTATCAGTATATGCAATTAAAAACTAAGGACATTGCCAAGGGATGTGGTGAATTCTCTGCCCCTTATTATCTTAAATATAAACTGGATGTCTTTCTGAAAGATTTTCTTGATTTCAGCCACAAATCGAGTTTGATGTAGGAAGTATTGAACTAAATTCTACAGTCGGTGTTAAAAAGGAAGTTAGGTAATAAACTAGATTATTATAGCAGAGTCTTCTGACCTCAGAATCTCTCCAGAATCTATCTCTACCTTCAGGACTAATTTATTAAAAGCCTGGCTGGCTGTTGAGGGCGATGAAGTATTGCAATACTTCAAGGGTTCTGTGAAAAAGGACTGTTGCCAACACTGCTGACTGCAGTCAGCATTTTCTGAAGATCATAGGAAGTGAAAATACAAAATAGGCATCCTTCTGATTCATGTACATTTTCCCCAAAATGCTTGCTTCCAAGAATTTTTCATTATCCAGCAACTGCACACCTTAAAATTTGAAATAAAAATATTAAAAATTAATAACTTCCACTAGCTTATGATGCTTCTTCTCTGTCACACAAAATAGATGTCCAGCAAATATTACTTCTGCACACTAAGTAGGGATACAACTCTGGCTGTGAAGAACTTGTCTATAAAAGTCTACTTGCCAAGAAGCACAGCCTAATCCGAAAACAGTAAAAGAATCAGCCAATTAGAAAGCTATCAGTACTAAAAATTTGAATTGTCATTCTGTTCAAAAATTAAAAAATAGTAACTAAAGTCTCCAGAGCCTGATGCCAACACACAGTTAGTTAAGCTATTAGACAGATCTAGGTCTAGTGCTAACACCATACATGGGACAGTCCGGTGCTTGCTGCTGGGTTTGGTGCCACGCTCACAGGCTGGCTTCTGTAATTCTCACGTTTTGCTAATAAATGGGACAAATGGCATTTCGCAGTTTTGGAGCCTCAGAATGTGTGTTGCTAAAGGTATCATTTTTTATCCTCCTTGGGCAAAATGGTTGGGGAGGTAACAATCTTCACACCTCTGTGAAAGAAAAGAAAAGAAAAAAAAATAAAAGGAATCCCAGATTTTTTTCTTGAGATGTTCTCTCTAAAAGAGCAGAAAATCTATAGTTAAAATAAGTCAGCTCAGTACTTACTACTTAGTATAAAACCCAGAAATCTGGAATGACTATAGAGGAGCTCTATATTGTAGCCTTCTGAGAAAACCTTGAGGGGACTCCTCATAGAAATTTTCCTGCTATGCCCAGAGACAAATTAACCATACAGATATGTGGGGCTTACCAGGGCACCTGCTCTGGGACCCCTTCTGGTAGCACAGTTTTCCTGGAGGTGTGAAACCAGCCCTACTGTTTTCCCCCTCCAATCCACAAAGAGTACTATGTCTGTGTTGAGCTGTGCTGCTTTTTTGACTCAGTTAAAGAGGGAAAAAGGGAAACATACTGTATGGAAAAACATTTAAAAATAATCCCTCCCTCATTTTTTACAAAATCTAGAGTTGGCTCTAAGGAACAGAGTTTAGGTTTAGACTTAGCAACAGGAGAATGTGCCCTTCTGGCACCTCACATGACTTTCTCTGAACTTTGCCGAGCATTAATCCACTAAGTGCACTGTAATGTATTTGGAGGGGGAGAAGAAAAAATAAAAGTTTTTTTCAATGGTGACAACATATGACTACATTTGAAGAAAAGTCAGTGGTTCTTTCCATGTGTTGAATGACATTCAAGATCCAAATGAGCATTCATTTTTACCTTAGACATTCATCAGGAATGTGCTGGCAAATATCACAAGCAGAAAAATTGCTGGAAAAACTGGGCAGAAATTTCTATTATTCAAAATGCTTTCACTCTTCTTTGCTGATGCTTTTTAAATTAAAGGCTATTTCCTTGGCATCAGGGTGCTCCAATTTTACTAGAAATCATGACACTAAATGTATCATATATACTATAAGGGCACAATCTAAAACGTATTAGCTCAGCGATTGTATCCTTAAATGTCTACAAGTTACAATGTGTCAGGAAATCTGGGTTAAAAGGGTGCCAGAACTGAAGCCTAGTCAAAGGGAAACAGCAAGAGAGTTTAATTTTACTGCCTGCTCTGACAGGTCGCTGGATTTTGATTATGCAGTCAGATATGGTATTCATCCCCTTGATAATGAAAGTTGGGTGGCTGGCTGGAAAGAAAAGGCACAGAGGATGGCTTTTGGTCATTGTCAGAGCTATTTCTGGTAATCCTCCTTACTGTCTAACTCATGTGTTCAGGAAGGATTTGGGCCCGTGGGGTAAATGGAATTGAAACCTCTCAAGAGGAAAAAATGATAAGGAAACAATGTGTACTTGCCAGCATTTTTACGGGGGGATGTTTAACAAAAGAAGAAGCCTGTGTTCTGTATTAGGTTACTGCATTGCCAGCTCTACTGCTTTCCTTGCTGCCTCACAACGCCAGCTCAAGACAGTAGAAGGACTGTTGCTGTTCTGTCAGCTCTTCGCTGAAACTGTATCAGCTGGGTCCGAATATCATCTATCAAATGCCATAATATTGCAAATTGCTCACCACTTAAGAAATATACATAGTATTTAGAGGGAGATTAACCTTTAACCACATCTCATTTATGGTTTAGTGCGGACTGGGAGAACATGCATGGTGACACTAGGTCACACTAACTGCTCTGTAACTTTTTTTTTATTTATTTTTTATTTTTTTAATATCTTCAGAGCGATGAGTCAGGTTTCCAGGTGCTCCTTCCCAGCCTGAGTCCTGCATCTTAAACTGTGTGCAGCAGAGGACACTACTGTGAAATTCACAGCACACCAGCTAATTCAAGAGAAATGTAACAGCTAAGTAAATTAACATTACTGCAATGCTTTCTACTGCAGTAATGGCTCCCTCACACACAGAGGGCAAGGTAGTTCCCTGCCCTGCTTTTTGTCCATCCTGTTTGAAGGAAAAGTGTCCTGGCCACCATACACAGTGAGTTGCCAGCTTTTGAGTCAAAGCTTCTAAGAGGCAACTATGATGGTGCTGTTGGCACAGTGTGGTGTGGCAGAATTTTGTATCCACTCGCACCAAATTAAGAAAAGTCACACCCGAATTGCCCACCTCTGGACAAACACAGCTGAGTTGGGAAATAAAGTAGGCCAACCAAGGTACAAATGGCTCCCTTGTACTCAGACGGAGCAAATGTGTTTCAGGCTCACGCTTACCTTGGTCCTGCACCCTCCACTTTCTCTCACCACCTTTCCAAGGGGGTGGCACCAGGTTCACAAGGTTGCACTTGTTCTGCTATGCCAGAGGTGTAACATCAGGATATTCTTCCACCATGGCAGCATGCGGAGCGCTGTTTGCCATTTGCCTTTATCTGCCCAAACCTTCTTGATCAGTTTTACAGTTTAGCTCCAATCACTGTAGACTGTGACATTTAATATCAAATACTCTTCCAACATTCCCACATTAATAAACACAAACAGTGAATCCTCTCTCTGTTGTAATCATGATTTCTGGCAGCATTTAAAAGTGCATATTATTATGACAGTATTAAGCATTGGTACAGCTTCATGCAATGCTGGAATACATATCCAAAAACTAATTTACTTGAGTTGTAATGTTAGGATTATCCTTCTGTCTTTCATGACTGATGCTTCATCTGGAGAATGCTTAATGTTTTCTTGTCAATGAGTGTTAACTCAAATGAATTATTCCAATCTGTTTACTTTGTCCCTTTCTAACAAATGCAAATTATAATTAAAAACAAAAAAGAAAGGAAAATGCAAACAGCATTGAAAACCTGGTATGACAACACTGTGTAGATTTTTCTACTCTTAAGTCCACATCAATAAGCAATTTAACAATAGAACTCTTAATGGGAGACCAACAGATGAAATTGTTGTAGAGCAGATCTTTGGATGAAATTTTGTCTTTGCCCACATAATTGCATGCAGCCATCCTTGTGTGAAATCCCCCATCAGATTACAGGGTTTGTTGTATGTAAATTGAAGACTAAATGCTTGGTAGCACCTTTCAGCTCTGCAATGCTGGAAATGAGTTTTTTAATAGGAAATTAGATTAGTAATATTTTAGTCAACAAAAATGTGGAAAATTTCTGCATAAAGATGAGAAAATTATTCATGCAAACTGACTTTAAAGAACAAGAACGAACAATTGTTAAATTCTGTATACTACTATTCATAAAAAATCTGTGCATTATTTTGTAAACATAGAATGAGATGTGCAAAGAAAAATTATTTCTACTTTGCTGGCTATAGTATTGACTTAGCTTTTGGCTAGCAACAGGTTGCATAATTTAGTGCTTTCAATTTTTAATATGATTTTATTCAGTTCTCAAAGTGAGGAACAATATGTGGAAAATTACAATTAACTGAGTCAGATTATAAAATAGACTTTTGCAAATCATCAGCCAAGCACTAAAAACAAGACATTGCCATTTTCAGTCCCTGTTATGCTGCAATGGGTTATATTAACCTTCAGTGAGTTTCAGAAGCCAAAGTGAGAAAAGACTTCTCAGCCTTAAACTTCCTCTGCAAATGCAAAAGTGGTTCCTCTGGTATAGATTTGCCTTCCTTTGTAGCTGATAGCCCAGAAAACAAATGATCATGTAGTAATAAATTATCATTAATATTATTTATAAACACTTACTAAAATGGTTCTTGCCATTTAGGCTGGACCACAGAGCAGAGCCTGAATGTACCACACACTGAGAAAGCTGAGGAAGACGTGTGTCACCAGCAGGAAACAACAGATGGTTGGTAGAATGAAGCAAAATGTAAATCACCACCAGTGGATGCAAAGTTTTAGGCAAAGACATTCCTGTTCCTAAGAACCTACTGGCTTTTAATAGCCTGGCTACAGCTGAACTATTGCAAAACTTTGTCCTTGTCCTAAGGAAGATATAAAATGTGATGGGTACCCAGAAGGGGGTCTCAGACTTCAGCATATTCTAAGTGGGAACAAGAATTACATCGGTGGAGCAGTGAAAACTAATGTCTTCTCCAGCTTTCTGAACACAGGCGATAACTGCTCTGGGCTCCTGGCAGAAGGCTGCAGCTCCTGGAAATCTCTTAAAATTCCTCTAGATGGTTTGTAATCTTCAAACAGTGACCACGGGAATGTGTATTTCCACGAGAAAGAGATCCTTCTCTCACTGTCTCTCAAAGCTTTAAAGAAGTATTGCCTTAGATAAATGAAAAGACCTGAGGAACTCATTTTAACTGTAGCAAATACCCCAGCAATATGGTCTGTAATTATAAATGAGAATATTACCAGGACTAGGAATACATCATGCGTCTGCTGCAAAAGCCCAAATAAACCAAATTTAAAAAACTCCTTTCACATCAACTCCCCCTCCATCCCCAAATATTTACTAGCTTTTATTGCCAACGCCACTATTCTGTTCTATAGATGGTAAAAAATAAACACAGCTCCTTGTCCCAAGGACTGACAACCTAAACACACCCCAGGGAAACCCACAGAGGAAATAACAGAGGGACAGTAAAGTTGTTTCCTTTGTTGCCTTGTTAATTCACATCTTACGTGCTACACAATAGAGTGAATCTCTAGGAGAGTCATGAGTTTTGTGCTGCGGTTACTGCTGCCTAGTTTATTCCTTTTTTATGCCTTTGGGGCATAAAGGAGAAGAAAAGGCAACCAAATCCCAGTTGCTGTAATGGTGACAAGAGTATAAGGGAAGTGGAGAACCTTTTTACTCACATTTTACACCTCTCCCTCACTCTTCATATCTTTCCGTATTTTTCTAAGACAAGGATTACTCCAACAAACAAGCAGATTAAAATCGGATACCTGAAGCTATTATCACCCGTGGCTGTCATCTCTCCCTCCCTGACAGATGTCACTGCAGCCACTGCACCGAGAGCTCAATTTGTGTATGTAATCCCATTCCAGACCTTGGTTGCTGTAAGATGTCATCTGAAAACAGAATTTTGGGAGCCTATTTGCAAGGGAAATGGGTCCTGGCATCATCTGGAAGGGTGCAAGCAGGTTCCTCTTCCATCCATCTGCCTTTAAACCACAGTCTTTCAAACTTCTCTTAATTTTTGTTTCTTCCAAAGCTCCCAGGCTTGATGTTTTTCTTCATCTCATTCAGAGAGTATTCTGTCCAGCCCCCAAAAGTGCCTAGAAAGTGTGCACTGCACACAGAACAGAAATCAAAGCTATGTCTTTAGTCTGCTTTTGTGTAATCCCAACTCAAGCTTCCAGTCTCAATTTTTAAAATTGATTAAAGTGTAAATTACAAAAGATAATACTACTCCCAAGGACAGAAAAATATTAAAATAGGTTTACAAATCTAAGAGAGAAAAATCAATCACTGGCAAGAAGCAGCCTAGGATATGAATGAATTGCATGCCATTTAGAGAAACAAATAAATGCAACAGAATTAATCAGCAGATGTAAAAGAGAGAGTGCGATGCTGATACAAAATAGAAGAGAATACAAGAGGGCATGAAAAAATGACTATGTGCACCAAATCATAGCTGCTTTCTGCACACATAGCAAAAACACTGAAGAAATGCTACAAGTTACTTTTTGAAGATGGACATGAATTAAAGGCAAATGAATCCAGTCTGTGCCTCTCTCATGTACACGCACACACACAAACCCTACTTTGACAAAGTCAGCCCCATCGTGGATTTCTGACCCTCACCCTTCCTCTGCCATGCTAAAGCTGAATTTTAAATTGAGTCTGGAAGGCCAGAGTGTGGTGACACAGCAGCAGCATAAGAAATAGATGAAGATTTTTCTGCGTTTGCATTCCTGACATATTCCTCACAACTCTTATTAACTAGACTGAGGACATGGGAGAGAAAGATGTAGAAACAGGCACAGCAAATAGAATTAGGAAATATTTTGAAAACAGTCCTACAAGCCAGGACATGCAATAGCCAAATTCACTTTAAGTCTCAACAACGCAAGTTCAAAGGTTTGAATTACTCAAGAATATCCTATGTTTAGCCAACACTGCTAATCTGGCACATCTCTTCCTTGTCTGGCCAAACTCTTCCCTTCTCAAAATACCCAGAACAGATAAATGCAGTGTTACAGATACTCATTAGCAGAGAGAACGTGACCGAAACATCAGTGCAGCTTTGAAAGGCAGGCCATATATCTACAGTCATGGCCACATATCTATAGTCATGATGGGCTTAAATTTTGTTTTGTTGTTCTTCCAGCTGTTTGCCAGCAATAAATGGCAATTGTACTTTCCAACTGTGTTCAGCTGGGCTCTACGCCATTTTTCGCTGGTTTTGATGGCAGAGTTCTCAAAGACATGCATTAAACTATCTGGCCCATGCAATAACTCACTAGGGTTGCACTCATGCTTCCAAGGAGGCCCATAAGAAGAGTGAAAGTAGGTTTTTTGAGAAAGGCAGCAGTCTTCTGCATTAGTAATATTAAACTTTCCTAAGGAATTTCAGCAGCATTAACAAATAATTTTGATAAAATACAGGAGGCTTTGCAGATGGTTTTCTCAGGGTTTCAACAGAGCAAAATGTGCAAGCTGTACACCCACTCCTCGATGTTGTCAGCTCCCTTACAGTCTGTCCTGTGACCATTCTCAAATATACTAATGTTACAGAGTTAATCTCATAATGGTAATGCGTCCACAAACAAATTACTGCCGTAATGCAGTTAGCTCAATTAACTTTTGAATCTATTCACTAGGCAGAACTAAAGGTCATTTTCTATTAAAATATCTCCCTCCCACTTCCTTATCACCCTTTGCAACTTACAGGAGTTAATATTAGAAATCCTGTCTACGCTATGTCAGGAAGACGACAGGATGACGAAGCCAGAAAAAGACCTTATTCTTTACTAACATAACACAGACACGGCCCGAAGAGAACATCTGCCTTCTTTCATGAACACATCTAATTATGGCAAATTGTTAACACCTTGAAGAGGAGTTTCATAGAAGGGTAAACTTTAACATATGCCATTCTCACACATAAAACATCCTGTATTTCATACTCTTCCAAACACATGCCCTTTTTCCTACAACAGTTTATCAAAGGCCTTGTTTTGAAAAGGACTTCAACCTGTTTTCCATTCCTGTGGATGCATTTTTTTAGTGCTTGCAATTTATTTGCCAGTGCAAATAAATCCATAGAAATGTCAAACTATGTAATCTGGGAATGTAGTCAGGAGACGAGACAGCAAGGCCTGCAAAATTGCAAATGCAATTATTTCTCCACGAGCAAATGCAAGACACTGCAATTTAAGCCTTTTGGAAAATCCTACCTTTACTTTATTTGGGCACAGAAAACTGCCTGTCCACCCTTCAGCTCCTGCTGCTCTTCCCCTTGAGATCCCACGCTCAAGTCACAGTGAATAATTTGACACTGTTACTGCCATGGCAACACCTTGATGTCATGCATACACAGAATGATGATTGACATTCCTGCAGTAACCAACAAAAGGAGAAATGAGGGGAAGAAGGAGAAAACCAGACTCGGCTCCAATACTAATGGGAGAAACAGAGTATCATTGGCAGTGTAAATATTGCTTTATTCATAAATCTGCCTTCTCCCATTTTTCACTATGCCAACATTCCCGTGAAGGGCTCCCATCAGACCCCAAAACACACGCAAAGTGCAAAGGGGGATTCCTAACATACGCCTGGATTTGGCCAGATTGCAGTGGGTGTCCTTCTGACAGTGCTCTCCTTGGGCAGAGGACTCTATGCTACAGCATGGAAGATTTTTACCACAGAGGTTAGTCTTTAAAATGTGCCTCTTAAATGTCACAGGTATGGCCTAAAATAATACAACACATTAAAAAATGTGGATTTTGCCTCTGAGGATAGTCTTCAGGTGTTCAGCTGGACTGTAAACCTTTCTCTTCTCTTCTCTTCTCTTCTCTTCTCTTCTCTTCTCTTCTCTTCTCTCTTATGTTTATAAGTGTTCACAGGAAGACACACATCAACCATTAGGCATAGTATAAAATAACATCTGTTAAGTATTTCTTAATGTCTGCAGCAATTCTCATAAGGGTCTACAGGCAATACCAAGACAAGGATGGAAACAGCCTTTTATTCTAAATTTCATATGTACAAGGAAAGCCATTTTACACAGTTTTGTAAATTCTGCGTAAAAAAAGCTATTGTCATCCAATGTCACTGTGCTTACACTAATAAGAACTTTTAAACATGGAGTATATTATTAACAACAAAAACTGTTAACAAACAGGCATAAAAGACACAGATATGTGTGCTGATATTTCACATATATTCTAGAAATGAGTTGGCGCAAAAATAAAATGTGCCAGTAGAAAAAAATAGGCTTTTTTTTTTGAATCACGCAATACATGATTTTCTTTCTTGCTTTCTCTCCTTTTTGTACACAATATACTGAGATCCATTCTCAAGCCTTTTCACATCAGGATTTGCAGGCACTTCAGAAACCCAGCTATACTTTTTACAATACATGAAGTTCAGACCAATAAACATAAAAACAGCTGCTGCAAAAGAAATTCTCATATCCCATATGCACATTCAAATATTACTCTCTGCTAGAGCAATCTTTTTTGCTTTAGTAATTTTTGGATACTGACATGTTTTCAGGACGATGTGTAACAGTTTGTCTCCACTTATCTCTATTCATGTACTTAAAGGTTTCTTTTTAATGTAGCATCACGATGCAACAATATGGTATATGGAAGCACAAAGGAAATTGTCCACAAAGCTTCACAATTTCTAAAAAGAAGGAATTGTTCTCTTTACAGTTATTTGATCCAAAGAAAAACTTCAATTTCCTCTGCTCTTGCTTTGAGCTATCTCCAAAATTTGCCCAAAGACTACTGTGTATCAGACGACCATGAGCTGATGCCCTCTCTAGTTCTCTTCCTAGATACAGGTGTCATATGACCAAATTAATTTAGAAGCAAAGCAAAGCAGAACTCAGTTGTATGTTTGTTCATAATTTCCCATCTTTAATAAAATAGTAAAATATACTTATCAAAGATTTGGCTGTGTCTGTATAAATAATCTCTCTCCAGTTATTTCATTTGTAATGGACTGTGCATTAAGATTATAAGGCAATTGGAACAGGATTCTCAGGATAACTGAAAGCTTAATATTGTTTTCCTCATGAGTCAGGATAAAGGCTTTTTTAATAAGCTCAGAGTAGGGGGAGAGAGAAAAAAAAGAGTGCATATGTGCATAATAGAAGAAGGATAGTTTTTCAGCATATAGACACTTAAATATTGATCAACAAAGACTGGTAATGACTCCACCATAAAACATATCAGAACTACAACTGTAATCCAGAGTAGAGCTCAGCCTTATCCACTCAAGAGTGATATGTACACCTCCTTCGGACCCGAGAGAAATAATAAAGGACATGTCAATGCTTCCTTCAACCTCAAATTCATTAATTTTATGCCACAAAGCTACATGTTGGTGTAATAAGTCACTGCAAAGTAAAACACATTACAACAAATCCTAGCAAAAAGCCATTGACAGCTACTGGATTGGGCTACAGAACTCGGAATGCAGGGGCGGCGCTGCTCACTTCCACTATGATTGTCAAATGGTGGAACGTCCTTCCATGGATTCAACACTTGGGACAGAATGGCAAAGACCTAAGGCCCACCAATGCTTTGCCCATATTTTCAAAGGCACTGAAATAGAAAACGGATATATTCCTTAGTACCATCAGCTTAAAAAGTTTTCAAAATATAAGTCTTTATAAGAAAATGTTCCTTATTGCATGGTAAGTTGATCCTCATTTTCTTCACCTCAAGAATAAAATGGTCTTCCCTTTTCTGGTGTTTGCAATCTGTTCAGCCTCGCTACCTGAGATGGTGAAGGTGGTACATCTTGTCTGAAAGGACCTTTAGGAGGGGTATAATTAGGGTCCTGAATTTTCTTATATGAGTCATAGTTGCTAGGCCCTTCAGAAGTTTTTTTTTTCAGTTGTTGTTCTTTCCGCCTCTGCTCTTGACGGAGCAGTTCTTGTGTTTCTAGCATTACCCTGGCATTAAAGCCATGTCCCCCCATATAGCCATTCCTTGATCCCTGGTAGCTGGAATATCTGGGATTTTCCTTCGCAGTCTGGAACCCTTCTCCAGGGGAATAACTCTGCTCCCACGAGTCTTGAGATACAGAACTGGCGTTTTTCCTGCTTTGCCTGAAAAGAAAAATGACAGAGGTTTATAAGACAAATGTTCTGGTTTCCCTTTGACTACTATTGACAACAATCACTAGAAAGAAGGCGGCTTCTGGCGTGCCATCAGCTTTTCCCCAGCTATGGCATTCTCTAGAAGTCACTTTCTAGAGTTAAAGTTCTCTTCTGCCTTAAAGTGATATCTTGTCTCTTTTGTTGGGAGAGCATTTCCTAGAGAGTTGAACTATATTGCTAGGCCTCTGCAGGAGGAATATGCCATGAAAACCCATTCAGTGCTACAATTACCCTCATGTTCTCAAGAAAAAAGTGTTACAATTCAGTTGCAGACTTGGAAAGACCATACATGTTGCTGTGCTTCCTAAGAATGCAGGTAACAGCCAGCAATTGTAAAGTCACTCATGAAAGATTTGAATCTAGACTGACACTTGATTAAAAATGTAACAAGCAGATCCTTAGAAGACTTGCCCTAACACCGCACAAGTCAGAAGATAAAGCTTGTTACTGATAGGTAGTTCTAGTTTCTTCCTCCCATTTCCTGAACTAAGAATTTCATGCTATAAGGACTGTTTCCCAATCTGCTATAGCTTTCATAAAAGAAAAGGCAGAGATAACCGTTTTTGCTCATTTTTTGGCTCCAGGGAGTAGATAAATAGGCCAAATACATATAGGAATTACAAATTCTTATATCGTTTCACAATAAATCATCACATTATTTTGAAGAAAGATTATGGTTTTGAAATAACTTTAATTTACTATCAAACTGCTAGATGCTTGTATGAATTTAAAATAAGATTTGTGGTGATAAAGTAAAACAATTTTGTGCTGCAGCAAAAGAGATACCCACTTTGAGATTAGAGTATGAGAATCAAGAAATAAAATAAAATATATTGCGGCATAAATCAGTAAGAAAATAATTTAGTTGTTTATATATGGCTTGGTTTTTCATGTCATCACATATGACAATGTGGCCTCATCCAATGAATATATATAGTGGAGAGACAGGAGACCTGGAAAATATTTCTACCATTACTAAAAGTAAAAAGTCACCTAATGTTTTTGCAATCTTCCTTCCACATGTATAATTTGAAAATTACCATAGCCACCTTATTTCATAACTGATTCCGAGACCTCTGGATGAAAAATGTTATGCAGGATGAATGCAAATTATTGCAGCAAAAATTACAACATAATGTAAATTCTTACAAAAATTTTTATAGCTGTTATTGGTGTTCTCATATCCAACTTTGCCAAAGAAACAATGCTTCTCAGTCATGTTTTATCACTCCCTGGAACAAGAGCAAATTGAACAAACCTCTGTAGGCTACGAAACTGTCAGGTTTCTGATCTAGAGCAAGATAAATTTTAAGTAGTAGAAAATTAACGTGGAGTTAAACCTTCTCTTACAGCTTCACTTGGGCAAGAGGATGACTAGTTGAATCAATTTAATTTACTGACTGTTTTCTGGTACTTGTTCAAAATTAGTTGGCACACTTTCCCTGTCTTTCTGGGAAGATCCTTTAAAATTGACTCAAGAGTTTATTTGCCTTCAGTACTAAAGATTTGAATGTGCAAACGGAAAAAAAAAGGAGGCTCTTAGAGAATATACAAGATGAAAGGCAACAAAGTTCAAGAATGAAGCCAGTGCACAAACTTCAGTCATTACAAAGTCATGGTTGTAACATTAAGCTTGGGACCTAGGTTTCACAGTAACAGCAAGATTTCTTTAACGATCAGTCACAGCGTTAGGAACAGTTTGCAAAGATGGAGAACTGGATGCCCGAGGTTGTTATAGGAGTATTGTGTCATTTACAGTGCTGAACTTTAGCCCTGCAGTTCTGTCTGCTCTCAGCACAGCTGAAATACCCAGAGTGCTCAAACTAAGCCATTAAATTATCATTAATTACTCAGTAACATGCATTGCTAGATTGCTAGCCATTTCTCATGTTGAAAACCACCTTGAGTAAAGTTGTCAGTAATTCTTTTCAAAACAAGCCTTTCTATGCGCTGTTCTATGATCTATTTTTCATATTTCTTGTAGATTACTTTTCTTGTAGATTAATTTTCACTTTAGAGTTATTAATTTCTGCCACTGGAACAGCGTTGCAACTGATTCCAACTTTTAAATGCTATCAGAGATTGTGAGGAGGGGAAGCAAGCTTTAAGAATCATAGTTTTAAAACTATAAATAAACGTGGTTGAGTGGGGCTAGCAGAACTGAAAGAGAATTTCTCAGGAGAAACAATACGGCATTAATAGGTGTGGTAACTTCCAAAGGAAGGCAGAGATAAAAAGAAGAGGGGATATAAAGATTTTCAAGATGAGAAACTAACGATCTCAGAAAACACAGGAACTTTACATTTCCCTTTCCCACCTTCCAAACTTAACAGAAAAATTCTACACTGAAAGGTGTTAAAGCATTTGAAAATCTGAAACTGTTTTATTTTCAAAGATGTTGCTAAGATAAGAGTTCATGGTTAGATAACTTTGCTATGAGGCTTATATTTGTTTCCAAAAAGAGAGTTATAATATATCCGGTAAAACATATCTTGTCACAACAAATTTTTTTCCACACCATTTCCACACAAGTCATGAAAAGTAATACAGCCTTATTGGAAAGCAATTTGACACCAAGCTCCGGTGTAAATTATTCTCCATTCAACCATTGCTGCTGATATTTCAAAATGTAAATACTATTTGCATAATGCTTAACTATGAGAGTTAATTTGAAACACAAGTTGGCTAAACTTCTATTAATTCTTTAAATATAATGTAAAAGACATTTTGCCCAAACAACTAATCTTTAGAAAACCTACCACTTAAAAAAACCATAGATTTGTTTATAACAAAAATGTATTAATTTTCAGCCTTCTATATATATTAAAAAATGTATATATGTAAACTTGAAGACCCTTGATTTCTTGGATACTTTTCTCAGTTCCATATTTTTCTGTTGGAGTTCTTGAAATTTTTTTCCCTTTTAAATTTTCTCCTTTATTAACACCGCAAAGATAGAATTTCTACCCCGTAAAGAATTAGGCAACAGAAAAAAATCATCTGACATGTCAAAAGGGGACAACTCATGTCACGCTCAGGAGACTTCTGTAATTGCAGAAAATTAAACTGGATGGTGTCCCACAAAGAATAGGTTTGTTTTAATATTTCAATTCTGTTGGGTGCTGAATGTCATCAAATTCCCCTGAAATCAGCTCTGAAGCAATTCTCTGAAGCAATTCTCAGCTACCACATGCTCTCACTTAAGAAATTCTATGCCTCTTCCACAGTGAATACATTCCGCCTTATACCAATGCTGAACAAAAGTGGCTGCACTGAGTACAGCATTTTCCTCCACAAATAGAATTAGCTCCAGGCTCCTATGCACGCAACAGCTTCAGACAGTTCCCATACCTGGGCAAGGAGCTGTACTGGCGCTGAGCTTGCTGGAAACTCTCACGTTCTTCTTGCCGCTGCCGCTGCATTTGGACCTCTACTGACACAGAGTGCCTGCCACTCTGTGAGTATGTCTTGGCGTTTGGCTACAAAACAAAATTGAAAATGTCTTAAATAAAGCAGAAAAATACCCACAAAAGAGCCATCATTTAAGTTGCTCTTGTACAAATACAGCGACATTTGTTTCAACATGCAGTTCAAGTAGCTCTTTCACAACAATTACGTTAAATTCTGACCCGTAACAGTGGCCTGTATTACAAATTCTGTTTCTGACCTACCATTTCTGAGATGTATCAGGCAAACAATCATCCAGAATGGGTTATGCTTTTATGGCAACGCTGTAATTTAAATTAAGTCAGTGGAACAGATTTTCTGACTAAGTTAGCCGAGACACGGTAATGCTAAGTTCTACACCCCATTGAGGATTTGAGGCGGGAAGGAGCACAGCAGCTCCTTTGAACCTCACCAATACACTCAAGTGATTCTCTCCCATAGTGGAACCATCCATCTCACTTTGGCCCAGAGATGGGGAAAGCATCTGGTTCAATATGATCAAGCAGATAAATTCACCAAGTCTCTTGTGGACAGTGAGGACTCCTGTATCTCTGAGTAGCATCTAAATGAGGTGACAGTTTGAAATGTTGAAGCCAGTACTAAGAGCAAGTGAAAATGGATGGTCTTTCTGGGAATAGAGAGTATTACCAGTCAAGATCTGACAGAATGGCTGGATTCAAACTTTGGAACACGGAAAAGTTTACTTTTGTAGAGATACCACTTTTCATCTCACTGTACTACTTTCTTCAGATTTTGTGATTTCATTTTGCAAAATAGAGTGTCACAAAAATCAAAGAATGCTATGGGCTTTTCTTGTTGTTTTACTAATAAGGTTTTGCCTACAAAGAAACTGAGCATTATTTTTTTTCTCCTTAATATTAACAGTACTATTCAAAACATGTAAGTTCAATCATCGGGAGGTTAGGAGCATAACCACTTGTCTGAGCCTGGGACTGAAACAGCTTGTCTCAGACTTGCTTTTAAAAGCATGTTTTGCCTTTTTATCTTTGTTTTTCCTCAAAACAAACATCTCTTGTTTTTTTCCATTATAATTTATGCAGCAGAAAGAGATCCTAATGACTCACAAATATATGCAAGATAAAAGAGTTTTCAAAAGCTTTGCACATTGAAGACAAGTTTTAGAAACTAGAAAGTTGTCATTTGTGACATAAGTGTCTTACTATAGTCATGTACCTGAAGGTAGCCAGAAACAACAAGTTTTAAACAGGTGTTCAACTTTTAGAAACTTTGTTGTCAATGAGAATACACTTCAGTCAGAGCATCAGTCTCAGATCAGAATTTCACAGATACAATTTTCCCATTAGAAGAAGATTACTGGGTGAACGAATCAGAATGTGAAAGCACAGACTAGGAATAACAGCGTATTTGTTTAAGAGAATCCTGAATGCAACAGTAATGTCTATTTCAGAATAGGTTTACTCTGTAGAAACCTCAGTAAAACAGCATTTCTAATGAAAAATGCTTTAGGAATGGTGAGATGAAGCAACAAATTGAGAAAACAGAATCATGTGTCAGCCTTGTGGGAAATTTTCTTAGAGATGAATAAGCTGTACATATGTATGTCCAAACCAACAACCCCCACAGAGATTTCCTACTATATTAAATAAGAGCAACACATATAGAGCAGCATTTCAGTTATTGCATATGTGAACATTTCTAACTTTCTTGACTTTATTGAGAGTCTTCTGACATTTGGTATTTTATTGAAGGGCTCAGCTTATGGAAGGGAGTGATTACCTGAAAATCACAAGGTTTATTTGTGAATTCTCTCCTGCGTGGTTATAAGCAGCTTACAGCGAACCAGAGGGAAACTCAAAAATTCCCATATCAACTTCCTCATAAAGAATAAAAACATTTAAACTAAGATTTTACAGCCAATCTCCTCATTTCATGGGTTTCACTTCAACAACATTGGAAAGCTTGCAGCTACATTATGTCATATGTGAGAAAGTAGTTATCACAGATAAGACATGAAATCAGAATTGCTTCTCTTTATTTGAAAACAGTTTCACTTTGTTCAGTTGGCTGTAAATATTAAGGAATGTGACAGTACAGAGAATAAATCACCAAACAGGTGGAGATAGGATTGAGCTGCTGCTCAGTTTAGGTTTATACAAGACAATAAAATGCATCATCTAGAAAGCACACACACATGTGTGGAGAGATGAAGTTACCACAAAAGACTGTAGTAAAGTGCCAGAGGCCCTGAAAGTCCTAATGGAGTATGAACGGACTAAGATCAAAATGTAACTTCAGAGATATTTCTTTTTAATGCACAGAGGAATCAATGGTTCAACAGTGGCAGCAGCTGTCACTCCTGTCTGCCTGCTGTAGTGCATGCCCAGAACGACAGGATCTGAGGAGTGAGGTCTGGATTCTCTGCAGTTCACAAAGAATTTCATCTAATGGGCAGCATTTATAATTTGATGGGTCTAAAGGCAAGCATCTCAAATCCATTATCTGATTTACTGAAAGTATGAATACCTGTATGCCCTGTTAAACTAAGAGGATTTGCAATACTTAACTAATCTGGAAAGGACACATATTTAGTCTGAATGTTGTTCACATCTATAATAAGCTGTTCATATAATTGAATCTATTATCTCATTTCAAGTATTCAAAAATATGTCAATGAGACGTAAAAATACTCTCTTTGTATGTAATCACATATTCCATAACATATCATATATACACACAGACAGGTACATTCAACCATCTTATTAATGAAAAGGCCTTTCTTTCAAACCTTTGCATTCAAAACCTCAGTGATACCATTGTGAATGCCCTTGATATAGGGTTATGATGATATAAAGACTTAATATATTCCATTTTGGACCCTTAACTTGCTCAGTAAAATGCAAACCATAATATAGTGATATAACTTTTCAATGTGCTGTTGATTAAAGTAACTAATCAAAAAATATTTATATAATAAGTAACTTTAGTCTTCAAAAACTAATAGGTAATTTTGTCTCAGTTCTCACAGTATGCTTTTATACATATATATTTTTATAAAATATATTCCTAAACACATCTACATAAATGCCTAGCCCATTTATGTTAGCATAAAATGAAGAAAATTAAGAAAAAAAATTAAGAAAAAAAATAATGTTGAATTATTTTAAGATATTTCAACAGCAACAAAAAAATGTATACAAGGAACACACGTAACACAGTAATTTTAACACTGATATCAACACAAGGCTAAGTACAATTATAACAACCTGAAACCATCCAACAAAGCTGGCAACAGCTCGGTCCTCACCAAACAGATTGATAAGAACTCTGGCTTCGCTTGCAATGAGATGTATGACAAGCACTGACCTTTTAAATTAGGATGTGGTCAAGGCCACAATAACAACCAAGTCTGAGGTATACAAATAAATGTATGTTCATGTCTTCCACAATACATTTAATTGGCAATGATAGTGCATTCAGCATTGTTAAACAATATTTAGCATGTAAATTTGTGCTTTAAGATAGATGAAAATACATGGCTCTCTTCTCAAAGAGGCATTAATTTAAAACCAGGGCTGCAAAGTTAAAAGTTCCTACTTTCTCAATTTATGCAAACAACATTTTTTCATGTTACAGAGAATGTAGCCCCATGGCTCACATTGCAGTGACCATTATTAGCAGCCCAGAGCAGCATATTTTAGGGACAAAGTTCCATCCTCTCTTTTCCTACCTATCCCAGGGGCTGCCCACACAGCTTCTGTCCCCGCAGAGTGGCATTTCTACCAACACAGCGTAGTTCTGTGTGGTGGCAGCATGGATCCCTCAGGAACGGCACAGATCAAAGCTGCCACTGAATTACAGAGAGGAGATCATGGGGGCCATCCAGGGCACTGGTTTTTCAGGGAGATCCAATCAGTTCAAGTGATAGGAAATCTACCAACGTCAGTGACATACCTATCTGACAGCCTACAGCCACAGGGACAAACTGGGAGAAGTGCTTACTCAGAACATTTCAGGTTAATAAAGAAACAGTTAACGGGGAGATTACTAAAGGAGCAATTCCCTTAGTATTTTCCCGGTTATTAAAAAAGACCAGTATTTAATAATAAAATAGATGTGCGAATTTTTCTTTCCAGATTAAGCTCTGTGTTTAACCGAGAAGTTTCAAGTTCACCTGGAAAGTTGGCAGGAACAAGCCTCCCCCCAAAAGTCCGTGGTTCTCATAGTGCAGCACTAATTAGAAATAGATAAGATTAAATGACCTTGCCTGCTTTATGTGTAAATGTACTTGGCACAGATGACAGACAATCCAGTAACTGTGTATATCAAAATTCAGAATGATAAAAAACATTCAGTGTTTCTGGGAGATGTCCTTGAAAACTATTTTTACTTCCATCTTTGTGTTTATGTTGCTATGGTGAACAGAATATATAGCAATATATCTTTTAAAAATTGCCAACAGGTGTATGTATTAACTCAAACAACATATAATAAGAAAATCCCATCCCTTTCTGTACCTTTCTGTGATGTAGGAAAGCTGAGCAGTATGGAACAAAGATTTCTGTTCTGTCTTAGGAGCAGCAGAAAGAAAATCTTCAGCACAGCAGAAACAAACCACTAAGCCCTGAAATTCTGCTTGAGGTGTTTATGCTCACTGTATGCCTGTGAACTATAAATATGTTTGTTTACTAACTAAAATGACTTAATTTCTTTTTAAATTCTTATATCTTCATTTTTTAATTTCAAATATATCAGTAGATTGAAGTTAGTGAGTAAGAAAATGGTTAAAAACACAAAATGTTACAGTTAGAGCCTATATCTTAGCAAAAAATGCTGGTATTTTATTAAATCCTTTGCAGATTTGATAAAAGGGATATTAACTAGTCAGCTAAAGATAAGCTATCTGTGAAGACACTACCCTGCATAACTTTGGTTTCCTCTCTGAAACAAATTGTGGGATAGGAGAAACTGCAATTTAGCTTCTAAAGCTTTTGTCTACTGCAATACTCCATTAGATATTGCCTAATATCTTGCATAAAATATCCTAAAATAGATGCTTGAAATGGATTAATAATAGAAGGAATTATTATACCACTACTCTTTCTATTAATGTTCTGAGTAATTCTACATAATTTACAGCCTGATACAAACTTTACAATGTTTGTATTGAATAAAGTCTGTTATTCTTTTTTTCAGGTAATATTAATATGCTATGGTTGAAGTTACAGCAATAAAAATTAGACTTTTGTTTTTCCTAAAGAATTTTAGATTATTTAAAATTTAGTATGGCTTTCAGAAGGTCAAGGACTTGAGTACAGGGATAAGAAGCAAGTATCTCAGATAAAAAAGATTTTTTTTCCTATAGAGACAACACCTACACACCAACAAAGGGCAGAAAAAACCCAAGCATAGTCCCCAAATTTTCTGAAGCTTTATTTATCAGGCCATGTATAAATATATTATTAGGACTCCTGAAGTCTTTCCTCTATGAAAATCATGTAATTATTTACTGTTCACAAATCTGTGCTTGTAATTAGAGCTACAGTCAGACAAGTCAGGTAATGTATATATTATGACCCAGTTAGTTGTCATCTTTAGAAAATAAAGTATCTTTTTATCTGACTCCTAAATATTTAAAGTACAGTTTGCTCAGCTGGTCTCTCAAGGCCAATTTTTTTCCCATCATTCAAATAGATCCAGGATGACTGGAGATGAATATATTTGTGAATGGAATTTGCCACTTCCCATTTTCAGCACAAATTATTGTACTGAATATGATGAAATAAAGCACCAACTTTTGTCCCTCAAGCATCTTTGTGGGCTTTTTTTGATCACTGGTGTACTTCTACAAGCAGCACTGGCAAGCAGCTGCAGTGTTTTCCGTGGATTTAAAACGCTCTTTTTTAAAATTGGATTGTTCACTCCCTTGGCATTTAGGGCTATACAGCTTTGGTTTTGTTGTTGAAGCAGGTGGGTGTGTCTGTTAATCAAGATGTGACTAGACAGAAATACAAGATATGGAACAAATTACAGCAAAAGTCACCCAAAGCCTGGGACTGGTACAAGGTAAGCCTCAGCAGACCTAACACAACCCAGAAAAGCACAGAAAACAGAGGCTCGGGTTTGGTACCAAACAGAAAAATCAGCCCCAAAAGAATCCTCATTGGTATAAAAATGTCATAGCAACAGCAAGGGCCTTAAATAGAGCAGACACACTGTAATTCCATGCAATTCTACATGCCCAGATACACATTTCTGTAAACTTTGACTAGAATCAACACCAGCAGGATTAAAATGGATTAATCAAATTTTATGTTATTTTTATCTCTTTTTTCCATGCAACATCAGGCCTACAGTACTGACCTTGAAAGCCTCTCGTACCTTGCTTTTTGAAATATGCACAATAAAAAGTACTATATTAAAGAAAAAAAAAGACCTGCTATGAAGCCTGAGAAAGTCATCTTAAAATAAACAAATGCAAGAATCTCTTCCATAAAGCTTTGACTCAGCTGCAGAACTAGTGAATTTTAGAGATGGCTTGATGTTGCAACATTTCGGCAGTTATTTAAGCCCTAACAGTGTGTCATTCAAATGGCCTTGAGCAGAAATGTTACGCTGCACAATAGACGGTGTCATCTCATTCCAGCGCTATCACTTTTTGTGTCTGTTAAGCTGCCTGCTGCAGTGTGAACACTCACAGGCAGTCAAGTACTTTGTTTACTGGCAGGACAAATACAGTGGGTCAAAAAGTCCAGCGCTGTTGCATTGCTCACGGACAGAGAAATGACCTTCACCTGATAGGCACCAGCAGAAAGGGGTGGGCCAGGCACCCATGGGTACCATGCAGAGCCAGCGTGATGTAGTGCTCCATGGAATGAGATCTGCCTCCAATGCAGGGAGGAGACTGAAGGTATCCGTCACAGGTAATCGGACTGCTGTGTCACAGGCCATTAATAATCTGGGAGGAATTGGAGTTGGTGAGGTTTACGGGACCATTTTGATAATATATTAGTGGGTTTCTGAGGCACTGAGCTCCTCTGGATATCCTCAGAGCTGCCAGATTTCCATCAGCATCCATTACTTACACTGCAAACTTCTTGTTCTTCTGTACTTCCTTAAAGTAACCAACAGTCCCACATCACATCAGCACTTTGTTCCCTATCCTCAACCATCCCATCAGCTTGTTAATGAGAAACACAAACTACTTATCACCTTGTAGCACACACTTCTCCAAGGAAGGGTTTTTCCTCTCTTTCTATCCAAACCAGGTCAGAGTTGGCTGCTGTTTTGTGGCTCAGAGGCTTCTCTGTGTGCAAAGCTTTTCGTTCATACAGGCTGCACAACCCATCTCCCTCAGGTGAAAACACTCTTTTCAACAATGGCCCACAAACAGGTGCACTTTGCACTCCTGTGGTTTGGAACCAACAGCTCACAGATGGAGAACACTGAAAAGACACTGATGAATGTATCTAAGTATTTTTCTACATGTGTATTATAATCCAATTTTGCATTTTTTTTGTGACATTGGTATTTAATAATACATCTGGATCTGTTTTGAGAGGTTGTCTTAAGAAAGTTCATCATTTTAGACTAACATGTTAAAGTAGTACAACACACTCCTGAAGAGAGAGGGTTATGGCTCTTTAATACTGAAATGATCGTGAACTGCTGAAATGGATGAGATCATTGCTTTATCCTTTCCAAGCATTGTGATCTTGAAGGCTGGAGTACATGATGGAAAAATAAAATTATAAGTCAAATAGACTCTGGGCAACTTTTTTTCTAAAGTACTTATCTAAAATAAAACATTTGGTCACCTATGTATTTAACAACAGAGCAGCTCTCACAAAAGCAACAATAAGCTTCAGAATTAATATTAATACATTAAGCTGAATTAGTCACTTTGAGCTCATTTGCATGATCTGCAGAAGGCGAGTAAACAGAGAGATACCATTTGTTTGAATAAGAGAAAATAGAAAGGTCAGTGTTCTGACCCACAATTTAGGAAATTATTCCATTCCTAAGGTAATCAGTCTGTCATCCAAATAACTCCCTTCTCGCTCATTACAAGAAACTACAATAAAAGCCAAGTTGACTGTCTAAAGTTGCTATGGCATTTAGATATACAACAATTTGGCCCATGACCTTCAGTAGTTAAGTTCCCAAGTCTTCAAGAGCGCAAGATTTTCTCATACACAGTTTTCCCAAGAACGTTGCTCAAATCTCTCATTTGGAAACTAAACAGTAGCTAATATGGATAACAGAAGGTATCAACTACACCCAGCCCCAATCTATCCCAAATGGCTAAACTATCCCTGTGACGTGCTATCACATTATCTTCCACACCTCAAACTGAAAGCGTCTGGTCATAAAAAAAATGTTTATATTCTTTATTCAATTTCAGAGGAAATCAGATGTTTTCTAATGCAGGAAAAGAGAAGCTTATATCCTGATACTGCTGTTCTCAGTGACTTCGTACATGGAGATGTGACTCTTTGGCTGTTCTCACCTCAGTCTTGTATGCATGGCAATGCTGAGTAACAATAACTCACCACCCTCAGCCACTTCAGAGGAAGCTATGAGAAATTCTTCTGTTGTCATCATATGGCTCCCACTTTTTTGGGAACACAAGCAAGTTGTTCACTGTCTTTATCATGAAATTTTCAACAAAATTACAGGTTTTGTCCCATATTTAAAGGACCCTAATTTAGGATATGTAATTGATTAAAAAGCAGCACTAATTCATTCAATTATGTTAATCAAGATAAGCACATGAATTTAAATAATTGTATCACATCACTAGATCAGTGTGAACAGATTTAAAAGATCAATTAGGACATATATCTCAAACTGTCTCAGCTAATGTAAGCATCAGAGTGGTATTATTGTAAAGCAGGCTCTCTTTTACTATGAAAAGACATAGCTCTACCTTTTAAGAAAATAACTAAACACAGTGATGTTGCTTCAGAGAAAATACCATTTACAAGGTTACATCTTCTATTATTTATTGTTAGTATGTATTTTATTCTGGTTTTCCTTGAAAATTTCAGATCAATAGATACTGCCTTTGAGACAAAAACATCCAACCAGTAACTCACAGAGTCAAGGGTCTAAACACAGAGCAAATAATGCTATCTGCACACATGACAGATGGCTGAAGAAGTTTAGAAATGAAGTAAACATCAATGAACCAAAAATGGAGATCACAGCAAGGGCAGAAGCGTGGAGGCAGAGGACCCTGCCTCCCTTTTGGTCTGCTCCCAACCGGCCCAGGAACAGTAGGAGTCAGCCAAGCTTCCCAGATTTGACAGGCCCTGCACACTTACCCACGGCTGCTCAAAACTGTACGTGCGTCTCCTGTCTTCCACGTCCTCGTCTTGCTTTGCTTGCTGGAACTCCTGTCTCAGGCGCTGTATCCGGTCGTGATTGTTGGGGGTCGATCTGTTGCTAAAAGAAGAAGGATGGAAATGATCAATATACTTGCCAACTTCCACCTATGACTGGGACTGCTACTGCAGTGCAGGACTACAGACCTAAAAATAATTTACAAGCATTTAGTACAAAGATCTTTACTTTTCTTAAGATTATTAATGCTGTTTGTATTATAAAGAAACTTCAGATGTTGCAAGGACGAGACAAATAAGGATATTTCTAAAAAGTTGTTGGCACCTTTTCAGTATATGTCACTCTTTGAGAATGAAGAGGAATAGATATACTAGTGTCAGACTTAACATAAAGGGAAATTAAAAGTCCTAATGATCTCTGCTACTGAATAAACAAGAAAGGTACTTTTCCCCAATCAATAAACTGTAGTACTGTCCGATCTTTATTCACATCAAATTAATTACAATGTCTGAAGGCTCTACCTATATAAAATTTGGTTATTTTCCCCAATCAATAAGAGCCTGTCATCTCTTACTTCTGTTTTTAACAAGTCTTTTAAATTGATCAGTCTGAAAGCATTAAAAGGTTTCGGGGCCAGTAAAAAGCCATCCATTTGACAGGGCCATAGGCAGAATGGATCCAGGCAGCAGACAAGAGCTGGCTTCACTCGGCCCTACAGACACTGGTGGGCTGGGGAGGGCTCAGTCCCAGAGGCACTGATACAAACCAACACACCCAGAAACTTCAGTCCTTCAAACCCATCCATTTTTCCACAATGCCTAGTAATCCACACTCCACGGTGCAGGTGTATGTGAAACCACAGTGAAATATGCACAGGAATGGTTTATTTCATGGAGCAGGGGGAAAGTGGGTATTTATTAATCATGTTGACATTTTTCCATCTGTGCAGCTCCTACCTGACCCTACAACCCCACTCCTTCATAGATGTAATATGGGAATCACAGAAAGCCTGACAAAAAAATATGTTATATCAAGACTAACCAGAAGCGTTTTAATCTCTTCTTGTGGACTTGTGCCCTGCATTCAGTTGTTTATTTCAAAAGAGCTGATGAGGAATGGACAGCTATTACTTTGTTTCAAAAGAGAAATCTGCAGAGAGACAATGGAAACCAATTCCATAGATGTCTTTTCTTGGACACAGGGTACAATAAAGCACAGTGAATTTATATCCTGTGTCTTCTCTCATATGAAAAGAGACAATTCTGGAGTCCATTTGTGATTGTTTTCCATTTCTTTAGGGACTGGTAGGTGCAGGATTAGGGACTGGAGGTTGTAGATGTTTGAGACGTTACCTCCCACTCTTTTCAGTGCCAGTAAATACTGTTTATCAGTGCTTGGTTGGCCAAACAGAAAAATTAGTATGGTTCTGGCAAAGGCTAATTTTTGAAGTGGTTTGGGTTGATTTTTTTTTAATTTATTTGAAACCAAAGGCAAAGAAAAGGAAGGAATTCAGAGAAGTGTTTTCTTTCGTGCTTTTTTTTTTCCCCCAAATGGGAGCTTTAGGAAATGTTTTATTTGTAGGGTAAGTCAACTCCTACATGCAAATTACCCTTTTGAAAAGCACAATTAAAAGAAAGCTTAATTTAGAACAGGTGGAAATGAAACACTGGTATTTTCAAAATTTCCACTTCATTGTAGGTGTGTTGCTAATTTTATTTCCTTAATTCAACTTCATTTTGTGAAACAGCTTATCTCCATTTGCAGTTTTATTTTATGTAAATTTATTCCTTATTGTCAAATTCTGTCCAGCTTTACTACACAACAACTTGTTTTTTTCCCATGGATTGCTTACGTTTTAAAGGGATTCATCACAATCCAACACAAGACATACAAAATACTTTTAAATGGTCTGTCGATTTTTAAAACTGGTATTGTTAATCCAACAAACAACTAGTCCACTGCCTTCTACACAGACAGGTGTTTTCTGCATGATAAATTGCACTTAAAGAAGAAAAAATATAGTAATTATTACTATTTCAAGTATAAGGATATATTTTTGAAAGAGAAAAGTCATTGAACCTCTGTGCAAAAATCACTAGAAAAGTGGCATCCATAGATACCTTGTAGTACTCAAGATGATGGGTAAATAATCAGTGTTCCATAACCAAGGTCGTTTCACACTCTAAAGGATCACAGGGCAAAGTGACACTGAAGCAGTTTATCCAATGGCAAACAAGGTAAACCCCAAAAGTACTGCACTAAACCTTGTGCCTTATACAGGATACTCTGTACCAGCCCCAAAATGGACCACTGGAAGCATTATTACAGATCTGAGTGCTTCTGCACATTTTGCGATAGTTATTCATTAAAACAATTACACTATCAGAGGAATAGCAAGAAAATGCATAGTGCCCATGCCATGAAGCCAAAATGTGTCTTTCCCCAAACAGCAAATGCATGAACTTGACACTCTCTGCACTGCAGAGAGGAATAACAAAGGACAAGGAGGATCCCGGGATTTATGATCAACTTGTCTCCAGACCTAAGAACTCATTTTAATGCCAAAAAAAAAAAAAAAACCCACAAAAAAAAAGAAAAGAAAAAAGAAGTTAGGCTGATTTAAGAAAAGTTATTCAAACTTATTAAAGGTTTGATAATGGCAGAGAAGATAAATCTTTTAACAATATTTCTATTTTGTCTGAAAAGCAAGGGACATGACCCAAATTTAGAAAACTGCAAAAGAAGTGAATTATAAAAAGGACTACTTCACAGAAAAGAAAGAGGAAAATTACAAAAAGGCATTTCTGTATCTACTCAAATTTCTTTGTGCTCAAAAAGTCTAAGAAATAGAAAGTGAGACCAAGACAGTGGGTTTATAATAATACCAAAAATTAAGTATTTTTATTTAGAAGAGGAAAAGGCAGACAGCAAAGGAGGCACTAAGACACATTTCTTAAAAGATCATTTGAAGGCTTAGACTGTATCTTAGATTGGCCTCCTTCGGTTTCCATTTTCATTTCAACCTTTTTCTGATTCTCTACGTTAAATTAGAGCTGCCTTAATGTTCTCACCACTGAGGGCTTGCACATCTCTGTCCTGTCCTGCCATGCTGTCACCTCTTTCTTTCCATGCCTCTCTTCATCCAGTTAATCTGATCATCAGTGCGCTTTTTTGTGGTTTTTATGTCTCCCATTGCACTCCCTCTGCACTCAGAGAACACTTGGTACACCCACTTGGTATCTCATTCAACTCCCAATTCCCTTCCATAAGGAGGGAAATGCAAAAATCATAATCACAAGAGAAAACTGTCACCAATAAAATTTTGGAGTCAACAATGCAAACCTAACTTTATTCCTTTTCAGGTCCCAAGATGTTCTGCTTTATCTGCAAATCTTTATGTAAGTCACATCTTTATCCCTTGGGACAGAGCTAAACAAATTATATCCCATGTGAAGTATCCTTAGCCAGTCTAAAGCAAACAGAATTTTGACTTATCGGATGAATTGACCCAAGAGAGGTAGGGTCATATCAACAGACTACTAGGATGCAGGCTGCAGATGTTCTTGCTGCTTAAATTCTCCTTTGTTGGTGTATGGTGCAACTCAAAAGTTCAATTAAATGTGCCATGTTTTGTTTGAGTCCTTCATTCAAATGCACTGAAAACCTGAAGGCAGATCCACCTCAAAGAATTCAGGACTATTAGCAGGAAGGAAGGAGTTTAACTTGAAATCCATCCAAAGTCTATTGAAGATTTGACCTATGCTAGCTTTAAAATTTTTAGCAAAACTGCAATTACAACTCTCTACAGTAACCACAGCTTGCCCAGACAGCCTTCCCTTATGCCTACTTAATAAGAGGATGGCTGTGAATTTACAGAAGATAATTAGCACCTCCTAGCATCAGGTACCAGTGATGTTCTTCTATCAAAGTGCTCTCAACATTAAACTTTCTTAAAACAAACAAAATTCAAGGAAAGGCTTTTAGGGCCAAAGTTTACTTGGGTTGCAAAGCATCTGTGCTTTCTTGTATCACAGCTCTACTTGGCACCCCATTGCCTTCCGTCTGCAGATGGCACATTTCACAATCAGTTATTTTGTGAGTGCTGCTTCAAAACACACCACCACCAGCACTAAAAATGCAACAGTAAGCAAGGCTTAGATAGGCCAGGGTGTCACATATTTCCAGAAAGAAGCAGTTGCAGCAAAGGCCATCCGAGTCTCAGATCATTAAGCAATGTCTCAGTGTGATGTCATGCACTGGTGTGCAGAGCTGTATTCCTTTCAAAACAGTCAGATTTTCAGTGTGATAAAGTAGACACAAACATTCTACTGAACAGGGACGACCAAAGCTTTGGAAAAAAAATTTATTGGCCTGAAAAAGCATGGAAAAGGGTCTTAACAACACCACCAGGCAGTTGCAACTTGATTAGAATAACCAAAAGGTTAGTAAACAAGCAGTGTTCTTTACACCTTGAAATCTTCTATCACACAATTGAGCTGCTGGGGCCTCACTGGCCTGATCGGCTGCTTAGATCTCTGGATAGCAGTAATAAAACACAGATGGGTTCTTATCTGCTTCAAGCTGGCAAATAACTATCACCCATTTGTATGATATAAATTCCTTTTCGTTTGAACAGATTACTTGTGTCATATTAAAAAGCAAGGTCTGAATTTGTATCTACATCTGTTTACACACAGAGAGGAGCAGGCAACGAGTTTATTTCCATCACCCTGAGGATTGACAATGTCTATGCTCTGGTGGCCATGCCTCACCAGAGGCACACATCCTCACCAAAGTGCAGGACTAACTGAACATCTACAAAATTGGCCCCTTTCTTCATCACTTGAGCAGGATGAAACAGCCCAACAGAAGGCAGACTGGTGATAATCTAATACAAAAACTTCTGCTACATTTACTGGAACTCAAGCACCCTCTCACCACAGTGCTTAACCTCAACAGATGGATTTGTCTGTTTCAGATGGCCCTTGAGGGTGAATAAGAGGAAACTGTCAAGTTATTTCAAAAAGTCATGGACATAAAATAAAATGAAAGTGTGCCCTTTACCAGCCTTAAAGTTACCATCACGTGCCAATGCACAGTCTGCTGGTTTGTTCACTTTAAGCAGATTTGTTAATCATCAGTGACACAGATGACTGTGCCCACACAGAGCAGGGTGATGAGGGCTGAGCAGCAGCACAGTTTGTACCGTCTCCTTCCTGCCACCCGCTTGCCAGAGCAGGTTGGTCTTTTCCTATCATTTTGTTCTGTGGTTTATTTTTGGACATCTAAATGCTACTCCTCAGGCTTAAGTTAGTGTAATCGATTTGGCTGCTCCTCTCCTTCCATTGTGTCCTACATATGGTCCTTTTCTGAGACATCAGGGAATAGATTTTTCATGAACACATGGATATTAACACATACAGACATGGTACACAAACAGGAGTAACCACGGACGGTGCTGGATAAAAGAGCTGTTACATGATTACAGAATTGCTACAGTTAGTTTGAGAAAAAATTAGCTGAGCAAGAGATCAAATTCGTTATACTACAAACGCACTTGTAGCATGGTTGTAACCTGGAAAGAGGCATAAAAAGCCTTATTCCACACTACTTTTGTTTTTCTTAAGTGTCAAAGAATTTACTGGGAGTAAGGCGTAAAAAGGTAGGAGAGAGGTGTTAAAAACCAAAAAATGTATGAATTACAAAACTGCAAATAAAAATAGTTTCTCTGCACAAGCTTCATTAAGTTTTATCAGGTAGTATCTTGGGTTTTTACACTCAAACCACAGGTCATAAATTCACAGTAAATCCCCCATATGTTCACCAAACACCTGAATTCAATTTCTCTTCTAGTTGTAAGAAACAAAATGTGCAGCTCAAATTAATTATGCATGCAAAGTTAGTTTCTAACAAGGGCAGCTTCTTGCATGCTGAAGGGTATACATTCTATTCGAATTTTTTTCCCCCAGATCTCTTTCAATTTTAGCTTATTCTACTGTTCACAAAGTTATAAAAATCATCCTCTCTTGCCATTTCGTATTTGCTAAATGAACACAGAGCCTTATATATCCTTTAAAGTCTGCAGATTTTAAAGGCAGTTAAATTCAGGGATCGGCTTAATGTGACAGGCAAGATATCACATGCTACCTGTACACATACCTACACACTTCAGCATAGTAATTCCATCAAAACAGGATTTAAACTTTAGGATTTATGTCAATGTGTACGCATGTGAAGTCAGCTCATTGGGAATTTTAATGTCATTCCAGTTTACCTTCACAGTGGAAGTTCTTCAAGTGCAATACCATGTAGAAGTACCTAAGTCTCCAAACGCACTTACTTTCTTCGGCGAATAAAATCAATTTCCAAATTTTGACATTGTGTTTAGATGATAATTTTACACAATTTCAACAGAGTAAATAATTAAAAATTAATAAGTTACACCTCTCTTCTCTGGATAAAAAAGGTAACCTCAGATGCTCTAAATTCAGCACTCGCTTCTGATGTGATGGCCATAAACAGTGTGGAGAGGTGGAGCTGATGGGGAGGTCACATCACCACAACAGTCTCTTCAAACTTTTCAGACTAGATTTCACTTTGAGTCCTTCTGTGGCCCTTCTGTAGCAGGGCCATCATTTTACAACCAGTGAAATACAAAGAATGCACCCAAGACCCTTTTTATTGCCACCATCACTCTTCCTTATTAGCCTGTCAGAGCCTGCACACCGGAGACTGAAATCCAGTCTTACTTTTCAGTGGAATTCTTCTACTAAAAGGAAAAGCAGAGATTTTAGGAGCTTGTTATAAACATCTGAAAACAGATACTCAGCTACTGGGTTATCACATAGTCTAAGCCTTACTTTAGAGCTGCTAGATTTTGCAGATACAAGCCAAGCCAATTTTCAACCACATGCAACTTGTTACAGCCGTTGTCATAGGGCATTGCATTTTCGGAGTTAGAAAAGAAAAAAACGAAAAGAAAAAAGAGAATACCACAAAACCTAAAAGAAAATACAAGGCATCTCACAGTGAATTTCTTATGAGAATATTAAAGAAATAGCAGAAATACACAGGGAAAGATTTAATAAATCATGAAAAAAAGAAAATTAAAAAAATACTAGTCATCAAGCAAGGGAGAAATTTGCAGTTTTGATTCTAGATTGTCTTGGGGTGACTCTATCATATGTATCCCCTATCATGCTCTATGCCCAAAAAGTAGTATTTTGCCTTTTCTGTGCCTTTAAACTGAGCTTGAAAAAAAAAAAACCCGGATGAACTTTCCAAAGCAGCTTCTCAAGGACACAGAGATTACACTCCTCAGTGTTTTTTCTGACTGCTGAAGGCACGAAGGGAGCACCCTGCTTGCTTTTTCTTCAGCCAGCTGGTTTTTTTTTCCCTCTTGGTGTGAGACAGAGAGCTGAATTTTGTTTCCTGGGACTTTGGTTTTTTACCCTTCTTCTCTTCTGAACTGTTTCAACAACATCAGAACACATCAGGAGAATTTTCTCCCCGAGGCCCGGGGGTGGGCCCACGCCCTCACCGACCAGCTCCAAGGAGGAGAGAGACCACACCTACAGAAGGACTCTGAAATCTTCCCAGGTTTCTCTCTATAGCGAGGGTTTTAATTCATTATTCAGCATCATTATCCTTTTCCTGTGTGTTTGTTAAAATAAATAGTTTTTATCTCTTTCCTTTGAGGAAAAATTTCTTTTTCCCCAACCCTGTGGGGGGGAAGGGTGGTTGCAACCTGGTTTTTCTCTCAGGGGCTATATTACTAGATTTTGGCCAAACTGGCACATAGATGAAATACAAAATTACTTCAGAGTTAGGTGGGGAGAAATGTGCTCTGACCTAAGAATGTTCCTATCTTAACTGGAACAGTGGTGGCTCCAGTGCTGTTAGGTCTGATGAACATCCACAATTAGGCATCACAGGCTATTCTGTGTCAATGTGAGAGGTGCCTGGCACAGTAATACAAAGACATTTAACAAAGACCACAGAGAAGAAATCCCCTCCTGGACCTAGCTGGCCATTCCTATGCCAGCAGAAGGGATCATCCAGAAGATCCCGAGTAGGCTTCAGGCCATGTCAGCCTTTGTTTCCATTTCAGCTAATCCAGCTGCTTTGCTAGAAGCTGTTTAGGAAGAGCTCCCTCTGATCTCTCTGGATGAGACGTGGGGGCAGAAACCTTCAGCAGAGGGGCAGCAGCAAGCAGCTAGGGAACAGTCACTCCTTAAAGCACAGCAGGATTTGCAAAAAAGAACATCTGTCTGTGGCCAGCACCACCTGTGAGGTGTGACTGTTGTGACGCAGGTACAGCCCAGCTCCCTCCAGCACATCTTACACAACTCAGCCTCTGCTCTGTGCTGACACTGTGCTTTACACTATAAAATCTGCCTCAGAGCCCAACTCTAGCCAACACCGGAGTGCAGAAAAAGCATGTCTTTTCATGGGAGGAGTCTAGCAATATTAAAAAATAGAAAAAAAAAAAAAAGAACCTGATTGCACCATTTGATTTCAAGGACACACCAAGAGTGATATTCAAATTATTCAAATTTTTCAAATTGACAAATCTGAAAAAAGATTTGGAAAAAAAAAAGATTATTTAAATAATGCACCATTCACAAATGTAGTGTAAATGGTGAAATTTAGCTCTGTTTCAATGCAAAACCTCACTTTAAAAGTATTTAGATCTTGCTTAATGCATTGACATAAGTCATACTGGAAACCCAAAAAATATTTTATGTTGTTTATTTCCCTTTAATCAAAGAAAACACTTAGCAAATAGGTATCAGGGTGTTGCAACTAGCAAAACAAAACAGAATGTTTTTCACTGCTGTGAACACTTGCCCTTAATAAAAACGACACCTTGTTTTAAAGTATTCATTAAACTACAATATTAAGCAATGCATTGCTTGACAAACACTGATCTATGGACTAAGGCATCTCTTTAAAATGCCTGAACATTAAAAAAGATAATACATTATACAAGTTCATGTGTCTTCCCCTGTCCTTACCAGCCTCTAACATAGTTATAGTATAATTATTTCTGTACTTTGACAGAGGGGCTATTGCATTATAAATCTCCAAATAATATTTTGATTGATTTTACATTATATCTTACTCTAACTATAGGCTAATTTCAAACTGCAGAATGAGAAGTTTTCCATTAAAAACAAACAAACAAAAATGACTTGGTCTAAGGATACTAAATCTAGGTGAAAGTTTGACACCGGCTCCAAAATCTGAAACTTGAGGAGACTCCCTTTGATAGGAGTAGATCAGAAATTCTATACAAAACACAGAAAAATGTGGGATCATTGTTTTATTTTTCAAATTAGATAACTTGCAATCTCGAAATTAAACTTTAAACTTGAACTTACTGTTAAGCACTTCATCATTCAGTGCCTGTGCACACAAGATGACTCAACCAAGAAAAAAAGAAAATCAAAGCTAAGATTGATTACTTGAATTGATGCCTAAATTCACCCGACTGTTGCCTTCTTATGAAGTTTATCACTAAGATTTACACTGATTAGCATAAAAACTAATTAAGATTTTTAAATTAAATATTATATGCACATGGAGAGTAGAAATAAATCTCAGTATTATATTTTGCAAAACAAGTGATTTCTGGATAAATCCTTTCAGCATTGTATTTTAAAGATGAAGATTTTAGTAAATAGATGTTTTAATCATGGTTTGCCACCACACTGTCTTGTGTAACTTTAAAACTAGAAATTGTTGTAAAGTTACAATTGTATTAAAAAAAACCCCAACAATTCCAGATAAGGACAGACAAAAACAGCAATTACCTTTTATCCAAAAATTCACTTGGTTATTTAGTGAGTTAGGTGGAACTCAACTTTTACTACTTAAGATATTTTCAAGTTATTTCACTTATTTTTCCTCTTTGGAAATTCTAAAAATGTCTTTTCCTCGGGAATCATTTTTCAGATATATTGTGTAGGATGTCCAGTAATTGCTGAGGGTCTTGCTATGCGTTGAAACACTGGATTAGAAATCCTGAATTCAAATATTTCCTGCCATTGGGCTGTTAGTCTCAATCCAAGTGCAGATTTCACAAACTCAAATGAGTGTATTTCTCTTACTGCACAAAAAATATGACATTTACTTGTAACTCCACTTCAGTATTTTGCCAACACAATTAGCCTGGTAAAGACTACAGAAAAGTTAATTTATTTACCAGAAGGTAAGATGTGATTTTTTGCAACCAGTTGTAATCATTTAAAAGGTAAGTATGTAGTTCAAACTACTCACCTAGACCCCTTCTAAGGGAAATACAGAGAAATAAGTTATTCCATAGGGCAATCACAGTACTTGTCTTTGGATGCAATTATTACTCTCAAGAGCTCATTACTTTCTTTCATTGACAAGAGTAGAGAGATGAGCTCTGGATAGTTTTAGACAATTATATTACGGCAGATGAAACCACTCTGGATGGCTAAGTTGTGCTCAAGGTAGGTGGAAAATGAATAATCCTAAGAAACCTAGTTCTAGGAATGCTTGGTAGGAGGTGATGGTCAACTGGCATAGCAGTATAATCCAACACTTTAATCTTTTGGCAGAAAAACTCATTAGAAGAAAACTAAGTCACCCAGCCTCTCTGTGTTTGTATTCATATAACCACAAATGTGCAAGAGCCTTTTTTAAAGCCTTATATAAAGATCATACAATAAACAGATCTCATTTACTTTAGTATAATTTTAAGGGTTCTTTACAGAGTACACTATGCTACTGTTTGTAATTCTCTTTTATGAAAAAAAGCCCTAAATTTTAAGTTTGTTAAGCATATAGAAGTGTATACACATGCCTGAGATAAGCCAAGGACTACAACACAACAGTTTTTGTGATCAAGGTCTCATTAGTATGTCTAATTTGTATCTCAACTGTTACACTACTTCAGCAAATGCTACGCAAATGCTATAAGGTTTTCTTGGGTAACATAATTGCCATATGCTTTTCAGTAGACAGGAAGAAATGAAACATATATAATAAGTAATTCCACTTAGTACACCAAATTTATTTTGCATGATATTGGCAGTACATTACAAAGCTACAACAGTATTATTTCTCGGTGTTATTCTTGTAGTCTTAGGTTGATAACGTTTCATTTTGACACCATAATGGTGTCTCTGGGGATTTTGATGACAATGTGTTTTGACATCATGTTAAAATATATCCAAACTGATATCACTTTATTTTGTCATCATTACCTAGCTGGATTTCTAAGATACTGCTTTTTTTCTGACATCTTTAATCAGAAAGATTTCGGTCCAAGTGGCAAGTGCTAAAAAAGAAAGTTTTGCAGATGTTAAACCTGACTGTGTAGCACCCATTACTGCTGCTCAAACTTGCACTGGCCAGATATCCCAAAATATAACGGATCAGTCACATGGTACAGGGCCTCAGATCATAAAACATGAAAATGTCTTTTCTTCTACAGCATGATAATAAATGTAATAAATTGTACTGTAATTCTATTTCAGGCACTTGAGGCAGGAGGCCCAGCAGCAAAAACGCTGCTGTAAACCAGAACCTTCTGCTGCCGTTGGAGTGTCTGACGTGCACTCGCTTCATGGGTCCCTGTATAGAAACCAGAAAATATTTCCTGAACGCTATTAAAAAAGTGAGATTTCTAATTCGCAAGCTTCACTGAAATGGAAATTGCCACATATGTGATTCTAACTAAAGAACAGCAATGCCAGTTCCTGTACAGAGCTCTAAAATGCATCTCTGGTCTTGAGCAGAGTGCAAACTGTCTAGACCCATTGAATCCAACAGAGCTTTGAGAATTTATGGACATGTGAAGATCTGACCAAGGTTTTGGGGGAAGAAATAATGAATAATTTTCAGCTCTAAGCTTCATGTTACCGGTATGAAATTCAGGGATTGATTCTGAAACAATATGCCATAGAAATGATCTGGTAAACTATCCCTGGCTGCGAGAAAGATGCATTTCATACCAACTGAAACATGTCCACTTACAGCTATATCACTCAGTTTCTTCTTTTTGTTATTTACTATTTCTTCGTTCTTTCTCTACAATGAATTACAGAGCAACTCCAGGGAAATCAACACATTTCATGTACTAAGAAGTATATTTATTCAGCACAGCAGCTCAAGTTCTACTTACTAAAATGATTGCTGATAAAATCTCTAATTTTAAGCATTAATGCATAAGATTTTTCTGCCATTCAAATCTGATCAAAGAGATTAAAGAATTTTTTCTTTTCCCTGCACTCTCCTAAACCATAATACTTAACAGAAATTGCTTGTATTATCTTATTTCAGAGAGCAGGCTAGAACTGAGACAATCCCTTGATCTCAGTTCATGAATAAAGCATTTAATGGACTGCACTTGTCAAAGGACACACTAAGCATTTGATCTACACAGTAAACAAATATCTATGAAAAACAACCCCCTCCCCAAAAAAATTCCATTGCAACTCATTATTTAAGATATTTTCCTTCCTTCCTCTCTTATTTCAGGATTAAGACTCTGAAGGCATTGATGGGATGACAGACTCACATTGAGATAAAAACAGAATTTTTCAAACAACTGATGGTAACAATTTATATTCCAGGGAAACAGCTAATCAGGCCACCTATAATTCATACACAGCCAGTCTCCAATAGAAGGAATTAATTGTTAGAACACCAGAAAATGTATAATTATTAAAGAAGTGACAGAAGGCTAAGTTGTACCCTGACATTCCAACGCCTTCCACATCTTTTTTAAGAGCTTCCTTTGGGTATTTCCAGTAAAGGAGAACTTCTGCCTGCAGAAGAAAATTAAGCTACAGAACTGTGAGCCTACATAACTATGAACCTAGCTGACCTGAAGAATTTGATACATACCTACAAACCGCTCTTTCATGCTCCCAGAAGACAAGATGAAATATTACAAGCAAGTAACTGCAGCTATTACCATAAGCAATACTGCACAGCCAGTTCCATTTAAGGCAAATTATAGACTTGTTTCTACTAGCATGGACCATTCTTCACTAGCCAAAATCCTAGTAGGCTGAAATGTCTGAGAGGCACATACATAAGACTACGTTAATTTTAACAAATATATTTATTTTTTAAACTATTAAAACTATTTTTTCCACCACATTTTTTTTCTACCTCAATTTTAAAGCTCAGTGCAGCTTCTTCAATTATCTTAAAAAAAATAAGAATTGCAATTAATTTTTAAAAAATCTTTTTCAATAGAATGAGCCTTAGTAATGCAATGAGCTGTTAAGTGACAGACTAATGAAACATCAGCAAAAAACTGCACTGGTATTTAAGATTAACCTCTGAAATAAGCTCATAGTGTAGTACTGACTATGTAATTCAAGGGTTACATTATAACAGGTCACACTATTTTTTTTTCATGTGTGACTGCCATGATCCTGTAAAGAGGGAAGGAGTACCAGATATTGCACGTCACTTGTGTAAGCACCAGCTTTTTTAAAAAATTACTTCTCCCATACAAATGGTAAGAGAAACTCCATGAGTATCTACTGGAATTTTCAAAAATAACTAAGGCAAGACATGGCTTCCAGAGAGCAGTTTACGTTTCTATGCTGCTAGCTCAGATTAAGTTCAGTTCCCATGAATTTTCCCATTTGAACTACACAGTAATTTGCCTTCCAGGGAAACCAAAACCAGGAATTAGAGGCTATGTAAGGAAAGAATGATAAATATCCTTAGTAAGCAGGACCCACAAAGATCTGATTTTGCTGCACTTTTGCTACTTACGTTTTATTATTTTTGCCAGATTTCTGCATCATTAAGCACTACTCAAATAGCAGGACCCTATCTGCAGCAGACACTGCACAGACTGCCTACAACCAGCCCTTAGCCAAAGATTTCACAGTTTAAGAACACATTTGCTCTTGCACAATGGAGGCACACACACATTTGTGAAATGTTCCTTTTCCCCAGAAAAAAGGCATGCAGTGAGGGCTCAGGTCAGTGACTGACTGACTGCAAAAGGAGCCAAGCTATACAGGACTACCCTGGAGACACCTAAAACCAGATGAATTAGATATTAGAGCAGGCTGCTAACGTCAGTGTACCTGAATGAAAACAATCACCTTAGTAATGATACTTGAAGAAACTCTGTGGGATTTAGATATCATCCAAACTAATGGAGAGGGTCACATCAAAGTTGCTCACTAGGTCAGGAGCTGATAAGCACACAAGCTGGTGACGGTATCACCATGACTATGAAAGTAACTGGCAGAAAAAATTGTGAGTGAGGTAACTACAAACTCATTTTTCCTATATTGAGGTTGAGTAGATGTTTTTTACAATCCATCATGATCGTTAAAAAGGAGAATCCTTCATGAGACAGTACAACCCCTCCCTCTCTTCACAGTAGGTAATACTTACTCCAGCCACCTCTACACACATGGGAAGGGAGGTCAAAGAAGTCACAGTACCCGGGGAATTGACTTCATTTGCATCATTTTTACTGCCACTGATTAAGAGACAATGTAGAAGTATAAGCAACTCCCAGAAACCATTCTGGGCATTTTTTTAATCAAACGATACTTCCCTTTGTTGTGTACAGCTAAATGCTTCTTTTGCAGTGCTGTAAAAGCTGGTATTGAGAGAACAATAGAATCACAGAATCACAGAATTCAACAATACAATTCAACTCTTTAGCTCACGGTACTTATTTAAAACAAACCAAATGGCATGTCATATTGCAGCTATGGCTCTATTACTAGTGACCAACTCAGGTTGCATTTTTCCGGTTTCATCACTCCTAGTAAATTACTTGCACTTGATGTAGACCAGGCATAAAATGAGCAGAAAACAAAACTTTGGCCATTTTAATTTAAATTCTCATAATGGCAGGTCAAATTTATGCGAACTCTTTGGTGAATTGGTTCCTTTATTAGTACCCAGTTTAATTCAAATCAGAGTCTTCTACAGAAGATTAATTAAATATTAATCAAAAGTCCAGGGCAGTCTAAGCTTCTGTTCCATTAACCTAAATGTGACTCCACACAGAACCACAATGCCTTTTTTTCCCCCCTGCCCTATTTTAAAGAAGGCTTTTAGTTTTTTTCCCGTTATGGTGCAACTCCTTGTAAATGCAGACGTGCTACTTGCAGTGTATGTTTAAAGGTCGTGATTCTTTTTCCTTTTCCAATTAAGGCTGCTCTTAATCACAATTAAGCTTTCAAGAAACAATTAACAGAAGTCAAAACTTTTTTCCATCAATATGTTTAAGAGATGTACAGTGTATACCCTCTATTACCACTGGTGTCACTGAACTAATTACGTGATGTTAAGGTTCACCTTCTTGGGTGTAAATTTTGGTTTGAGTTGACACTAAAAAGAAACATCAATTTATTAGGAGATAAAACTTGTTCCACAGTAATGGAACAGCTGTGTATATAAATTTATTGCAGCTTAATGTTCTCACACATAAAGCAATTAGAGCTTTCTGACAGACAGACTTGCTAAGTATAGTGTGGAGCATATAGTAATATGCAGTTACAGGCACAACATACTTAAGAGTGATCATATATATTCTGTACAGTAATATCAATTTCTCAAGCCTTCTAACCCTAGATGTGTCCTTAATTAACATAAATGTATGCTTATAATCATGTGAAATTTTCCTTTTCTGAGGAGGAACCTTTTCATGCCACATTATTTTATTCATAGACACCTCTTGTGCTTAATTTGGCTTCTCCTTCTGCAGGAATAGATACAGTCTAGGCCTGGTTCCTTTAGGTAGGCTTATTTATTTTCCACACAAAGGATAAAGGAGGCAATAATGTTGTCATGAGATTGCTTAAAAAAAGATCCAAAATTAAAACCATATACATGGTGTTTGGAATAAGTATCTTTATTTCTGGAACCATAAAGTATGAACTCATGTAACAAGCTGTGTTCATCTAGCATTTCCTCGCATCATCTGCTCCCAGCTAGCTGTAGTTGCCTTCAAATAGCTTCCAGGATATTTTTCCTTACTTTCTATCTTTCTTATAGGACAATTATATTTAACTTAAGCTAAGGATTGTAGTTTTAAGGATATTGATCAGCATGACTAGCAATGGCAACTGAGTATTATGAAGCAGTTGTGTTCCCAACTAATGGTATTTGATACATTTTTGTAGCATATTGGAAGCTAGAGAAGTATTAGATCTTGGACAAGGATACATGGGTAATTGAGATGATAATCTTCCAGCTGATGGACTAAGTGGTTAGACTAAAGAGAATTTTTCAAAAGAAAGTCCTGAAAAAAGGTGTTCATCTAGTACGTGTGGGGTAGTTTAATATAAACCAACAGATATGTTGGTTTATATTAAATTAAGGATTAAATTAAGTGACAGGGAGATTATTACTATAAAATAACATTATGACTTTTTTAGGCTAAGGTTCTCAAAACTGTCTAAGACAATTGCAGTGTGTTTCAGACTTTGTTTGAACTGACGCTGAAGGTCTGCTCTCCGAGCAGAATGTTCCTGCCCCAACCTTTGAGCCACAAAGCACTTGTGAAATTACAGTTATCCAAATCAAGGAGCTGAATGAAAAATCATCTTATTTCCTCTTTCTTTTCTATTCTTTTCTTAAACAGGATTTGCTTTCAGGAAGATCAGTACCCTGATCCCTCTGTGAGCTCTACTACAGTCAGGGACACATGATGTGGGGTAGAGAAAAAGGCAGGAATCTGGCTTTTTCAATGGAAACTGGTCCCTAGGGTGTCCTGCACTCACTGTGTATCAACACAAGAGGCATTTAGATCCTCAGGCAGCCTTAAGGAAACCAGGGTAAGGTAGAAGAGGAACCTAAGAAAGTATCTGTATTGGTTTGGCACGGCCTGGTTTTAGGTAGCAGGGGGGCCACAAAGATGGCTCCTGTGAGAAGCTGCTGGAAGCTTCCCACCATGTCCGGCAGAGCCAATGGCTGATGGCTCTGAAGATGGACATGCTGCTGGCCAGAACTGGGCCAATGAGAGAGGTTGGTAACCCCTCTGTGATGACACACTGAAGAAGAAAATCAAAACAAAGTCACAAGATTTTGGATTCTAGTCAGAGAAGAGGAGGAGGTGAGAACATGTGAGGGAAAACAACATGGTGACACCAAGGTCAGTGGAGAAGGAGGGAGAGGAGGTTCTCCAGGCGCCAGAGCCGAGATGCCTCTGCAGGCCGCAGTGAAGACCATGGTGAAGCAGCTGTGCCCCTGCAGCCCATGGGTCTACATGGGATGCAGAGATCCACCCATGGGGAAGGTGCCCACGCTGGAGCGGGTGGATGCCTGTGTCCAGTGGATGACTCAGTGGAGAGAGAGGGCCCCCTGCGTCCAGGCTGGAGCAGCCTGTCCTTGGAGAACTGCACCCCGTGGAAAGAGAGCAGTTTTGGGAGGACTGCGTGCCCGTGGGAGGGACTCACGCTGCAGCAGGTGCGGTTTGGCTGCTGCTCGTGAGAGTGGACCCATGCTGGGGAAGTTCACAGAGAACTGTCTCCTGTGGGAGGGACCCCACAGCCTCACAGGGGAAGACTCCTCTCCTGGAACAGCGGAAGGAAATCTCGGTGATGAACTGACCAAACCCCCATGCCCTGTCTCCCTGCGCTGTCGGTGGGAAGGAGGGAGGGGCTGAAGAGGGGGAAGGGTGTTCTAAGTTCTTAATTTACTTCTCATTATCCTCCTCTGATTCTGTTAGTAATAAATTCACTTCGCAACTTAAGTTGAGCTGTTTCGTCCTTGAAGTGTTTCTCCCGGTCCTTATCTCACATCTCACTCATTAAGCGTTCGTTAATTTTTTCTTTTTTTTTTTCCCCTCTTCCCTCCTCTGCCCAGCTGTGGCAGGGAAGGGTGAGCGAGCGGCTCTCATGGGTGCCTGGCACTGGGCCCTCTGCAATGAGTCTGGAAATCCACTTGGTCACATGAGGAAGACAAATCAGTGGTGAGATGCTCAGAGTCCTTCTCAAATTGAAACATTAACAACTAAAGCAAAAATTTATGAACAAAGGAGATAGGCACATACTTTTTATCTGTTTTATAGTTTAAAGGGATGTGGTTATCATCTGCCAACACAGCAGCATGAAACCCCCTCTAAAAAGAGGGAAACTGCACAACAATACAGGTAACAACTTGAGCTTTGATGGTGCTGTTATCATTAGGCCATCAGAAATGCGTAAGTGGTGCCAAGACACCCAGCATTTTCATTTCACTGCCATTTCTGCTTTTGTCTTTGAGCTATGACATGGGTCAGTGAATCTGAGCACAGAGCAGAAGCCAGGAATTCTTAACGCTCACAACTTTGGAAAAGCTATTCTTAACCTGTCTGCTGCAGGTGCAGGAAACACTATATGAAAAATTCAACAATATTTAACTTCAGTGGAGGACTGATCTAAAGACTAGTGCTTCTGGAAGAATCCTGAAGATAAAAAATGTCAACAGCTTAACTAACTATTCTCCATTATGGTATCTTTGCGGCATACTAATTGAAAATAACTCCCAAATAAAAAAATATTATTTTTAGTATTGTTGTTACAAACAAAATTTGAGCTACTACTGAAATTTAAATCCCTTATAAAAATACTCCTCCCAGTAATTAAACATTTCTGCAGTTCCAGCCTATTCAGTTCAGGGAATAATTTATTCTTAACAAACTTAAAAAGAACACCCTATCTCCTATTTTTTTCATGATACACTTAAAAACCTAAATTATGGCGCAGTGGTGGGGTTTTTTCCTGTTTCTCTTTTTTTTTGAAAACCGTCACCTATCCACCACACTAAATAGATTCCTTTCCACTGTGCTGACAGCTGTTTCCCAGGTAACCAACCTAGCTAGAAGTTGACTTCAAGCAGTGTAGGGGAACCAGTACTCACATCCCTGCATTTACATGTTTTGAGGAGCCCTTTTTAACAGCTGCAGTGTCCCCAGTGCCTCCAGCAGTCAACAGGAGGTGGGAGTATCCAGAAAGTAATTGAATAAAGCTCATCAGCAGTCAAAAATACCAGCTAAGGGCAATTTTATGTACAGAATAGTAAATGCCATTGGCAGTTGGAAATTAAAATTATCCTCAGTGGTAAACCAGCAGGATTAGACTTCACACGAGCTGTCACTTTTCACGGGTTCTGCCTGATTCTTCCCTTTTCCATAAGGGAACTGGGAGAAAAGCGGCAGGCGTTTTGTTGCTTCTTTCTATAATCAGGAATAGTTGTCGCCCCAACTTCTGAAAGCAACTGTTTAATACACCTTACTACATAAATCAGATTTCATCTGCTGTCAGCCAGCATTCTTCTGGATTTCATGGTGATTGAAGTACATGCAATTCTAGTCATTTTTGTCCATCTGTACTTTGCTGCTATGTATTAATTGAAAACTGAGTTACTCTGTAAGGCACTGGCTACATTTGAAAGTATCTGTTACACTTGTCTGTTGTTCGGGTTCAGGCACTTACTTTTTAGATCCATAGCATCCAATGCTGCAGGGTGGAGTGCTGACAGAAAAGATTATATATTGAACAATTGAACAGTGCACTAAAGGAGCAGGATTTACCCTATAAGCATACAGCGGTTTTTTTTCTCCCTAAGATAATGAAAAAGCTATATCTTTGGGAAATTGAATGCCAGATGTAAGTGGGTAGTATTGCTGATCAGTCAGTTCCTAATAATGCTTGCTAAGGAAACCCTACTGAGCTTAGGTAGGTTTATTTTTATGAAGGGAGGAATATACTTCTTTCAGTTCCCCCATCCCCCTGATACTCCCTTTTTATTATGTTGGAGTATGGGGTTACAGATCCAACAAATGGGATGATCTCAACAATTATGTAGGAAATGCACAATGCCATACATGAGTGAGCATATGCACACCTGGCCTGTCACATGAAGACAGCTGAAAGTCTCGAACAATCATTGCACTCTGTTTTAAAATAAAATCAGGCTTTGGCTTGCAGAACACAAAGTTACTTGCTCACATTGTGCTCAACTGTTCAGATATTCAGTCATCCAAGAACTTCCTATTCACAATTTCATTTCAGACACCGCTTTTTTTCCTGTGTTAACAGAATGGTCCCTTACAATTAGCTGCAATTTAATTTTCTTGTTCTCCTAGTAGTTTGGATCTGACTGCTGCCCAAATAGACCTGCTTTGAAAATTGACATTGTCTTCTCCCTTTAATATTCCATGAAAGACAGACTGACCACTTTGCACGGTAAAACAAATGTCATCACAACGATTCTAGTTTCATCTAGAAAGACTCAATGGTGCCTCTTATCTAAATAAGCATATCTAGCAAATAATCTACCACGCTCTCAAATTCCTGCTTTTTCCACAAGCTCTGAGGTCAGACCTCCTCAGCCGGGGTCCAAGAAGCAAACAGTGATGAATAGAATCAGCCTGCTTTGTGGTTTCTCAGTGCCTGTGGTGGAAGATACACTAGGACATGCCGAATCTGGCCCATTTCCCTGTGGAACACAGTGAGTCTCTGTGAGACGGTCACTGCCACCCGAGAGCAGTACAAACAGGAGGAGCATGTGGAAGAGAGTAAGCGAAATTCTTTCTTCTTTATGTCCTCACATGGGCATGGAAGAGGGAAGAATACTATGTATTTCAGTACTGTACCACAGTTTCTTCATCCAACATCTATTATGTTGGTTTTAATAATTTAAGGGAACTTCTTTTGCATAATCTCATCAAGTTTCTTAAAATGACATTGTATTAACAATAGATCATATTGAGGGCTACACATACCATTTTCCTAAAGATAGTGCTTTCAATATATTTCCTGCCTCTGAAATATGCACTGGAGGTTACTGATTTCTACGACCAGTTAAGAATTGGAATTTCTATGAAGTACAAAATTCAGACTCAGGTGAAAAGTCAAATACTAAATTCTTCCATGAAAGGAGCAGCTATGCAAAAAACTAGGATGCAGAAATGGTGGAAAATATTGCTCTAACATTATCTACCAAAATGAAATACTTCATTATTCCTTAAATCATAACATTCATTTTAATTCACCTGACTGTACATGTTCCATTTGGGATCATTTCAAGAAACACCTGTGCTGTTCTCAAATTGCTACAGGCTCTCATGGACTGCAATTGAAGTGGTTTATGCAGCTATTCTCCAATACAGGATTTTTCAGCAAAATGAGGTATTTCATGAAGTACTCCACAAAAATTCAAGTAGAAGTAAGAATATATTTCTTTATAAGAGACAACATTCAGTAATAAGTTGCCACAGAAGATGATAGCCATGCTACGTGGTGGTATTGACAAGAAAAAAAATTGTTTAACACATTAAAATATTTTATCATCGACTGAATTGCCTGATCTGCAATTATAATGTTACAATTACACCTTCATAATGAAATATTTTTAATACAGAAAAATTAAAATCTATATTTTAGGAGGTTCCAATGGTTTACTAAACTTTGCTCATCAACAAGTTTTATCATAAAATAATTAGGTTTTAAATTTTAAAAAACATGAGAAATAGAAAGAAATATTTTATTTCTTATTTGTACAAGTCTGTGGAAGTCATATAAAAATCTGTTGGAAAAGCACCCACTTTCAGTACCACTGGCGAAAAAACCCCATTCCTCTTCAGAAGTAATGGGCAATTTATGCTTTCTGAAATTAGCTACAACAGCATGATTGTTGGGTGAGGCATACAACATTTTACAGGCTGAGTTTTTCCTCAGAATGAGATCCTGAGGCTGTTTTTAAAGGTGTCATCTTCTGTAATCACTTCTGGTGCTCAAAGCAATTACTTTTCAATGGGAAAAGCAAGTAATAGAACAATAGTATACAAGAACAGAGTTTAGTAGTTTGTAAACCTTGACCCTTCATATCATTCATTTATTGACCAAAATGATAAAAGAAGTGCGTTACGATTAAAGGAGTACAACCCTCATCTCAGATGGCACATGGAGCACCACGAAGCTGGTGAATTTAGAGAAGAAACTTGTTTAAGATCTGATGCCTTCACAAGGACCTTTCCCTCCTCTGTTCAAACAATGTGGGACTTTTGTATCAGTAAAATGCATGTAAGGGAGATGAGAAACAAGAAAGAAACACTTCACCTCCTGCTTCATTCTCCATTAGCAAGCAAAGGGTGTCGGAGATGGAGGGTGGGTGAGGCAGAGATGATTAAGAGTGTTCATGGGAAGTCTGGGAGAGGCAGGTGCTGCTGCTGCAACAACGGTGTTTAAAGTCAGGAAAAGAAGTTGCCAAGTAAAAACATATGGTAATAGACCAAACTTGCTGAATGGAATGTATTTTTCCCCTGCTTGCTGCCTCCCAAAGAAAGACTTTGGTTTTATGTGTCAGAGACTTTAAACAATAATAGGCCACTGCAGGAAGAAAATGTTAATGACCATAGTGTGAAAGAGCTATTTCTGAGTAGAGGGAAAGGATTTCTAGAGGTTTTAGGCTATTACTGCAGGTCAATACACACATCTGCTCTTCAAGAGTTTAGCTCCATGGTTTTTCCTTTCAGGGCATCCAACCACCTGGCTTCTGCAGGAAGAAAGTCAGCGGAACTGGGTTGTGAGGATGCTGGGGAGGGGAGAAAACAAGGAGAGCACAGCAGTGAAAATAGGCTGAGTACTCCTTGATCCTGTTTTAGCTGGCGCAAAAGCAAGAAAGACATCATCCAAGATACCTCTGCCTCTCAGCTCTTATTTTCTTCTGCAGATCAGCTATTAAAGAAATGAAGTGAAAAGGATTGTGGAAAACTCATATGGGAGAAAACAACTTTTTGAGAAGCAAATTTAAAATAGAGGAGAGCTAAGGGAACTTCAAGGAGGGAGGAAGGGGAACAAACATATGTTTATGGAGATACCAGGAGATTTAAAGGTTGATGAAGTACTTATGCATAAATCTGAAGGGGAGATAGAGAATAGCATAATAAAATGTGACAATATTACTGGAGAAGGTACTGGGAAAAGAAAAAAGAATGGGGTTTAGAGAATCTATAAAGAAGCTATAAATAATAATGTGAGGATCATCTCACTTAAATTTTAGACATCTAAAGATAAATGTCTGAGTGAAATCTCGTCAGTTTTCACTCCGGGGAGAAAAATCAGTACACAGAGACTATGAATGATGGGTGTAAAACTTACCTTAGACACCTAAGGATTCCAGAAGACATGACCCCTAGAGAGGCTTCTTTCTACTTGATATAAGAGGACCTTGATAGAAGCTGAACTTTAGAAAAGACTCCCAACTCTGTCAGAATGAGACTAAGAAGGTAAAGAAAAATGGTTTAACTGAGTGAGAACCAGACTCAGGCAAGTGAAGGCAGTAGAGAGAAGACAAATCACTGGACAAATCACACAAGTGTGCAGAGACAGAAAAGTTAATGGAGGAAAGAAACACTTAAGAAGCAGAGATCTAACAGAAAGTTGGTTTCATTCAACCTTTGAGTATGCAGTGAAATAAAGTTTGACTGCCAAGATCACAGCCTTTATACTTGGAAATACAGTGTTCCTTTGGTTTTAGTCTGAAAACAGTAAGTGCTTAAAAGCAGTTTTTCCTTTTCAGAAGATGAACATCTAACAGCGTAGGACTGGAAGGTCAGCAAAATCCACCAATCCCTGCACCTTGTAGCCTCAGGCTTAGCAAGACTGTACTCCAGAAAAATCCTCCTTTTCCACTTCGTAGCCAGGAACAGTGCAAAGCTACAATATACTCTGAGAAAAAAATTAAAACTCTCCAAACAAAAGACAGTAAAGCAAATGAAACTCATTGTGCCACAGACAGAGAAAGACTAGTGGCATCAGCAGGACCTAGGCTACATATAACGTCTATGTGGGTCCTTTGAGAACTACATTTTACATTGTAAGGAAAATAATCCTTTCCCTTTCATACAGAGGTCTCCAACAAGAAGACATTAGTAAAACGTGTCCTGACTTCAAAAGGGGTGTCCAGCCCATCCTTGAGTTTATTGGGAAGTACCCAAGCAGTGTTTGTCAGTGCAACAAGGAACATCATCATTTCCCAAGATGTGATTAAGCTCTGAAACTTCAGACAAAAGCCCTGTCCCCCAACCACCTGCCTTGCAAAGTCAGAGTAATACTGGCCTTTTCAGGTGACTAATGGATGACATGAAGCATGGGATTAATTAAATACAACATAAATTCAGAACAACAGATACAAACAACAAACTGTGATCTTGTCTGCTTTCAACTTCATCTTGGCAATACCAACAAATCAAATACCCAAAGGTTAATATCACATACTTTATTTTCAAGACAACAGCATGGAAACTGGGCAGTCACAGGAAAAGTAAACTAGATATGATTAAAGAAATGTTACGACCTTTGTGAGACTTTGAGGACTGCTGAGCAGCCTGTGAGTTAATGTGACAGATGAGAGAGATTGGTGTTTGTTTACAGCATGTCTAAAGGCAATAAAAGAAACTACAGAGGAAGAAAGTAACAAAGAACAATTCTGCTCAGCTGAGTGCCCCTTCCCCGAGTCTGCTTCCCTGTTTTCAAGAGAGAGGAAACACTATGTATCCACACTCTGAGCCCCTGAGTCATGTATTTATAATTTATTAAGAGGTCAAAAATGGCATTTGCTGGGTCTCAGTGTTCGAAACCCTTTGAATTGCTCTAAGAACCAAAACTCTGTGTTTAAATTCAATAACCAGAGCTTATTGAACACATCCATTATGACAGGAAGTTCACCTGAAGCAAAACTACAAATTCCTACCCAGTCTGTGCTGCACCTTGTTCGAGACCCAGAATCAGATTCTCTACAAGAAGCTTCAGCACTAGGTATTTCAGGTCAGTCATACCAGGAGACATGAGCTCAGAGAATGCACTTAAATGCACTTTGATCCAGTTTTCTCTTTTTCTCTTTCCTTTTATCCATGTACAGTATTCTAAACAGGCTTTGCCAAAATACGAAGTACTTTGCATGTCTTTTGTGTTTAACTGGTCTTCTTAGATTAAAATAAAAGCTTAATGAAAGTCGACAAAGAACAGCCTGTAACATTTTAAAAGATATGTTCAAACATTAAGTGATTCATCCTCACTGGCTCATTAAGAAGAGGAAATTGCGGCAGAATTCAGTGTTAAAACCACTCAGAGAGTAGATGACAGATCCAGGATCAGTTCTTATAAATTACTGTCTCTCACCCTCACTCTGAGTCCCAGCCCTGCAATAAACCTCTGTGCGAAAGTTTCCTGGGCCGGCTCAGAGCCATCACGTACTCAGAATAGGCTGTCACAAGTTGAGAAATGTGCTCGTCCTTTCTTCTTAGCATTTCACCAAAGTCTCAGCCCTTTCAAACACCAGGCTTATGATTTCAATAATCCACCATGGTAAAAGTCATTTGTTGAATTAGATATATTGCTAGCTATTGAAGTATTTTCTATTACCTATTAGTGCACTGTGGAGCACATCAATACAGAGCCCAGATATTACAGCAAGGGACACTCTGGAAATGCCTAAGCAGACTGATCAATTTAATCTCTGTTGCAATACAGTGCATTAGCAGGATGGCTAATTTTTTTTTTCTTTGTCTTGGCACAGCTTAGGGAGCTCAGAATTAGGACAAATATTCTCTTTCCTCCTCAACAAATGCTTAAAAAATGACAAAAGTGACAGCTTTGAAAGATTGATTTTTTAAAAGTGAGGTTCTGTATGGTAGCTTATGAAAGCACTTCAATTTAGAATGATTATTAATCAACCATCCGTTCAGATAATTTTCTAATTTAGGGAAAAAAAATCTATATTCTGTCTCTTACATCCCCATCAGGTACTAAAGTATGAATGTCTGCACTTATTAACAAATACAAATAAGAGAGCATTATCTGATGCAGAGAGACAGTTAATGCTGAGATGTAATACTTCTACCTGACGGAAGATGTTCTGAATTTTAGTACAGAAGAGTTATAATCTGAACTTTAAATATTTTATTATATTGCAGTCATAAATACCATACATGTATGAAATGGCAAACCTATTCTGACAAACTGGAAAATAACTGCTTGTTCTGGATGCTCTCTCTGCTTAATTCTACATAGAACAGAGACTTAATTTCCTATTAAAAAACCATGAGATAATAAAACAGCAAGTGCAACTAAGGACAAAAAGATAAGAGTACAATACAAACAGCAGAATTGGCAAATAAAATTTTAAACCTGAAGAATTAAAAGATATTTTGACTGACGCATTTATAAGCCTGTCCTTACACTGATTTATTGTTGTGTGGTCTATCTACTTTGTTTGCCCAGCATGAATACTGTGAAAATTGGAAATATAACATGAATATTTATCACCACATTATTCTGAAACAACCCAAAGCACTCAAGTAGCATGCAAATACCATAAATTAGTTTTCTAAACAAAGTGCATTTAAAACTCAATCCAGAGGAGTTATATGCCTAAATCGGAAAAGCATCTACAAAGTAGGTCTTCAGTTTTCTGGCCAACTTTTCTAACTGACTGACTGACAAATCAAAGAGGAATGCTACCCTTGCTGAAGCCATGCTTAACAGAATAAAACCTGACTTGGAAACAATATTTGCATGTCTTGGGGACTGTTCTCCCTCGAATTCCATAGGAAGTTTCAGAAGGAAAACCAAAATAAATGTACGACTCCAACAAAATATTCTTGGAGGCAGACACTGTTGACTTGGAGGCTACATCCTTTTTAGGTGTGACTCATAATCCTTTCTAAATGGACCTTGGAATCATGTCTGGTTGAAAAATCCAAGTTTATTGTGACATATATATACGTAGGCATAATTTATGAAGGAAGACATGCAAACACAATTGTAACACAAAATATGTGGCAAGGGAGTCATTTACTAGGCTTTCATACAAAATACAAATTTATTACTAAATGTCTATGCCTAAAACTCAGTATGTAGTACATCATATTTTAAATTATTAACATCTCTGCTGGAGAAGCTTTCTTCATAAAATATTTACACAGCATGTCTCAGGACTCTGTATTTTGCCAGCAGTTACTCAAAGTGTAAGATAAATATAGTTAGCAGGTCATTCTTTCCCTTGATAAGCTATTCTTTTCACTAAAAAAACCACCCAAATGTTTAAACTATGCTACCGCTATGGCCTTTGTTATGAAATACTGCACTCCAATATAATGATATATTTTGACCCCTGAGAGCGGTCAGGGTCAGAGGGCATCACTTTTGCTAATGACAGGGCATGGCTGTAAAACACAAGAGGCAGGCATGTTCCAATTACTTTTCCAATTAGTAGCAACAATCAATGCAGCTGCAAAAAGCCTTAATGAAACTGGCAAAATGTTGCAAAGTATGGATATGATTCTCCTTTAAGGAACAAGCTCAAGAACAATAAAAGTATTAGTAGTCCCTTGATTATTTTTTCAATACTACAAGAGCATTATTACCCTTTCTTTCAAACCAGGCAGTCTGGAAGTGTTGCCTTTTCAAAATCCAGACAGCTCTTCAAAACAAACAAGAATGACATAACTCATTCTCTTCTAACCTAGGCAAGAAGAAAGCTTCATGGTCATTTTGCTAGAGAAAGGAAACAGAATTTATGATACAAACTTCAAATATGTTGGATTTTTACTTAAAACTAAACAATAATTATGCTCTAATTTTTCAGAGTGTGAAAATGTCCTGCTCAATGGAAAAGAAGAGTTTTCAGCATTTCAAACTCTTGGCAAACAGTTGCCTGGGCTACTAAAATTCTTCTCAACACAGTATGAGAATTCTCTTGGCATTTGTATATTCAGTTTTTCAATGTCAAAACAAAATTTTAAAGAAGATGTAAGAAACCAGAAAAGCAGAACTATAGACTCAAACAGATTTTAAAATAAGATAGACCCAACCATACCCAAGACACATACATTTTGAAATACATAAGATGCTACTGTTACCAAATGTTCGGCAACACAATTTAAAGATGCATTTGAACCACTTTCTTCATGTTCACAGTTTTCTTTAGGATATGAATTTACAACTATTTGGATCAATTTTGTATTAAGGTTAATTGAAATATAGAAAAATCATGATGAAGTAGCATTAATTTTAAACTTCACAGTATACACACATCACTTTCTACCGTGGGCTAAGTATTGCACAGCAATATCCTTCACATTCCAAACTCATGGAAGCACACAAAAGAGAATTCTGTCATCATTCCATTTCATTTTTGTTTTAAATGATGTAAAACGGACATCTTTTTAATGAAAAAAAAATTACAGACCACATAAGGAATGAAAAATATCTTCATGTTCCTTACTACACAGAAATTATTACCAATAATGCAAAGGAATTTTTTTTTTTTTATTTGGGGAGAAAGACTGCTGTCAGCTGAATAGCAAATAAGGAGATTACTGAAGAGCAAACATCTACGTGATTTTTTTTTCAAGTTCGCAAGAGGAGATTACTTGTGGTTTATAATTTCTACGGCATAATCTGAGGCTTTTATCTGGACAAGGATTTTGAAGTGTAATATCTACTGTAATACAGTAGAAATTCTGAAATCTATAAAAAACACAATGTGCCAACATTTCAAGGAAATAAATGGGATCATCTCAACATGAATTCATTGTAAGGAAAAATTGTGAAAATAGTGTTAAAGGAGGCAATCAGTTGGATTGAGTGGTAGCATGATTAATACCAATCAACACTGTTTAATAGAAAACAGGTCTTCTTGGCAAATTTCATACCATTTTGTGGTGATATTACAAATTCAGTAGATAAAGATAACTTTTGAAAATAGTCGCTTTAATTTCTGTATAAACATCTCTCCCTATTGTTTCTCTGATGAAAAAGTAGCATGGCACAAAATCAACGTGGCTCATATATTAAACATGTTAAAGAACACTGAGAATCTGAAAAACAATTTGTAGATAAAGAAGTAACAGCTAATGGGAATATCTTTGGTGACATTGTAAAGACGTGCATTATGAAGAGACAACAGGACTGAACAGCAAAGTCAAGATACATATGAAAACTTGCCTACTTCAGAATAAAATTCTGGGCACAAGTGATAAGTAAAAATATCTTAGCAGTCCTAATAAACAACCGATAGAAAATGGATTCTTACACAGTGACTCTGAGAGCTTACATATTCGGTGGATTCTTGCACCTGGATGTGCAATGTAGAAACAGAAAAGTCACATATATCTGCATGTGACATTGATAACATTAAAAGAAAGTAATTTACAGTTTCTGTCACCACACTTTCAACTGAATGTCTATTAGAAGAACAGAATATACTGTAAGAGTGACAAACCTTTGGAATAATTTACAATATATGCGGTTTTTTTTCTCTCTCACCTGAAACCCTAAATTGAAATTAGATGGATTAGAAATACCACACTGAACAAGGAAAAGAGGAACCGATTAAGAAAATTCAGACCACCAAACTTTTTTTTGCACAGGGAATATATTTTTGCACAGAGAAAAATATCCCTTCAGCATGGATAATGCTTTCGTAGTTCGCAGAGGAGGCGTGGGGCTAAAATAAGTTTTAATGCTTTTTGTAAAATTATTTTGATGCAAAAAATAAAAGAATAAACACATGTTCTTCCATGTTTATGGATTCTATCTCCTGCATTTCAATATTATTCCTGAGTTCTATTGTGTTTTAAATGAGACTATGTTCAAACCATAGCTGACATTACCAGGGATCAACTCAGCCTGCAGCCTCAATGAGAGACTGAAACCTAAATTGCAAACAAGAGTGTAACAATAGGTACAAGCCTGGATCAGCTCTGTGTAACAGTCAGTAAAGCAATGTGTACCCTGCACTTTTACCTTCAGAAAATCACCTGGTTCGGCCCAGTCCCAGAGTTCCCAGCTATTACAGATAAATGCCACCATGGAGCCAAAGAGACACTTGACTATGCAAGTATCCACTTTATTTACTTCACTTATGAATCAACCAACAGCAGTAGTAAGGTAAGAGTTAATTCTTTTGCTGAAAGATTTGCTAATAGTTGTGGAATTTGCATGATAATACACACTCATTACAAAAAGAAATATATATACTATTTTAGATGAACAAATGCACTACAGAAAGGAAGAGTTTAAAAAAAATAAATGAAAACGTTTTGTTCACTATGCCTTGTAATTGCTTTGCTCAGCGTGTATGTGTTTGGCTGCGTATTTGTACACACACAGTTAGGTCTATGCAACTGCAACAGCACTGCAGAGCTCCCTTTAGAATCAGAACTCTTCAGCTGACATGAGGCAGATCTCTAGATCTATTCCATTTTGTAGTGGACATCAGTAAATTGAGATTATGTCTAGTGTGGCATAGATTATGTCTAGCAAGGCAAGCTGCTTAGGCTGTCACTCCCCTTGAATGTCCCTCTTCAAGTGAGTATGCTGGGGAGAGGAAAGGAGGGAGGAAAGCATCCCATGGTCTTGGCTGTCTCAGGGACACAGGATTTCAGGTGGCCCTAAGCAAGTTACCTGTTTTTTACTGACTGCAATTTTAGAAAAGTAAAAAGATGACCCACAGATAGATAGAAACAACTTCTTGAACTTGACCACAGAACCTTCTCCATGACTTCGCTAAAAATCGTGTCTTGCACATGATGGTGAAGAACACGGAATTTGAAAAGGGTCCCTCAGATGCTAAGCAAAAGATACTTCAGCACATACAGCAGAGTATCCTTTCTTAAAATGATGCACTATACATTTCCATCTTTCGTGGTATCAGTGATATGGTAAGTATATTATTTCCCCCTTTCCACCCACCTCTTTCTGCTCTCATTTCTCATATACAGACCATGCCGGCACAAGCAGAAAGGATGAAAGGTAGACTGAAATATGCTTCCATATGGCAATGCAGTGACCTCTGAGACACCACTCCAGATTCACACTTACAAATAGGTCTAAAGAATTTCCCCTTTGAAGAGCGGATAGAGCAGCCCCTCTCTGCAACTTACTGAGCTGGGAAAGTCAAGCATTCAAGCACTGCAGTATTTCACGCTGTATGATAGAGGAGTTGCTCAAATTTTAAGACATTACTAACAACAATCAGTTTCACAACAGCAGAAAATTAAAGTTGAAATATTGCAAAAAAAAACCCTAAACATTTTTTAAAATCACTTCTATGTGATGACTGAGAATCTTAAAGAGAAATTATATCCGTCACATGTGCCCTAGGTCTGCATTGTGCTTGTGCTTTCCAAAGCTGTTAAATTACTAAAGAGAAAACAGGTGTTTAAGTTCTTATGGTACATCTGTCAAATTCACGCCACATTGTTTTTTCCCATTGAATTTAAGCACTAATGTAAATGTGATCTCTGTTAGTTCAGTGATAAAGAACACCCTTCATAAGATACTGGTACAAGTGCTTGCAATGGGCTAAGTAGTCAGTGTTTCTGGCTAACAATATATTATAAATAATTCATTACTGTAACAGATCCCTCTCTTTGTACCTTTTTTAATGACTTCTCTTTACCAAAAGTTAAACCTTCCATGATATAAACTAAACATTACAATAAATAAGGAGACTTATGCTATGTCATTTCACCTACTGAAGGAACAGCAAGTAATGAATGATGCTGTCTCGTGGCTTTTGGATTGAGCGAGAGAAGGTGCAGTAGAGGCTGCTTTTAAAGTTTTTCATGGTTTTATATACTGATATAGCTTTATTTTATTTTTAAGGTCAAGGGCCGCTATTAAATCACTTGACAAATGGCATACTATGTTCAGAGGAAAGAAGCAGAAAACCTATTACAATATATTACAACCTATATTACAAAGATGCATATTACTGTAGAAAATACACTAATCAGTAGAAATACCATGAAGTTACCATGCAATAGACTTCAGTAAACCTATTAATTAGATACTGTGGACATGATGATGAAGGGATAAAAAGATAAATTATGTTCTTGTTAGAAGAGCCCCCATGTTTTTCCACTAGCACATACAATTAGCATTTAAAATTGCTGATGCAAAAAGTGGTACAATTTTTCATTGCTGCCAGTTCTGGGAAAGGTGCAGTTACATATTTTCAGGCAAAATAATAGGCACAGAGGTGATGTGCTTTCTCTCAGGGGCAAAGCTTACCACCTGCACAACTGTTTAGCACCCCAGGCTTGCCAATCAACTGCAGGAGCACCGACAATGAGCTCAGAGGAGACTTTCACTTTGAACTCATCAAGAGGATAAAGGTGTTGCACATAGCCAAGTGGGAAGGAATTAAATTTTCTTTAAACCACCTGCAAAGGCTAACGCAGAGCAAAGATTTGTTTCCTGACTGACTGGTGCCCCTGAGCATGAATTTTAGATGTTGGTAAAAGAAATGAAAGGTAACTTCCAGCAATTAAATTCACAGAGCTTTCTGTGGTTATAAAATCACCAATACGAAGTGAATAGCAATGCTGGGGGAGAGCAGAGGCTGTTACTCTCCTAATGAAAGTCCTCTGTCTGGGGTTTCCACTTCAGCTTCCATTTAGTTGCTGCAGCTTTATCATGCCTATGTAATAGAAAGTTTTGCTTTCTCCTGCCAATAGTCTGCCATGGTAAATAGGAAAAATGTTCTCAAAACTGCACAGCCCGATCACACATTTTATATCTGAGAAATTAGATCAGTTTATGAGCAGAATATAACAGTTCTGTTACCCAAGTCTCACAATTTAATCCCTACTCTTATGACATTTATGTATTTTCCCAAAGCGCCAAGTGATGGAAGTTACACATCCCTCGCATTTTTAATCTAGTTGCCTAAGAAAAGGAAGCTTTTATGATCATGCTGGTCTGTATTTCAAACAATGAATTTCCAACTACAGCCTGATTTATATTAAAATTAGAGATAAAAGTATCAAAAATAATTAAGTTCCTAAGAGTTTCTTACAAATCACTGTTTGGGTCAAAGACAGAAACTGAAATTGCTGGCTCCTCCATTGGGACTGTGGTCATAACTCAGCCCTAAAACAGTGCTGTGGAGCTGCCAGTTTGTTGACCAACATTCTTATCCTGGCTACTCAACACACATGTAGCTTTAGACTTGCTGAACTTTGTACAACTGGTGTGTTTTTTTCAGGCGGGAGTATAATAGGAAGGGAGCTGGTATCTTTCTGGGAACAAAGAGCTTGGAAAATACAGGACAAAAATCTGTAGGACAAAAGACTTTTGGTTCTGCTACTCAAAAAAATAATTTTTTCTTCTCTAAAGATCTGCTCCAATGAGTGGTGCAGAAAAGCCTGCAAACACAAGCCACTAAATCTCTAAAGGCTCAAAAATCAATAACATGCATCTAAAGAATAGAAAAATTTTAATCTTGAGACTTCTTTAAGCATCCTCATCATCTTGAGATAGCAAGCATCAATAACATGATGTAAGAAGTTACATCAAAAAGATGACAGTGCCAAATCCTTGTTTAAAAGTGGAACACATCTGAGATGCAATGTTCAGAGAAATACAGAAGGGGAATTTCCCCACAGAGAATATAAACAAGGAATTGAGAATGGGGTCTGAATTGCTGCCATTTTACCATGCCTTGATTCACTGTGAAACACACCGGGAATCAGAAAGATACCTGCTTTACTGCTCAGAACAGATGGGACATGGACTTGCATTGCTTACACTCAACCTTTTGATGGAATTATTTAGTAATTTTCATGAATCTGAGCCTGAGAACCTTATAGGACATCTACAGAAAGAATGAACCCCCATAAACTCATATTCAACTGTTCCTTAAAAAAACTCATATCTGCGAAGAAGAGCTGAAGCTATTGAGGGTTAATAGAAAGAAGAGACTAAAACATGACTTTAAAATGTTTCATTCCACCTCATTTTAGAGTTTGCATGCTGATATAACACTGCCATTACCATATTAGATCTGAACTCTCCACAGCTACTGATACGTCATTATAAATAATTGAATACAAGCCTATTGGTCGCTGCAGCAGAAAAATAAATCCATGATAGAAACTCTTTTTTTGTCTAATGTACTTAAAAAAGTTAAAAATACCAGATGGTTTTTAATTCAAGCAAAATGATTAAAAGCTTCCAAAGTCACTTCTTCTCCTCCACTAATTCTGATCTTTCCTCTCCTGTTCATCTATCTTCTGCAAGCTTTAATCCAATGGGCAACTAAACTGACCCCTGCATTAACCTGCAATCCAGCTATTACCTACTCAGTAGCATGTCATGAACAACAAGATCCCTCTAAAACTGCACTAAGTCAGTCTGCTCAATGGAACACCAGACGTACTTTGGGAGCCTCTCTCTGCCCTCACAGTGACACAGCCAGAGTATTTACCTTACTGTCCTGAGCTACACTAACCCTTTTTTTACTGCCTCGGGATAAGCAGAGTGTGATGCAGATGCACAAACATGGCCATTCCGGTTCCTTAGCAGGCTGATCTCAATGGAGACGAAAACAGGCTTTTAGGGAAGCAAAATTCTTTCTCTACTGAGTAAACAGCTGGGGAAGACTAACTTCTGTGTCAGTATTCAATACTGAAAGTTAAGGATGAAAGAATTGCCCAGCATGGTACAATGAAGCTCTGGTTACCTTTCTGATCTGCATGGTAAGCATGCACTTCTAGCCACAGCTCACATTTCTGCTGCATAAAAGCTCTCCTTTCAAAAATATAAAATGTCCTGTTTTGTAGCCTGGTTTGACTCCATCAGAAGTACAAGGTGTAAAAGTATAGATATGGGGGGCTTCAACCTTTGCAATTTCTTACATCTTCTTTTACAGGAGCATCCTTTTAGGCTTGAATAAAGTAACATGCAAAGCTCTAGTGAAGTGATTTGGGTTCAGTTACTTCCTTTTAAAACTGAGATATAACTGAGGGATGTCACTGAATTAAAATTAGCAGCTGTGCTCTCTTGCAAAATATTATCACTGAAACAGCCACAGGAAAACACTGCTCAGTAGTTTCAACTATGGACCAGGAAGATCTTCATACAGATAAATCAAGTGAACAAAAGATGGGTATGGGAGAAGGAGGACAAAGAAAAATGCAAATATCTGGGGCTCTTAGGTAGCTGATAGATAAACTTCAAAACAATAAAATGCACTGGGTTTTCTTGGAAATCCATTATTAAGAGCTTACTATTAAGACCATGGCTAGGAAATGGTGAGGCTTTTTTCTGATACCGATGGTTGTGATTAAACATCCTAAAACATCCTTTGCTCAACAGAGACAGTTCCTAAACAGAACTTTGTCTTTGTTTTTAGCATGGCTTGGACTTGGACAAACTCCAGAGTATACAAAGTTCGTGTTTTACTTGAAAAGAGTAAATATAATTAATTTCCTAAATCAAGTGTCAATTGTCAAGTGTCAACAAAACACTTGTCTAGCTCATCATTTTCAGAACAGGAGCCATTAAATGTAAAGAAATGGGCAGTTAAAGATACCATAAATCTTCTACTGTTCATATAGCTACCACAGGATTTTGGCATAGTTTTCTATTCTGTTACTCTGGTTTTACAACAGTGTAAAACTGTCAGCAGTACGCAGAGTACATCAGTCTTTCTCTATGCAGAAAGATCAGACCTATAAAGTCAACTGGCATCTGCAAGAACAGAGTTGTGCCCAAATTTATCAACAACAAAATTGTTAATAACTCTGCTTAATTACAACCTGTTCAACACAGAATTTGCATGAGTTTTCAAGGAGATTTAATTATTTAGAAAGTTGAAAGATGTAATAAGCTATTTTTGAGACAAAAAAAAAGAAAAAGAGAGACAAAAGTCAACATTTCAAACTGGTAATTTTTTAATGATCTGTACTCAAAAGCTGTCAGAAAATATTATCTCTAATACAATGAAGCAAATCCATTCTTCAAGTCAAGGTAATAGTGGGAAAAGTAGGCTTGGTAACAAAAGGAATTGTTTTACTGACTGCAGAAGAGCTACCAGTCCATGGAACCATGGCCTGAGCAATAAGAAGAAATAAATAATACTTTGGACACTGACCAGCACAGACAAAGAAGGTCTTAAATCAGAAACAAAAGTTAACTTTGAAAACAGGCTCTGCAAAAAATAGGTGGTTTGCAATGACCACAAACATGGAGCAGAGTTATTAAATTTTACAAATAAATTATTAGTGTAAAGAAGCTTATGGTCTTCCGGAAAAAGGGACTTAATATCCTGGTAGAATATTATATTTATTTTCACATATCAGTATTTATATGAGAACATATACATACAACATATATAGAGAGTTGCAGATATGCCACAGTGACACATTTCTACACCTCCATCTTTGTGCTTAGTCAAATGTCTTGAGGGGCCATCAAAACCTTCAGCCAAAATTTCATTTATTTTATCAGAAAAGAAGAGATTTTCTCAGCTTTTCCAAGGCTCACTGGAGTCCTTTCCTTTCAAACAAACTGTGTTTCATGTTCTCAGTCCCAGAATACAGCAGAAATATGCCAGCTGGCTTAAATGCCAGTTTTACAGGGGCTATGCTCGGCAAAGCTGACTAGTGTCTGTATGCTGTACAACCCTGGGAGACACAAGCAAACTTTGGTTAACCAAGAATTTTGGTTAAGTGATGTTCTGTAAAACAGGGATAGAATGTGTATTGAGTGTCTTGCTCAAACAGATGTTGTCTAAGCTCCTTGGATGCTGACATTTCAGCTGAATATTGCTTATTATTAACATATGCTAATTGCATGTTATTTATGAATAGCATACCATGCTAATCAGTTATGAAAGTGGTTCATCCTACATCCAGTTAATAAGGGACTTCTGAAATAAGCCATGAGCTCTGGTCCTGTCCTCCCAGAACACAACGCGAAGGAATCCTCCCTAGCTGCCCTTATACCATATGATCACCAGACACAGTGGGCTCCTTCCTCCTTTTTCAGCACCAGCAGACATCTGAGATCTAAACAAAGATCTCAGCATGATCTACTTGAAGATGTCACGGCTCACTGCAAGGGGGGTGGGTTAGATAACCTTTAAAAGCTCCCTCCCAACACAAACAAATCTATGATTCTATGATTACAAAAATGGTTATAAACAATAGAAACCTCCAAACCGTAGCATAACAATACACTGTGAGTAAGCAGAAAATGAAAATAAAAATAAAATCCTCAAATGCTAAATAGGATGCAAAAGGCAAAAAATGTTCCTGAGAATATATGCAGCGATTGAGGATAATAACCACGCCTACAACTAAAGCTGTCAAATAAAACTGCTCTGTTTCTCACTAAAAACCTATACTTTCTATATAAATTATATTCAACACCATCAACTCAGACAGATTTGTATTAAGTACAGATTTATCTTCTAGGTAGTTATCCAACACTAACAGACATAGCTCATAAATTAAGACAGTTTTATGTGAGTTCAAACCTGAAAGCTTAAGCCTGTGGTGAGTACCTATAAAGACATTATAACTGTATTTGCATCACATAACCTGCAAATATAAACTTTATCATTTTTCTCAAGACCTGGTTTTAATGCCCACTTCTTCATACGATGTTAAATGTATTTGCATTTTTAGTTCAGACTTATCTGTACCCAATGAGCCAAATTAATCAAATTCATTGCAATATGAAAATTCCACTGTTTTACATAAGTGCATTATCCATGATTTAAAATTAATAAAATGTATCTATTTCTAAATCAGTTTTAAAATAGCACTATGGACTCTTTCCTTACAACAATACTGAGTCTGCCATTGTTTTCATGCATCTCAAAACCAGAATTCAGACACATAAGAAAACATTCAGTTGGGAAATACAAAATAATTTAGGTTCCTAATCCTGACTTAAGTAAATAGATCTGAATTCTGTAACAATGGCTACAAACACTCCTTTTTAAAAAATAACAATAGGGTCATGATATAGAAAACAGTATAGAAAATACCTGCCTAGCCTGTAGCCTCAAGAAGGATAAAAATTACTAAAAACAAAGGCAGCCTAACATGCAGCTAAATTTTTTAAGACTAAATTGAGAGCTATCCTTCTGTAGTACACTGGAGATGGAAAGACATATGTTTTAAATCTGCAGAGTCTCAATACCACTGTGCTCTGAAGACAGCAGGCAACAGAATGGAAGGAAGAAAGTATCTTGATAGAAAAAAATCCCAGGAGTTAACCTGCTTGATCTTTCACACACAGCAACTTGATTTTACAGTGCTTCAACAGTTCCTCCGCAGTCAGAGGTTCTTGCTATTGTACTTCTGCGTGTGGCAGCCCTACCAGCACACCATCATGATCTCCTGTCCTTTGTTCCAGCCTTAGAACTCTTGAAAAATAGACTTTTCTAAATACACTTCCTGAATAGTTCACTTCTGTTGGAAATTGAACTAAATAACCTAAAAGAGATCATCTTTACTATACCCTTTAGACAGACTACCTGGTGTTGGAGATAATCACCTCCAAAAAAACCATAGTTAAAACAGCCAAGTTAAAAAACTATTGATTGGCTACATGAACACATCTTCTTCATCTGTTTTCTCATAAGGCAGACGATTTAGCACTGCTTCCAATCCCAGGTTTTTAAAAGCTGTTCTTCAAAAAGGCTATTGAGCAAAAAATAGAAAGGCCATTAACTGAACTGAAAGGAAAAAAATCTGGTTGATTTGAGCCAGGTCAGAATTCTCATTAATAACTTTAGCCAGATATACTAATGAAAAGTTCAGATTACAGGCATCATTAGAGAGGAAAACAAAAGAGCTGCTATTTCTGCAGAAGGGGAGATAGCACACAGACTCTCATGCACCGAACAAGAGCAGCAAATATGTCTGAAGTCCCTCTCTTACTCCTATAGAAATCTTGATCTCAAATCAAGCCACTGACAACATTAATTATCCACTTGAAATGAGCAAAGATTTATTCTAATATTCACAATGTTATTGCTTCTGTCTCATCCAAAACATAATTTAAAGTATGATCATCTGTCACAGGCTCTCGGCTGGAAAATATACACCACCATAGAATTCCTTCTAGGACATCCTCTGGGAGGTCATTCAGAGCCAGTCATGTCATCGGCTGTAGGAATTAACATCAAGTAAAATATATTTTTACACCCTAAAGCAAACTCACTTCTTCCTTTCTGATTGCCTGGATAACAGAGTTACCTGCTACAAGTTATTGAGCAGGCAGATCTCCCACCAGATCAGACAGTAAATAAGGCACCCAGCACCTAACAGGATAAAATTCAAAAACCCTGCTTTTACAACACTTACATTTGAAGATCAAGGCTCAGAAATGAAGGACATGATGTTTTCCATATGCACAGTACTTAATGACTTAAAAGTAAACATATGTACAAGTGTTTCAGTAATTGAGTCCTCAGACTCTAGTGCTGTCTCTTTATTACTGGATTCTTTAAAAATCTTACAAGTACATTACTAACATCCTCCCAGGAATATTCTTAAGGAATGTTTCCAGCAAAATACAACCCTAAAATCTAAACTTTCCTACTTTGAAGATATACAGCTTTTTTGTATACCAAGAAAAAAAAAATCCTGTACTATTCCAAAGGAACAAACGATTCATCTCTTGCAGCATTATGGAAAGTCATGAGAACTGAGAAACAATGACTATAATCATATTAAATAGCAAACTGAATGTTTATGATTATACGTTCATTGTCCAATTTGGAAGAAATACAAGAAATGCAATAAAGAATGCATATATAACCAAACACTAACTTCAGGCCATTTCAAGAACATCAACTCCTTTTATTGTTAGACACAGAAACTCTTCCCCTGGAACTTTCAAGGGCAACTCACCCCAGATCTCAAAGAGCCAACACAAGACTATCTGCAGGCTGAAGTCTTACTTTGGGGTGAATCCACTGGCATTTGATCTATTTGTTCACAAGACTCTTTTCAAGTTTCCTTGTTAGGCCTATGAAGGGCATTTGAGAGAAGTGTTCCTACTGGTGTTGTTGAAATGCAACGTATCATGAACATGAGTGGAATTGTACCACACTCTTTATTCTAATGATTTTTCATGATGACAGATGGCTCCATAACCTTATGCCTCAGCCCAAGTGCAAATTACTTTGAAAGGCTGTATTGACATGCTCGTGGACATGGCACAAGTGCTCCTTCAGACTCAATAATATTTACAGGCATATTTAAACACATAAATATAAATATAATGAGAGAGTTATGCATATTTCAGGAATTTAATATTCACTGCAAATGAATTAATGATTTCACCTTTTGTCCTATAATGTTTCAAATCTCTGTCTAAGTTCTGGCATCATGCTATCATTTCAAATTAACTGTAATTTTCCACTGCTATGCTTGCTATGAATGAGAAAACATCTAAAGAAATCACAAATGTGCTTACACATTCACAAAAACACCCAACCAAACCAACAAACCCAACCAACAGTTTTCTCCTGTGGAAAAAGCTATATTTTTATTCCATTTTGCATATCATTTCATTTCCAATGTTAGTGTTTAATCCTAGTGTGTTTGCTGTACTGAACTGAAAATTTCTAAGCAAAATAATCTGGAATAGAGAATTAGTGAATTTCTAAGGATAGCAAAGCACAGCCCAGCAGAAGGATCATATTACAATGGAACAATGTATAAAAAAAAAACCAAAACCCTAAAAAAAAAAGCCTAAAACAGAATACAGCTCTTCAGATAATTAAAGTGCTTTAGACCACTAGCCAATTGATTTTCTCCTTGTAAAGGTAGTTCAATTGAAATGTTCAGAATAAATCATGTGTTAAAATTATCTTCTAAAGTAAGAGCTGAGTGCATATTGATTAATAATTATTTGCACTAACGGACTGAACTAAAGAAATACCATCAATTACTTCAAAAAACTCTAAGATCAATCATGATGGAATCAACCACTGAAAGATTCACTGCAATTTTCCCAATATTTCAGAAGTGTTCATGGAATGACTTTCTAGAGATACCCTGGTTTCCTGTTTCTAGAGCTACGGAAATATGTTTTAAATGCCAATCATCATTAGGTGTTTCAGCTGCATAATATAGCTCTCACCCTTCAATTACAGGGGAGTTCTGCAAGAAGAGCAAACATTTTCCACATCAAGTATGAGGCATGAGGGGGCACTTTCACCAGGGAAGTTTAGTTAATATTTCATACTTATGCTCACATAGCAAAGGAAAAGCAAACAGCCTAAATTAATGACCAGAAAAGATGATTTACATAGAGCTCCCATCCAAAGATGGGGGATACTCAGTATAAATTAACTCTGTTTTACACACTAATGAGTCCTACTCACTGAATTTGGCCAGGCAGCACAATAAAACTACAATAATTCTCTAAAAATTGCAATTTAGTTTGCCTGGTTATAAATAGCACAGAGACCATTAATCCCTTATGGCACCACAGGCATTTCTCAAGCCTGGTATCTTATTGAAAATCAAGGAGAATTTTCCTTTCTCATGATGCATAGCACCATTAGAGTCGGGTGGGGAGTCTGCTGGCTGTAGCACCAGGTTTTAAGCAGGTTTGAATGAAAAAGGAAATTTCTTTGGTTCTGGTTTTCAAGGTTTCTTTTCCACTAGGTTTCAGGTTTATCCATTGCAGAAGTGTTAACTGAAAAGACAGACAAAAACAGGTAATGAAAGCTGGTAGAACTTGGTCCACACTTGGGTGGAATATGTTCAAAATTGCAGTGCTGACCTTTTAGTTATTTCCTAGTTTCTTGTTTGTTTGTTTTTTGTTAGGTTGGCTGACACAGGACTAACTCCCATATACACTAACTTTTATTATCAGAAGGTAATAAAATTTTTGTGCCCTTTATCTGTAATGCACAAAAAAACTATTTTATGACCTGAAACAATAACACTTTTAGCTGAAATATTTAAGTTTAAACATTCTTTACATAAATGAGATGCACAGCTCTGTCTGAACATCTTAATTTTCTGCATTTTTATACTTCTAAGCAACTTAGTAGTGACGACTGCTTATTTGCATTCATTTACATACAATTTGCAAGAGAAGCTGAAAAAGGGTAGTAAGGAAATCCATCATTTTGACTTTAAATGAAAATATTATTTCTGTAAAAAACATGTTGAATGTTTACTTCCTTTTACTTAAGAAATCACTTTTAATATCTTCATAAATATCAAATGGCATGTCTCAGAAATGGTGATTTTTTTTCACCTAGTAGGTTTAAAAAAATAATCCAGCAACATTTTTGATGTATAGAGATGAAAAACACAACTTTTTTTTCCCCCTAAGAAAATTTCATTTCCTAGCAAGGTAATTATCAGAATTTCCACCATTCTGATATGTTCTGGGTGCTCTTTGAATTTTTATTTTACAAATTTTCTAGTCTCCAATCTTTGCAAGGTTTGGCAGGGGAGCAGTACAGAGTCCCTAATGAAAAAATAGTGTAACATGCATGTACAAATTTAAGTGGTTTTAGGTCCTGTGCTCTCTGTGGATTATCTCTTAGATGATGTTAAAAAGTGTTCAAATAAATTCTCAGTAATTTCACACCTACATTCAGCATATTTTCTTAGTCTCGTAAAGATACGATTTTCATATGCAGCCACAGTCCTTGTGGCTGCCAGCTGTAGTCCTAATGAGCTGGTACTAAATCATATCTGTTCTCAGAATTAACATGGCCAATGGCTTCTCATTCCTGAGAGACTGCACACAGTTTAACTCTTTTAGTTTATTTCTTCATCACATTCAACCTGTGTCCCATTACAGCCCCATGCCTCTCTAAAACACAAGTAAAATCAGGAAATGCAGAAAAGGCAAAGACAGATAAAACCATGGAGCAGATGCTATGCTACAGCTGAGCTTTCTAAGGCAGCACATTAGGAAATTCCGCAGTGCAAAAGTGGTCTCTGGAAATAATCATGGGTCGGTTTTGCTAAACATCCTACTGTCGGCCACAGTGACACTTTTATCGGCTTTCACCATATCCCTGGTGTCAGTAACTCACAGGGCAGTATCAGGGATAACTCACCCCTGAAGGGCTTCAACTCAACTCAAGTGAAGGCAGCAGAAGTGTGTGCTTGGCACATCCTCCAGTGACCCCATTCGTGGGGTGGCCAGGCAAGGGTGAGACCCCTGAGGCAGCGCTCAAATCTCTGCAGGGGGCTCGGGGCACTCTGTCTCTGTAGGGCATAGGCAACGGAGGCAAAAACCCAGGGCTACTGTGGACTTGGCCCAGTGGCCTAAAAGCAGGGCTGCCTCAAGCTAACAGTAAGAGGGAAGACACTTTATACATTCTGCTTCAGCTAAACCCAAATACACAAGTGCTAGGAAACAAAATGTGTGTTTTCAGGCTCTTATGATCATTGTTCAGGTTTCCTCCCACTCGTTTTTTCTTATATGTATGATTTTCTATATTTCGTCCAAGTTCCTGGGTGATTCAACGTATGCATTTCTTAAGTTTGACTTAAATGATTTCAGCTGCTAAATATTTTTTAAAATAATTTTGTGCTGATTTCCATCAGGTCAGTAACATATTGTTTTTTATTATAATGCCTTTATAACACAATGTACTGGAAGATTTAGACTTTGAAACTTACAAGTGTCTACTATATAGTTCTAATCTAGTTGACATTTTAAAAAAAGCAGGTTTTACTCATACAAATTAAAAGACAGTACAAGTATATTAATTTTCATAATCAGATTAAAGCGTTGTAATAAAACTTTCAGTGACTCAAGGGAAAGACTGCTTTAGACAGCAAAGTGTAATTAAGCAAAACTAGTGTATCTGTATCATTAATGAAAATGTTAAAGGTAATTTGAGTCTAGGGATCAGCACTTCAAACCTTCCCTAACCCTATCCTTAACCCGCAACTTAACTTTGTGGTGTAAGCACTTTTTGTCAACAGCAGCCCAGAGGCCTCATGAAATTAATTAAGTATCCTATCTCTTTACAATAGAAACAAACCCGTCCACATGCTGTTTGCATTTCTGGCATGATCGGCATTCGTTACTGAAGTCACCGGCATCAGCAGCTGGGAAGCACAAGACTGAGCTCTCTTTCACTTCTTTTGTCTTCTCTTACCACTTTTAGATTCACACATTAATTATGGCAGTCCACAGGTGTTGGTCTTATAAAGCAGATACGTTGCTTACTGCAAAATGTGTTATTCGGATGGTTCTTATCACAAGAAAGAAAAAAACCTCCCAAAGTGCTCAAAGAAATCCTTTGTCCTTAAAGCCTTTATACTCTCTCTTTAAAAAAACCATGTGAGTCACAAGTGGGAGGACTGCAAGGAGGCAAGGATGCATTTGCTTTGCCATCATGTAGCAGCTGTCAACTCTTCCATGCCAATGACAGACATGAAACTGCATGAGAATTTGGAAATCTGATATGGCACAAAAAAAGAGATGCCAGGAAAAGGTTAGTCTGTGCTTCTATGCTGATGCAGCCTCCACAAGCAACTGAGTGGACCCATGTGCTCTGTCACTACATGGAAACTAATGGCGAGATGGCAAAAAACTAACGGCAAACGTGGCATCGCCAGAGCTGGGCTTCTCAGCTTCAGGGCAGATGCTCCAGGCAACCTCCCAGAGATCTGTGGTGGTTGTGCCAATTATCCCATGGATCCTCTAGCTCTACGCATTTATCAAACCACATCAGCAGCCCAACACAAAGAAAAGACACCAAAACCCCCACAGAAGCTTTATTATTCACTCAGCAGTCATACAAGCACTGGCCCCTTGATGGCCATCTATATAATCATCGTTGTCACTCTAGAGAATGGGGTCCTGAAGCCCTAACTTGGTTAATTTCCCCCTGCTTGACCATGAGATGCAGGTTTTAAAGGTAGCAGAAGACTCTAAAAGCCCCAGAAGAAAGTTATTGAGCATAGCTCAACCATTCACTGTCATGTTGTTTTACTGTCTTGTAAATAAACCGCATGTGTTCTTACATTCCGTAAGTTAGTATGAAATATATTACCAAAAGGTTGCAATGGTCTCTGATTTTAAAAGGTTCACTTTTGCCTTAAGAAAAGTTGTTCAGCAGTTTTAAAGTGAGACTTTACAATGGAATAACCAATGACATCTAGCGTATGCATAAATGGTTTTTGATAACTTGTTTACACTCCTGCAGAACCATAACAGAATCCCAGATCTCCGTAATCATCAATATGTTATTTATGTAGGACAGTCACATGATTGACAGTGCACACATCAGTGAGAATAGCTGCAGTGCCAAAACACACACATGTAAGGTTATTTCCTCTTAATAGACATGACCATCACACTGGTAAAAAAATGCTGGCCAGAAGCCATTAACCTACACCTCTGAAATGCTGCTCTTGGACCTTTTCTTCAATTTGAGTATACTCTAGCCAAAACAGGAGGAGTTTCAATTTAATATTTTACGTCCAGTGGTGAAGCAAATACTTCAAATGTCATGCCAGCAATTAAAATGCGTCTAGATTTTTTGGCTACTCTGGAAGTTGAACTTAGGACCTTCGCAGTGAGTCACCACAGTCACACTATTACTGAGATATTATATTCTGCAAGTACAAAGATGGGAAATTTTCCAGATTGTCTGCCAAGATTCACTGCACCTAGGATACAGCGAGTGTCATAAATAGAATTTGCCACAGCAAGCCTTGCAATAACTGCCAGAGAAACGCAACAGACCTCCTGCGGTCTGATTTAACATAAACAAGCCAAGACATGGAAAAAGTAAAAACACTGCCCTGCAGTCACTGCTTAATAGCTTTTCCAATTGAGCACGGAGAAGTCTGACGTATTGAGAATGTCTGTCTATCCAGCGTACGACCGTTCCTTATGTGCTGCAGCTTCTGCCACATCACAGGGAACCTTCCATTCCTACTTGGAAGATCGCAAATTTATGTTCAGAAAGAGCTGAATTTAGAGTCTGCTGTGCGTGTATATGTGAATATTTGCTTTTACTGCTTCTCCGCCCTGAAACAGCAAAACAAACCCCATGCATGTTAAAACATATGGCTTGGGAGTGGAATCAGTAAATGCAAAGCGCCTTTATTTCCTCATTGAGCCTCACTTTATAGCTGCTTGTGCCATCCAGATCACACATCTTCCTGAGAATATTTTACAAAAATAAGTTTTCTTCATGAAAACACAAGAACCCCAAAGTTTTCTTATAGCCTATTACATTTTTATTCATAGAACATTATTTAACTTTTATTCTTAAAATGAATTACCTACAAATAAAAGATTTTTCCTTTCTTTCATAATACATGGCTCAAAAAACTACTCCTCCTCCCATAAGACATCCTTTAAAGATTAAAATGTTAAAACACACTTAAGAGAACAAATTAGTAAACAATTACTTCAATTGTTATCACAGTGTTGTAACAAACATTACCAAGGGTATTACTTGGAAGCATAGTGACTGAATAATAGACTGAATATAACTCTACTTGTAATTTCTACATAATGAGCTTTAGACTGCAGTTATGGTATGTTCCAGAGCACTGGAGTCAAGAGAACAAAGAGAACAAAGAAATGATATCTTTAACAACTGCATTAAAAAGGTAACACTACCTTTAAAAACAGAACATTGGTCAATTAGTTGGAAAGGGCAAACTCTTATTTTTCTTCCTCTTCATCTTGCTACAAAGAAACACCATCCTGGGAAAGGTCACGGTGCATTATGGAGAAATTAAGGAAATAGATTGCTGTGAACTTAGTGCTACTCTTCTGTGGCAAAGTGCAAAACCCTGCAGTTATAAAAACAGTCCACAGATAATGGCTTATCAATGAGGAAGTAAAATTGTAAATGACTCCATCATGAGAGCTTCAGGCACAAAGCTAGCATGAACAGCACTGTCATATGTGCAACCCTTCCATGTCCTTAGAACAGGACAAACTCCTCTTACGAAACCGTTCCATCTCAAATGGAAGAAAAATCACTAAAAATTATTTTGATAGAACTTAAAAGTTGTAGGATGTCCTGAATAAGGTTTAAAACCAAATCAATTAAATAAAATAATTTTTTTATACTGTGAAAATGGCACTGGATTTGAAGTCTTACATATAATGAAACAGAGATCTGAGGAGAAATAAAAAGGTTTTATTTCAGTTTAAAGCTGTGGTCACATGCAACCACTGAGAAGAAAATGTAAATAATTTCAGGAGTGTTTCTTTTCATTATTTAGGGAACTATAAATTAATTTTTAATAAATTTCATAAAATCCAGTGATTTACTAAAACACTGTTTACCTTTTTACAATACATTCCTTTGAATGTTGAGAGCCCTGATACCATTTGGCAGTTTGTCATCTATAAAACCTCAGAAAGATATAACTCCCTTCATACTTAGCTAGGAAAACAGTGTTAAATATTGGAAAATAATAATTTCGTGTGCTTCTTTCCTTACTATTATATTGGAATGATACCGATGTATCACTAGTATCACAAAAAGAGAAAGTGCATCCACCCTGTGACATACGTGAGGTATTTATCACACTATTACAGGTACCCCACATGTAGCTGAAAACATTGTGGCTTCTGGATCTTACACTGACACAGGAGAACTTAGAGACTGAAAAATATGTGACATAAAAATGTGGCCTGTAAGGCTGAGCTAGAAATATTCTGCTGATATGTTATTGGGTGACAGCTCATCTGACAGCATCTGCAGAACCACTTCTATCCTTTCTTATTTGCCTGGGTTTTACACTGCTTTTTGCTGGCTTCTAATGGCTTGATATGTCTTTACTCTATAAGAGTTCATTTGGTAATATCAACACCATCAAAGAGACACAACTGCAGAGCTGTAGCAAGGTCTGTAGTCATCTAAGCATCTGCAAGTCAACAATCAAAAGATTTATTTTGTCCAAATCTCCTTATTCTTAGCTTGCTTTTCAATCAAAGCAAGAAACGAACCCAACTGTTCTTCTTGTAACATGAGTTCACTTTCACTGGGAATCCAGCATTTTTTTTTCTGATTTTTTTTGTGGAAAACGAGCTAAACTACAATCAGTGGCAGCCTGTGATAAAAATGTGTTGGGCCTTAAAAAATCATGGGTTTTTGATGTCTTCAGACACTGATTTGTGTCGCTCCACATCACTTTCCTATAGTTCCTTGTTACAATATGGCTATGCTAGACAATGTACAGATGTGCTAGAGAGTGCTCATAGTTAAATATATATGTGCTACAACCAATTCATTTCAATACAATTTTAGCAGCCCAAAAAAGTAGCTGCACTGGGTGTTATTCATTTGTTCTTTATTTTAATTCCCAGGGTACGAGCTTATCTATTTTTAAGTTATTACTTTCACGTCTTTCTAGGCTAAAAATGTTAGAACTCCTTTACAACTAGAAGCAACTCTGGGGCAAGTCATCATGTTGTACACAGTACTGCAAGCTGAGCCTCTCAAGCAATCAGCAGCACTGGCCCCCTGCACCAGGTGCTGATTTCCCCTATAACAATAGGCACAATTAAGGCAAAGCCAACCCGATTAACTCTGCTCCAGGCTAACCCCTGCATGCTCACTGGTTCCCTTGATTAACTGCACAGGACTGACGGACAAGAAGGTGTCAGGAAAACCTCTGAAGAATTAGCAAGCCTGCAAGGAGACTCTGCAGGAGGCAGAAGGTGCAAGAAAGAAAGAGCAGAAAGGTGGCAGTTTAAAACACTTATTAAAGGAGTTAACAAAATAAAAGGATGTAATTTAAATCACTAAATGACAGAAACCTATTGTGATGAGGCAGTGCAATGTCTGAAAGTGGATACTCCCCATAAAGATCACACATGTACCTGCACAATAGCATTAGATGAGGACGGAATTATAAACCTCAGTGACATTGGACTTTTTGGGTTCAGCCTCCTTGCAATAATTGGAATAGGTTTTGTATTGATAGTTATAATCTTCAGCAATATAAAGTATTTATTAGTGCCCACCTGCTGGTAGTACTTTAGTGCCCTTTACGCATTGCCAACAATAACATCAATCAGCAACTCATTAAAATAAAACTCAAAAATATGCCAGTGAAATGCTAAAACGTACTTGAAATATGTTCTGTTAGCTTTCCCATATTCCTATATTCATTTATAGCATCAAGATATGAGCCAATATACAGAAGCTCAGATGTTGTTGTAATTTTAGCATAGGGCAATGTTAATTATAGCATGTCAAGATATTTAAAAATTAATAAAAGGAGACAATTCCATTTTTTGTCACATACCAGTTAGAACTACTTCAGTTCATCACAGCTGACTGCTGTATCGTTTTGGGCTTTTATAGCATTGTGCTCTGTGTGGAAGAAGTGCCCTCCCCCACTTTAATGGCAGTAGACTGCTGGGAGATTCTTCAAAGATAAAAATATGTACCACCAAGTCCCTAAAATGTCATGATAAATGAACTCAAATGTCACTATTAAAATATTTCCTTTTATCAGTTTCACAGCACAGATCTCCCATCACAATGCCAGAACCGACAAAACTTTGCTCATACTTCTATGGGAATACTGAATTTCTTTTTGAAGGTTGATTTTAAGACAATGGAAATGTGTGTGGCATAAAACTGAGATAGCCACCTGTAAAGTGGTTTAAAAGGTGCCCCCTGGAGAAAAAATCTTCTGCATGACCCTCCTCCAGAGGAAAAAAAAATAGTTTGAGTTAATCACAAGCAGACCCCTGAAACGATTCTCTACAGGCTTCTTTAAATGTGAAAAGCATCATTTTGCTTTTAACTGATTCTGTTAACAGCCTGAGAAAGAGAAAAAAGTCACACGGCATAAGAGAGAACTTCTTACGAAGAAAACAGAAGACTAAATGAGAAATTCAAGGGTACCAGATTTCTTTCCTTTTTGCCACTGTTATTCAATGCTGTGTTCTCAGAGAGCAAAGAAAAAATAAAAAGAAAGAATACCTTTAATGCAGTACCAGAATCAATATGACCATGAAAATTTTGTTAGTTTATTATGGGTATTTTCTATAACATTTCATGCCTTTCTCCCTCCTGTCTAACTATTTTCTATTCAAATATCCAGGTGATGCTTTGGAACTTTTAACAAAGGGCTGATAGGAAGTGAAAGCTAACGAACAATGCGTGTTCATAATGAGAACCAAACTGCTACCTGCAAAGAATAATACAGGATGATCTCTCTTTGGAGAGGGGGAAAAAATCAACAACATAAATGGAACGCTGTCGAATTTATAAGCAGCAATTTAGACAGCAAATATGTTGCTTGGGTTTCAGCAGTCTTAAACACTGTGAGCGGCTTAACCTTATCTCCCAGTGCCACTGCCTTCCTGGAGTAATTGATGCTCGGAGTCCCCCAATTTCACATAAACCAGGCCACTGTGTTATTGTATACAGCAATCTAACTGCTAGCAGAGACAGGAAACGGCGCTGAACCCAGATCAATAGACATGTCAACAGTAAGCTGCTTAATCTAATTCTGCCTATCTCATCTTGGAGCACAGAGTTTGCAATTTTACTGCTAGGTCCCTCTGGCAGGAAATGGTTTGGAAAGTTTAGTCTTAAGAAGTTTAAGCGATACGCTTATCCTTCAGGCTCTTGAATGTTTATTCAGCAGAATAGCTGCTTTAAATGTTTTATAAATGGTAGCAATGTAAACAAGGCACTCCTGAATTCCTTCCCATATGAAAGCTGTAACGGTGATGTCCTCACAGTGGACAGCGAGCTTAACACAACAGCCAATTACACTTAAAGGTAAATTGCATTTGTACAGATGTACCAAACTCAAATAAACTTTGATGATCAGAATAATTTTCCCAATAACCCCTCCTTCACTCTGACGATGTTCCCACATGGAAACACTTCTTTTTTAGCAATTATGTCGCTCCCTCCTCCTTCACAGCGTTATCAGTGATTTCCCTGTAAAAATATAGACATACATATAGATAGAATTCACAGTTCACTGGTGCCTGTTCTGTGTCCCAAACACTCAGAGTTTTCAATTTCAGCTGAACTATGACAAAGTCATGGTGCACCCCCAGGGGTTTTGTGGTGCCTGCAATTCAAGGGGCCGTGGCCATTGCCAGCAGAGAGGAAATTTAAGCTCTTGGTTAACTTTGGAATCACAGTTGATGTTTTCCAACCATGACAGACCTTTAAACTACTTTGACAGTCTATTTGTCATCGGAAAACAAGTGCAAACTTGTTTAGAGAGGAAAGATGGTGTTTCACTCAAGGTGCTGGAGAGGGAATTAGATGATATAGGTTCTTTCCTCAACTCTGCTACAAAGTGCCAGTGTGCTTGTGCCGGCGAGTTTTTAACTCCCCATCCATAAAATAAAACTTTCCCAACTGCACTGGAGTGCTGAGATGCTCAGTGCATTAGTGTCCGTGAGGTGTTCAGACACCCCAGTGCTGAGCATTACAGAAAAGTCAGTAAATGAACTCCATAAATAAAATGTTACAAAAGCCCACTTGAGTCTTTCAGCTTGAAATCATGGGACTGCTCCCATGAGTTAGTGCCTTGGAAATAAATTTAGCAAAGATTCCAGGAAGAATACAGCTGAGGCTAAGATTAAGAAATAGCAAAGAAACATTATTTAGATACACGTACATTACTTAACAAACAAGTTGTTTACTGCTGGAAGTCTTACAACACACTGCATACCTCAGATGAGGAAATGAAGGTCTCTTGAGTAAAATTTTAAAAAATCAACTTGATATCTGTGGGCTTATTTGTGAACAAAACTCTCTTGAACAAAGGCTTAAATGGAAAGATTTTGCATAGCTGGCCTAAAATCTCTTCAAATCTGCCTTCCTTCTGTTTATAAAAGTTCTGCTCTTGTGCTCTAAAAGCTTAAACTACAGAATATTATTCCAAAGATCAACAGCATACCATGAATAATCAAAGGCAAAGCTGAAGAAATTCTTTTGTCAACAATTCGTGGACTCAACTACAGCCATTTCTAATAAGGAGCAATTTAGTAAAAATAATAAAAGTCAGGAGACAGACTATCTATGAATACAAAACGCAGTAATTTAGTTCAATTAGTTCACTTCAAATAGAAACTTATGGCGTGCTAGTCTATTTTGGTTTCAGACTTATCCCACCCCCAGTCCCCATTTTCAAAGCTATAGTATATTCCAAATGCTAATTAACTACCAATACTTTTAAACTCATGAATATCCCTACAAATCTGACAGTGTGGAAGTTTTCCATGGAGGTAAGACTAAGAAATTACATTCTCATTAAAGTGCAAACAAATCAGAAAGACCTTACTTTAATCCCTAATACGCCATTACCTGTCTCAGAAGAGACCATCGTACTCAGAGCAGCTAAGAACAGGAACACGTTTCTTATCCTAGTGACCCACTCATGAAGCTCTTCATTTGCGGATTTCTCAGTGCTTGTAATTTCAACTTTGTTCTAATGATATCTTCTCTTTCTCTAGATTAAGCTGTGGATTTTCATCCCTCACATTTCACTCAACTTCTCATAAAAACAATGCCACTATACTGGTAAACAGCAATTAGCCAATTAACAATGCCATAAGATGGAAATAATCCATTTTACCAGCTCATATATTTCAAAAAGGTAACCTGATTCTTTACAATCATCACTTTGGGCAACAGTGAAAATGATACAATCATCACTATTATCCACATTTACATGATGCTTCTCAATATAAATGAAGATGTAATCTCTGTGGAGAGGGGACTCTGATTTCACATGCATTTGTTTTACACCTACAAGTGAAGTCATTGATCATTTTTGCAATGCAAATAAATGGTTATTCCCCCTAATCTGTAAGAAAAAAGTATACAGGGAGCTCAAAATCTTTCCAACTCTAACATAAAGTTACATAACAAAAGCACGTGCAGAATCTTGCTGTCAAATGGCCACAAGTCGACTTGAAAAAAAGAGAGCACATCTTGCAGTTTTGAGTGGAATAATTAATGCTAAAGGGTTTTAAAGGCTTGAAATTATGAAGGAAAAGTACACAGAAGACAGACAAATGGGTATTTAAGGCTTTCTGTATAAAAATTATGGAGAACCTCATAATTAAATGATAATTAAAATATTATTCTTGTGGTGCCATATTTGGCACATGTATACAAGAAATACTCTATAATTCATGATATAGCCCAGGTATCTGGACATTTAAGTGTTGGACCATTTTTATCAAAATTAGACTAGATCATAGAAGGTCCCAAAGTTTGGGTTCCCAACCTCTAATCTCAGGAATTTAATTTTTTTACTTAGAAACATTTTCAACAGTGTTGTACAAACTGCCTAATACCACGAAGACAGAGAGTTACAAAGATGGCTTCAAAGCATTGTGCCAAAAGCTGAAATATATGTAGCACATTTGCGGCAAGATTTGAAATGTACATGTTCAAAAGATGGAAGCACAACTGTTCAGCTGAGAAGTTATGTATACAAACGCCACATGAATTTTTATGATGTCCTGATCCTTCGTAACAAAAACCAAAACTACACTTTTGTTTTAAAACTCCCACACAACCAACATGAAGATGTCACTTTTTATGTTACCCTGGCTTTTATGGGACCAGACAGAGATTCATACCCTGGTTAGTCAGCAAAAAACCTGAACATGGGTGCTTACCAGTTTTTTGAAAGTATGTGAAGCTCTGAATTGGTATCTAATTCCCTCTGAGATCAATAACATTTAGGTGCCTAACCTGCCTAAGCACTTCTGTAAACCCTACTGCCTGCTTAAAATCTTGCTTTGGCTAGTCTGAAATACTCATAAGACTGCTACATTTCCACAGCCACAATCACCATTAGCTCACGACTTTACTGACCCTGGTGAAATGGCAGGCAGTCCTTCCAAAAGGACTAAGTCAAATTGATGGGTAGTTGTCTTTCTGGCCCTTTTGTTTAACAAATGTATTGGTTGCTTTCTATCCAGACTTAGATAAATGAGTAACAAATTAAAAGAAACATTCTTATGATTCACTGAAGTAGCTTGCTTTTTGTGCTCTTCTCTTTTCTGACACAAGGTTAAAAGTGACTGGTAAACCTTTTAAGGTTATTGAAACTAAATTATTAACGCCGTGTTTCACCTTCCTTTTGTCCTCTTCATGGCATTCTCCCTGATTGCTTACTGCTACTCCACTCCTACAAGTTGTAAATCAAATGAAAAGCCTTTAAAGTACAAAACCATCTGATTAAAATTTTCATCCACAAGGGAACCACAGATACGACAAGAAGCCATATTATGCAGTTTTTACATTTAAAACATCTGACAGTCTTTTTTTTCATGTGTGTGAAAATTGAGTGCTTTCATCTTTGTAAGCAACAAAAAGGATGATTCTCACTCATAAAACCCATTTGCAACCTTCAAAACATCTTTGATAATCTTCTCCATTGCATAACTGCGTTTGGTGCAGTATATGCAGGCATAAAGTGCCGTGACACAGGGCTAGTCTGGTCACATTTGAACTTCTCCCAGCTCTAACCTGTACAGTTCACAGGACTGCTGAGATTACCCATCAAACTCAGCACCAGATCATCCACAGACAGCCCACACTACATGGGCAGTTGGAAACATAAAGGAAGACATGGTAAACTATGATCAAGGGTCTAATAAAAACCTATGGTGAAGGAAAAGGCATACCTTTAAGGAATGAACTCTGTCTAGAAGGAAGTAAAATTTAATTTACATTTTAGTGAGGTTTTTAATGCAACTCCTATCTTAGATAAGATATGGGTTTATTTGACAGCACACTTCTGAAAAGTTGGCAAACAACAGCTTTCTTAATGCTGCTTTTCAGCAGCAGAGTATAGGATGATCCATCACCAAGTTTTCAAGATCTGAGTTCCTGATACTCCAAAAGAGAATAAACCAAGCAAATTTCTGCATTTCAGTTTTCACTGGATTTCGTAGCTGCTGCACATTTATGGTCTGCTAGGCTGGCACACAGTTACTGCACATATGCCACAGCAGTAAGAGGTTTGCTTGTCCAGCAGTGGAATCCCTGCACTGGAGTTAAAACATCAGGCTGAACCATGAACAGGCCTTGAAGAAAGCCTGTGGTGCTAACACTACACTATTTAATATCTGATAACATATCAGTGTTTGATAAAACAGTCGTTATGGAGATATGAAGTTTCAGGGAAGTACTGAGCTCTCATTAAATAGCAGCACTGTCTGCTGGGCCAGCTCCTCGTTTATTTCATTGACACACTATTTAAACGCTACCGCGTGAACAAGGTGTCCTGTAAGCCAATTGTTACAGGTCCAAACCGAGTATTTGGTACGCTACGTTGAGTCAAAAGCACAGAAATGCTCCTTCTTAATTTCACAGCACGTGACGTGTACATTGCTTTTCTAAGGAACAAGGTCAGTGACAGGGCATTGAGAGCTCTGCCAGGAAATGATGCTGAGCAGGAAAACCTTCATGTGTGGCAAGCTTCAGGAAAGTATTCCAAGAGCTTCAGGAGAATCACTGAAATGACTACCTGACCCATATTTGGGTCAATAACGCTAATCAAGAGAGATTTCTTCATGACGAGAAGGTCTCAAAGATGTTTGTTTTCCTTTGTTTAGGATGTAAGGTACCAGTTCCATTTAGTGTTTCATACAGAAGGAAAGCATCATCTCAGCAGGAGTGGAAAGCACTGATGGCAAGCCTTGCATGGGAAAGCATGAGGCACTGAGACGGGCAGAGGGGACTAACCTGGGAGCAGTGGCTGAAGGCAGTGACTGGGTCTCTGAGCCAAAAGACAGCAATGTGTGGGCATTTGTGCTGTATTTGATCTGGCACTCTTGCTTTTCCCTACAGATTAAAATCTGTATTGCCATTTCCTACTGGCAAGATTTTCTCATGGAAACCTGAGCAAGCTGCATACGGAATGAAGGAGCTCTTATGGCTTGTATTTATCGAACAATTTGTTTTCTCGGATGTCAGTTTTTCTTCCTTTCCCCTCACCTTTTTCTTCCTGCCTTTGTTTTGGTGTTCAGACAACTAGAGTCTCGCAATCAATCACAGCACACTAGCTCCCATAAACCTGCTTAGAGCAAAACAATTTCTTCCTCAGGCCTCCAACCCATTCCCTAGAAACCAGCTGTTTCTCTAAATATACAAGGCAACACACCTGAAAAACTGAGTACGACATTACATGACAGGAGAAATCATTTCAGCTCTGCCATCCCACTGCTTTGTAGAATTGGGACTCATGTAATAAAAGACACAGTTCAAACAATTTGGAAATCCATTTACACAATATACGTTAAAAGAGTCACCAGCCAGAATAAAAAAAAGGCAAGGGCATAAACAGCTGGGAATCCTTAGCAAGACCCCATACACTTCAGGGAAAGATTTACAGTCTCTTCTTCTGTCCCAGGGAATTTTTTTGTTCTACAGTGGCACAGTTGTGACAAAGGAAGAAATGAAGCACAAAAAGGTGAAAAACAAATTCCCATCTTTCATTTGCTAAATGCTGCTGTACCCACTCTGGTGTCAGATGATGAGCTTGGCTCCCCTTTGTTTCAGCAGCCACCGCAACACGTTGTACAAGGCCTCCAGCTGAGTCAGTGCTGACTCGCTGTGCTCCGTGCACACAGATGGGAGTAGGCAGAGAAATGTCAAGATACTTGGATTAGCTTGGCTTTGGTCACGCACAGAAGTGGAGCTCAGGGCACCAAACAATCCTAAATTAAACATGAAGCCTCCCCCCCCCAGTCCAGGCAACTCGTTTTTCAGGCATTAGTCATTACGGAACTTCCAAGCTGGTAGGTCTTGCTGTGGGTTTAAGTGCTTGCTTTCATAGCTCTACATCCCAGCAGTAAGGGTACCTTGCCCTGGCAATAAGATAAAGCCATCACATAAAAAATGTGCTATGACGTTTTAAGTTTTTATATCACTTGGAATGCATGCATGTAGTTAACTTTTACTGTTGCTGTTGCCAACACCCTTGAGGGAAAAGCAATCTTCCTATTCCCTTCATTCTATGTATGGCATCTTTTTTGTCTGACATATTTCAGTAATTGGGCACGTTTATTCCTCAGCTAGTTCTAACACAACCAGTAGAGGCTGCATTTTGAAACCATGAGAGCAAGTTGGCAAGTGCCATGGAAAAAAATTAACATTTCCAACAGTACGCAACACATGGATGAATGTTACTCAGCCTGATGGGATGCACAATTTTTAAATCTCATATAAATGCCTGTGTATTATTCCACCACTTCTCCCTGTGAACACTCTGGTTTTGGTTGAAGGCTATTTCCAGTTCAGACTCTTTTTCTTCAGCACTTTCTCCTGTCTTTTCTACCTGCTATAACACCCATTACTGCCTCTCACTCTCTTCAGGGACTGGTTTCACTGCCTTCCTTTCCATTTTGTTTGTACTAATTCTGTCCCCTGGCCTTCTCTCTGACTTAAGGCAAAAAGCAGGTCCAGTTCTTCCTCTATACACAATCTACAGGAATATGAAATACAAATGCGTGAGAATTTGCCTATTTCACCTTTTGAACAGGGATAAAACAACACTCTTTTGCATTATACTTCTGTTTGTCAGTGCCAAACCACAGATCAACAACAAAAGCAGGCCTTCTCAACCAGGTATTAAAAAAGCAGTTCCATCCCAAATTCTCCTTTTGCAAATTTCCAATTGATTATGAGGGCTGCATCATAGATTAAAGTTGCCATCATGTTTGGAGTGCTCAAACACGAAGAATTGCAGAAAGGGCAGTACTACCATGGCATCAGCATATTTTTTCTTCTTACCACTTTTAGCCCAAACCTTCAGGATCCTCCTTGCTCCTCACCCAACTGTCACAGGCAAAGGATATATAGGCAACTCTCAAACATAGAACAAAACAACTTAAGAGACCTGCTACCATATTGCTGAACAGCAGTTCATTGTTCCCTTGCCTTGGATAGTTTTAGGTCTTTATTTTACTCAAAGATCTCCTACTTACCAATGCCCTGACCTTGGCATCTGTGTTACTCTCTTAAAGCTAATGTGATCTGCTCACACAAAGCAGACTATTGCCAAGGAGCATAAGCAGCCCTAGTGATGTCACTGAACTCATTAAAGATATAGTTGACTTCTTGCCCCTAGAAAACCTAATTATTAAATGTAACCTTAGCTGAAAACAGTAGTGCTTGTTGATAAGCAAAGTAAAACAAAAGGTGTTTTGTTCAAACATAAATATAGTATTTGACCAATAAATAGGAGTTCCTGCTTTATAACTGTGGCAAACTGTAGTTAACCATGAAATTCCTGAGATAATTGATATAAAAAAAGAATAGAGTATTCTGAAATACAATCACGTGCATAGTTTGAAAATCTAATTCCTAATGCAATTCATAACATTAACACCAGGTCTAGAAAACTTAGTGGTTCATTTTAATAAACAGCAAATGCTGCACATTCTCACCCTGAGGACCCATTAGGAAGCTAACCCTGATGTAAAACTGCTATAATCTATCTTCTGAGAATTATTTTAAAATATACCTTTTATAGCAAATGTAAAACATAATAACTGTGTTGTAAATGTGACTGCTATATTTATTTGTTGCTATAGCTATGGATTGCAAATTTAGAAAGGAAAAATACACTTCAAATACTATCACAGACAATAAGAGCCTTATGCTTCTACACAATATTAAACATGCCACCTCCCACTGGTGATATATAAATCACAGCACTGTTAAATCAGCTTCTTTCTTTGAGCAAAATTACTTCTAGAAATTTCTTAGATTTTTCATAAGATTTAATGTTCTTATTTTATCTATTTTTATCTGTCAAAGCACCAAAAACTAGTGTGTGTCACTGCAGTCCATCATAAAATTTACACAAACAGCTAACTCAGAGAAACTAGTACCCTTGAAATACAAGTGACTAAAGGAGCAGTTAAAAAATTGAGATTTTAAGTGAATATTCTCAAGGGTCAAGACACTGTCTTAAGACTGGAATATGTCTAGAATATTTACAGACATCTTTCCCTCTCTTCTGTCTTTATAAAATGACTGCAAAACAGTGCTCCCTAAACACTAACAGGCCACACTGAACAGAATGTAGAGGTCTATCCACTGAAGCCACAAATAATTTCAATGGGATTGGTGCAGCTTTGTAGGTATTTTGCTGTCTTATAAAATAAGACAGATACAGTCATCCTCAAAAAAAAAAATCAGGTGGTTCACATGCATTTTAATATGGAAAAATTTTCTCAGGATAAGAATGGATATTCCATTATCCGAGGCATTCAATTTTAAGTTGGTTAAAGTTACCCTGGTAATAATGCTATGGAGAACAATGCTGCAGAGTCAACATTCATTGTCACAGAAACTAATAGAAGCCCCTCAAATTTCCTTATATAGGTATTGCAGCCTAGTTTTGTACAATTTTCTCTTCTCCTTGCTGCATGCTTCAGGATTTCACGAGAAATTTTTGCATGAGCTCTGTTCAACCTCCATGTAGAAACTACCAGTTAAAGCATCACTCTAGGTTTGAAGACTATCTGCTGAAGGCATTGAGGAATCAGTGTGAAAATACTACTTCTCAGACCAAAATTATTCAAAAAGAAAAGAATATTCATATACATCATATGTAAAATTTTAGCACACAGGAAAATAACACTAAAATACGTGGATGGCTTTAAAAAACAGCAGTTAAAACACAAAGTAACCAGGGGGAGGTAGTTTTAAGGGAAGTGAAATCATACACACATATGCGAGCTCCAAAATGCCCCTTCTCTCTTTTTTTTTCCTTTTTTTTGGTGGAGGCGTGTGTGAGAGAAGATATCTGACAGATGTCAAGGTCAAATCACACAGCCTTTAGAGCTAATACAAACTATTACAGCACTCTACATGTATGTGTCACAAAAAATGCATGTGATTTTAAACTCTTAACCACAGATTACAGGCTGGCTTCCTGTGCTTTTTTAAACATATGGTCAGAAGCCAGGATGTAAGAAAGCATTTTTGTGTGATCTGTCATTGATCTGAGAACGTAGTCTTTGTTTTATTTAAGTGTCACAGCTTGCTACAGTAATGAGCTGAATAGAATATTTTAAAGCGTTAAGCTTTTGAAATGAGCAGATTCAGGGAAGGGCACAGTAACATCTTAACACCTAACAAGTCAGTAAACACTGCACATACCTGAAGGCCTTACTGTTTAAGGTCTTTCTTTAAAAAAAAAAAAAGGTATAAATCTCAAAGCACTAATTTTAATGTCACATCATACATCATTGCTGTATAATTATCTAATGCCTAATATGTCCTTGAACGAACAAAATGCATCACATAATCACACCCCATAATTACAAAATACATATAATCCCTATTTATATACTCACATACTTCAGTATAAAATATGCTATTATAATCTTCTACTAAGAACTTTGCTAAAAATTGTAACTATCTGATATTTTTCCTTCTCTCTCAGTCTGGCTTTACTCTTGCTTCTGTTTGTCTCACCCTAACTATAAGCACCAAGCGGTGAAGATTGGTTATTTGCTATACAGTTACACCCAACACACTGGGGCTTGAACTACATGGAGCTTTTCCAATATCCATGTTAAATCAAACAGTAGCAAGGTCTAGGCAAAGACATTAAAAAAAAGCCTCATTCAGGTCTCCCTGAGCATTCTGTAAACACAGGGAATTTTGTGTACCAGGATGTGAGGACCCAACGTGGTAAATTTAGTGCTCAATTTCTCCACATCTTTTCCTCTCAAAAAGCTCTTCTTACGTGGAGTCAGGTACCCTCACAGATGTAGCTGATTCACTATGTACAACCTTCAAAATACACTGACACTGCATTCATTGCTGTGCTGCAGCATCCCACATAACACTCTGTTCGCTACCTTACAAAAAAACTATTTTATGTTTGCTTTTGCCAATGATACTGCAAGGCAGAGTGCAAATTAATTGAAATAGAAATACAATTTTATAGGAAAGTATTACAATTCTTGAAAAAACTGTGTTTTTATAAAGTGGATCATAACCTCCTAACTACAAAACCCAAGGATGCCATGAAAGAGACTAAGAGTTACTTAAACACTCTCTATAGGCAATGGTTTTCATGTTAATGCAAGGAACGCGCTTAATTTTTTCAACTACTAGAGATGAAAAAGAAATCTGTGTAATCCTGTAAAATAAAAGCTTTTAAATGTCAAGACTGTGACCACTGAATTCTTGCCAGGTAACTTAATCCCATTGCTTTCAAATTAAAAATGGAATTTGAACTACTGCTGCTCTGCTCTAAACAATGTTGCTTCAAACAGAGGATTCAAGGAAATCAAGTAATTACAATAAAAGAATAAAAACATGTCAGCTACATTCACTTAGTATTGTTTTTGTGCATCTACATCACGGACACTGCCACTCCTGAGCAGAAGCCAGGTGTGGAACTAAAGACATCTGCTCTGCCTGAGCAACCCAGGTTCAGGTGTCCAAAATCTTCCTTTTATATCTCCTGCCACTGGGGTCACTGACATTGCTGGGGCTGCCCTTCTTTGTCTAGAGCATCAATAACCTCTTCATCCTTCTCACAGCTTTCTTCTAGTCATTCTGTCAAAGCTGAGCCCCATATTTTCATTTTACTGCTATTGTGCTGTATCAGTTACTTCAAATATCAGAAGATTCATGATTGGTTGCTACAGTATTTCTTCCCATGTCATTTCATTTTCTCTTTTCATGTCGTCCACTTTCACAAATGCTAAAAACACCTTATGTTCACCTTGGATAAACACCTGTCCATACGTATTAATCTTGGTCTAGCAATATTTGCACACTATGCAGTCAACATTTTCCAAAGATAAGACCTCCTCTTAGGCACCAAAATCAAAATGCAGAAAACCCCAGATAGGTGTTTCAAAATCAGGCATAACCATTGAAAATAAGATATAGTGGATTACAGAAAATGGATGTCAGTTCAAATTTAGGTACCTAATCTGGAAAATGTCCTAAAGGTGGAGTTCTTAAACTGAAATGTTGAAACAAGCCGTAGATGATGGCTATTTTTTCAATTACAGTAATGACAGAGAATGAATCAGAGACTCACTGAATATTCTGAGTTGGAAAGGACCCACAAGGATCACTGAGTCCAGCTCTTAAGTGAATGGCCCGTACAGGATCAAGCCCACAACCTTGGTGTTATTGGCATCCTGCTCTAACCAACTGAGCTAATGACACCTACCAAATCCTATCAAAAACCTGCAAAACTCCACAGGATTTGAAACAGTATTACTCTGTATTTTACTTAAGGGTCAGATATTAACATAACAAAATAAGTACAAATATCATGGAGCTATGACAGAAGGAAGCCAGGTCTGACTCGTGAGACTGTGAAGCTCCTCATATCATTCCAGGTTTGAAGTGGGAAAGGCACAGTATGACACGCATCCACCTTAAGCTGCCAGTGCATGAACAGTGATGCTACCCAAGTGTACAGAATCATCTGTTCGTGCCCCTTCCATGGACACTTCTTCCCTCTCCCACGTCCATGCTCATAAACTAACACCATTTTCACATAACTCCAGCTCTGGTAATCACCAGGCACTTCATGAAACCAATGACACCTCACGCTCAGCAGAAAATTATCCTGGGTAGAAAAGAGAGTTTTCTGTGCAGCCTGTGAGCGGATCTGGCTCAGCAAATGGTTCTGTGATTCCCAAACTGGCACTGGGACCATCAGAAATGGAAGAAACTAGAAAGGCAACAAAACATCCCTCTTTTTGCTGGCAGTGAAACACCACAGTAGCCCAGTTGTGTACAGAAGCAGAGCACTAGAGCTCTGGGAAACGGAACTGGCTCTGTATGAAATGTTAACATCAGTAACAACCTTCTCAGGTTCACTTTGTCAACAACACAATATTTCTGTATACAAAATCCTTCAGCAACTTGGAAAAACTGCAAAACCAAGAAAACCTCCAAAACTGCTGCAGTCAAGAAGTTTCAGAGGTTAACAAGCTTTTACAGCAAAGTATCTAAGATTCTGAATTAAAATTCTTGAAATTTTGTGTTGAGAAGAGAAAATCACCAGATAAATGGAATGACATTGACAAAACCACTCAGAAATGTAGCAACTAACCATGTATCTCTAAACCAGCACAGAATTCTACCTTCCTTCTGCTAGGAAGACTTTAAACTAGCAAACTTGTGATCCCTCAGCTAAAGCCAAATGAATTCATGGGCAGATTTTGCAAAATCTGATACACTCAAAGTCTGTACATATGGATGCAACACAAATAATTAAAATTAAAGAAAAAAGCACCCTCGGGTCATAAAAGAGTCTTGAGAGAGAAAGACAGAGTGACACTGTAACAACAACAACAACCACTGCAAGCTAGAATATCTACATCCATAGCCATCTACATATTAAAAAGAATGCATATTCATATTCCCTAAGCGATGTCCCTCTGGTCTTCCAAAGTCAAAGGAACTCTTCTCTAAGCAGATAAAATCTTTCTCTCTATGCTTTTCAGCAGCTGTCTTTGCTGGTTTCTAATCAAAGCTCACGATAACTGGCTTTGGCAACAGACCATAGTTTCCCAGATGAGTAAGCAAACAAAGAGTTTATTTTTCCCCCTCTTCCACAGAACTTGAGATGCATTTTCTGTCTTAAGAGGGAATTGATGACTTCCATAATCTGGTCAACACCTCAAATACATTTAATGAAGGAACGTCAGGGGTCTATGGTATTTGTATACTTCAAAATGTGGACAGCTACAAGACAAAGATAAATACCAGCCTGGAAAACAAAAATCTGGACTGTAGCAATTTATAAGAGTAGAAAATGAGAAACCTTTAGACAATAATTGATTTTTATTTGACTGAGAAACAGACATAAGGAGAGCAAGTAAATTGACATATCATAAAAAATCTTCTCTTGGGTTATTCTTAAGTATTCTTTAATGGGGGGGGGAAGGAGCTCATCACAACAACATTCACTGAAAGATGATATTGATTTAGAAGGCAGAGCCTGAGGGATGTCAAACCAGAAAATCACTATAATCAACTACAAAGGAAATTCATCATGACAAAAAAGGAAGTGGGTGGATAAGCAAAACCCATGGAAGAAAAATAACATTGCTTGCTGTTAGACACATGATTAAAAAAAAAAAAGTTAAAATTATTCCTATTGGGTTAATATGAGAAATCAAATAGATAGAGGATGTATTGCCTTGAAGAGACATTGCAGAGTTCCATAAGCAAACGTGTCTTGCCACTGTGTCAGAAGACAAATTTTAGGTTTAAGATTAAAAACCTGAATACTTAAAAACATAAGACTTATACTTCTTAGAAAGACTGCATAAAAAGAGAGAAAATATATTCTAAACCCACAATTCTAATTTACTTTTCTTTAATGAAACTTTTACTTTTCTATAATGAGACAAAAGAGTATTGAATAAAGTCTGGCAGAAGCCAGCATGTTGATAATTGACAAAGCAGACAACTTCAAACATCCTAGGACAAGAAAGATTAGGTTTAATATGTCTCAAATGTGTGGGTTTAAAATAATTTCATTCAACATTTGTTCTCACTCTTGAATAGCAGGAGAGGAAGAGGGGAGATTAAATGGCAGGTGAATTGAATGTTTCTTTTGATGATAATAAAATCTAGAGCACTGATGGAATGTAATTTAATCTAAACCAGCACAAATTACGTATGTGTGTGACACGGGCCTGATTCTTCGGTACAATCTGGAAGCAGGAACAGCAACACACCCAGCTCAAAGCTACACTTTGAACATGGGGTGTGTACAACACTGGGTTTCCAATGCAGCCTTCACACAACAATCTGACAGCCAATTCAGAGAAAAAGATTCAGATGTGGTTTATGTTTTGGAATGCCCTGCTTTTCTCATGTTTGACTTGAGAATATTTCTCTTGACACAGACAAGTGGTGCAATCAGCTGAAAATGAGGCTAGAGAAGTTTAATATGAAGCAGGCAGAAAACTGTAGTGAACAATATTTGGCTAGAAAAAATTTAGTATACAAGTTGCATAATTCACATTCCCCTCCATAGCTCTAAACTGTGCTACACTAAGCAGTAAGTCAGGTCCTAAAAACAGTAGATATCTTGCAAGTGGTGGTAACTTTTACCATAGCTGCTGAAATTGGTAGCCCTCATAGCCAACCCCAAAGTCCATCTTCATCTACTACCAATCTTCATTAGTGATTTATTAAAAACACCCCATCCACCATCCCTGAGAATAAAATTTGTGTACTTGCATGGTAACAACATGCAGTTTTAGGACACTGTTTTTTCACCACTGTCAGTCACGAGCATATTGTCTCAGATTTAAATGGCAACTTCATGAGTATCTGGACTCAGACAGAGAGAGGGATTCATCTAATAGAATGAAGACATCTATATCTGTGTCAGTCAATAAAGATACATAAGACTTTTAGGTTAACAGTTGGACTTGATAATTCCTATTTGCTTCACAAAGTGCCTGCAAGTGAATTCAAGAAGTCAGTGAACTGCATATGCAAATGAGTTTACAAAACTATAGATTTCTTATTTATGCACTTTTTTCTTTTAAACCTAATTTTTTCTACCTTAAAGAAACAAAAACAGTTGGACTGGATCACAGAAAAGGTCCGTCTGCTCCATGTCTTGTAACAGCAAATATCCAGGGAAGAGTACAACTGTATAAAGAAACCTCTCTGCTACACACCTCCCGTCAATGCAATTTGCATTACTGACAGTTTTAGCTGGGTTGGTATTTTTTCTTGAGGCAGCGATAACAACACACAGAGTTCCAATAGCAATTGTCTATGCAATGCTTCAGAGCAGCAAAGCACTTTACAAGTGCTAAGTATGACTATTCAATGTGTTCCCTTTTATTAGAGATTCGATGACGAAATGCTCAGATTTAATATGCCTATTACTTGTACGAGCACAAAATAATTCATCCAAAGCTTGGAGCCTATTAGCTGCCAACTACTCTACCAATTTACATGATTTTCTGATTAAAAGCACCCTGAAGATCACTGCAGTAATAATGAGGTGTTTCTTAAAGAAGCCAAAGCAATATACTTATTTAAAAATATTTATTATAACAGCAGTTTAAACATAGTAGTTATAGTTTTCTTTCTCAGACACACAAAAAGTAAACATTTGCCTCTCTGGCAAAGCTACTTTTGTACAAATTTTCAAAGCATTAGCTGTGAACTTCCAACTTCTCATAACATATTGAGCTTATGTTAAGGCAAGGTAATTTTCTATGTTTTGAACTATTTAGCACAAAGCATCATGCTATCACCTCTAACAGCTCTCCTTTTCTTTTCCACTCCTCTTAGTCCTAGCAAAACATTCTCCCAAACTTCTTATGTAAATACTGCTACTAAATAACAATAATATTATTAATTTTATCAATAATAAAACCTAACAGCATGACACAAAAAATTATTTTACCAGGACAAATATTTCTAAAAAAAAATCACATAATCTCACATGACTAGCAGAAAAATAATAATGTCCTTACCATAAAAAAAAAGTCAAATCTATAACTTTACACTGGGGCCTCTATACAATACCATATAATAGACAACACAAAAATGCTCAGTGAATTCAAATGGTTTTCCCTGGCTGAAAGGGACCTGAAAGTCCCGCTCTCATGAAAATGAGCTATACCTGGTTATGCCAATCTCACAAGGCCATAAAAGATTTCTGATGCTGGAGGAATCCATAGCCTTGACAAGTAATCTACTTCCTGCGCTTCATCCTTTTTATCACTAGACAAAAATATCTTTTTAACTTCCCCTGTAAATCCAGTATTTTTGCCCCATGCACTGCTAATAGGGAGAATAAACTATTTCCTTCTTTTGAGAAACCTATTACATCAGATCAGGGTGGTTCTCAGAGTTTGATAGCAGTAAGGACTAGCTCTTGAAAAGATGTGCATCCTTTCGAAAATCATTTATGAAACACCTTTCCATTAATAATTATTGCCTATAAAGTTAAACAATGTCTATTTGCACACTCTCATGTTAAGTCCTTTGTTATGCTGGCACTGCCAACATAAAATTTATAAATGTGTTACTTATTGAGCCAATTATAATAATCAAGTGAGAAAAATTCCATTGCAAATATTAAAATAATCTATTATTGCATTTTAAGGGATTGACTACACAATGCCATGACTTCTTAAGCAATAGTAGAGTTGCTGAGATATCAAAATTCTTATATGCTTATTCAAATTATTCTTTGAACAATGTCTCCCCCAATCTATCATATACTGTATTATCTACATAAAGCAAAAAGTCTTATAGTCTTACAGATGCTCAAAATACTTTATAAAACTGGTTCTTGCCTTGTTTGAGTAAATGGTGTTAACGGAACATGTAAAAGTAGATGACTGTATACAATTGCTATTTTGTCCCTGAAAGGCAAATTCTTCTCCAGCAGCCATTCAAATTAGGGTTATCACACGCAACTGAAATTGCTGAGGAAATGTCTGTAAACAACATTTAGTTTTTAAATTCAACTTCAAGTATGTAGAGATTGCACAGGAGAGTTTACTTAAAAACCACAAATAGACATTATTTAACACTTTGGGCATTATTTTCACTGAAGCACTTAAAATTTTACAGTACAATATGGAAACAATATCCTTCTTAAAAACAAAAGCAACCCCAGTTATTTATCAATTTGGTAATCATAGGTATGGCTCTGCGATATTTAAATACCCATCAAAAAGAGACAGCTAGTTAGATATAAAAAACATCTATCTATGCATTTAAGTCACCTTACAAGAAAAAATAAGCTTTGAATTTAGTGAAATAGGCAGTGTTTAGTTAACAATATTTGAGTCTCCAGAAGAATACAAGCCCAGAAACATCCTAAAACTGGTGAGATTCAGCAAGCTGAATCTTCTTTTTTTTTCTGTCTTGCATATATTCTTGCCCCAGAAAACACTTTATGATGAAAGGAGAGAAAGGCAAATGAAAGGTCCAAGTACTTGATTGTTATAATCCTATAAATCAGTTCCTTTACATAGTATTTGTTTTACATACAGATGTTTAGAATTTACATATATTTAAATCCTGTAACATTTAAGCACATTGGAGTGTTTGAAAGTACACGGTAGCTGTCCAGACATTGTCAAATTCAGACATAATACTTTGCCTTTTCATGCACAGGAATGAGGACAGAGACTGATCTAACCAACAGGAAAGGGCAGGAAGGTGCAGAGGTTTTAAGCTTGATCTTGCATGTATATGAATCAGGTTTAACTTTCCCCCCGACTTCTGTAATTGTAGCCAAAAGTCACTTGGTGAGTATCCTCAACTCAGATGCCTAAACATGGAAATCTAAGTGTCATTTCAATGACCCAAAGACTTATTTCCATTGAAATGGCAAATATGAAACGGACCCACAGCAGCTGCAGACCCTTCTTGACTGGAGCTATTAGGCCAGATTTGTGACCTTTAGGACATCCAAAGTTGCTCCAAACATTTACATTTAGGCATTACATTTGCCTTTCACAGGATATTCACACACCTAATTCTCGTTAAGAAAATCAGAGTCCCAGACATTAGAGAAAGGCATGTTCCTAGAGTGCTTTGATTTTCCCTATGGAGGTATCTCTATCCATGCACTACATACAGATTTCTCTCTCTTAATACCCATACTGTGTGTGAACATCCTCCTCAGTGCCTCCATTTAATGAGAATGTCAACATTGTAAAGGCAGATGTGAAAGTGATGCTGATTCACCACTACATCAGGATTATAGAATATCATCAGAGCAAACCAGACAATGCCCTGGAGACCTACGGATGGCCAAGCCTTCATTGAATGGACTTTCATTTGAACCATGCCCAGAGAGGAAGCTTGGTTGACTTTGGACTTAAAGAGTTCATATCAACTTGGTAACTAAATGACCTCAGGGCAGGATTAATATGTATGGGTAGGGAGCATTTGCAACTCTGCCTAAAGCTATCTCACTTGGATGCTCTGAATTGCCCTCCTGAGTATACTAGCTCTCTCCTTTGGCTATATAGATAGCTTGGCTTTCTAATTTAGGCATGAATAAGCTCCTTTTGAAAGCTTTGAATTATTTTTTGTGGAGCCTCTGTAGCTTTGGCTAGAACACATCCCGACAGATTTAGGCCCAATGGAACCACATTATATCAGAGTATTTCAGAGATATCCATTCATCCTACAGGAGCTAAGACTAGAATTTAGAATGAAAAATATTGGATCTGAACATATCAGTGGCATTTCTTCAAGTTCTCTACATTTCACATTTTCTCTTTAACTTGGTGAAATTTTCTAATTTGACAGCTAGATCCATAAACCATCCTGACTATCTAACGCTATCAACACTCTTAAGTGCAGCATGAAAGCTCAGTTCATTGAACCATCAAATAATATCACATAAGACCTAGTCCTGTTAATCATCATATATATATATATCTAGAGAGAGAGAAGCATACGTAATCCATTGTAGATTCAGCCTGTCAAAATGTTTTAATTATTCAGTCAGAACAGTATGACTGCATGAATCATTTCAATGTTCACCACAGAGCAAGTTGGAAAATGGTCTTGATGAAATAACTGAGAAGGAATTTTTAAAATTACTACTCTCAACTAAAATTTGAGCTAAAAGTAAGGAAGGCATAAGCAGGTATAAGTCAGGTCTAGGACTGCTTAGAAAACATTATTTTTTCTGCCCCCTCTGCTAAGCCCTTTCCAGTTCAGATAACGTTTCCATTCTGCTGCAGGCTTCTCTCAGGAAATTAATTTCTTAGCTTGATGTCACCTGAAGACATCCAAATGAACCACCTACCACCTCTGTAGCCTCCTTTCTTTCTAATGCTGTGTTACATCTTAACATTTCACATAACAACTGTAAGACAGACAACCCAATCTTATTAAACTCCATAAAGCACTGCACCGCACTCTATGGTATTGTAGAAATAAATGTAAGGTAACATCACTCTTGAGGATTTGTTTGTGCTCTAAATGCACTCTTTCACAGGGCAATGCACTGGGAAAAACTGAAGGCTTTGGCCAACAGGAAACAAGACTGGAAGAAGACTAATTTCCTCTCCTTTTCATTCTTTTACAGGATATTCTTGATTTCACTCCCTGCGTAATATTTCCACCCCTAATGTTGCAGCAGGAAAGGGGACAGATGTTGTCTAGAGGGGATAATCGCAGGAGGTATTTTGCATAACAGGGTGAGATACTAAACTATTAGATAGGACTCTTTTTTATCTGGTGTGTTTGCAGAGGAATGTATTAAACAGAAAACCTTTAAGGTACATTAAGCTTGACAGTTGTCTTTCCTCTGTAGTGAGTTTGGCACATGTGACTGCTCTGAGACAAGGATCAGGGCTGCCACTCGCTCTCATTTTAATGTCAGCTCAATCCTGACATTCTCCAGCGTCTAGTGAATTTGTAGTGAGATGTTCTGAAGAAGTTTTCCTTTTCCCTCAGTTTTTCAAATGAACTTAATATAGTGTAAAGTGAGAGTTTATGATCCCAGAGAGAAATATACCATACAGACTAGCACAGCATAAAAAGTATCAGGATAGGCCTTCCAGTATCCCCCAGTGTCTCAACTCCAAGCCAAAGGGACTATTTCCTAATCAAAAGCCTTCATATTTTTCATTCTTTGCTCCTCTTTTGATAACAGAAGGCCCAGACAAACAGAAGCAAACAGAAACTCTATTCTGCTGTTCATGCAAGCCTGTTCACAAAATGCCTCCCATAGGCTGCTTTCCACCAGCCCTGCTATTTCATTTAATCCATTCAGTCCTGAAGGATCAACTTAGGCAATTAGACAAGGGATGTGGGCTCTGAGGGATAATTGGATGACTTGCATGCCATAAACTTCTTGCACGGTTTCTTCACTTTTTTCTTTTGGTCTCTTTGCTCATCCCTTTGTTTCTCATCATTAATTTTTTTAATCAAGTTTGCAACACCCTTGCAGTTACAGCAAGATAGTAATGTGACCGAGCAGCAAGAACCTGAACACCTACATTGCAGCTCCTGCTGTTTTATGCCTCTTTAAATTGTTCTGATGTGATACCAAATGGGATGCAGCAGTCAAGGCTTCATTTTTGTATCTGCAGCACTGCTGAGGTTGCAGGGTGGGATAAATGAGCTCAGATATCTTTCCTAAACTCAGGTGAATCCTGGAAGAGAGCTCATATGGAGGTAAAGAATTACAGCAGAATTTAATTGGTTGCATTCTGGTGAATTGTGTGTAAATTATATCATAGCCAAGGATCTCACTGACATATATTAAGGATTGCTGAAATGTAATTATTACCTTTCTTTACCCCCTATAGCCATCTTCATCCCACCATCATCTCCAAGTCCAAAGTCTGGGAACTCTTTTTGACTTGGGCACACAACCTCATTCTCATCTTTAGTGCTCAGCCTGATGCTTCTAACGTTCATTTCTTCCCATTTTGATATGTTCCTCTCACATCAACTACTTCCCTTATGTCATCCTTCTTAATATTGTAATTATTTACTGTATAAAATTGCCTTCCTCTGCTCACATGAGTTTAAACTTCTCTTAGTTCCTTTTATTTCCTGTATGCTAGCACAATTTGTCAGACTGGATACACAGCAATTTAAAATCACATACAAGTTTCAACATTTCCCTCTAACATTACAATATAATTCTCTTTTATAATAAATGCCAGTGAAATATTAATGATCACTACGCTATCAACCATAAAAACCAATAACTACAAAAAATAAAAAACCAAATCTTACAATGCCTAGCTTGAATGCTAGAGACTGTGTACCCAGCTGCTGAATGTGCAGAAGTCCTTTTCAGCACTCGTCTGTAAGAAATAAAATATTGCAGCCACAGCGACCGAGACTTGGCTCAATCTGTAGGAATGACAGTTTTCCTTCTGGATGTCCACATTCAGCCTCACATGACAAATAGACACAATGTCCTGTAGACCTCCTCTGAAGAGACGCTCAGGTAACACTGACAGGCATAATATGAAATTAGGACAGACTGTGCAGAACCTTGTGAAATGCTGTAGGTTTCTTACAAATGAAAAACACCCATCAAAAACAAGGTCAAGAGCAGAACAAAACTTATTTCTTCTCCTACTAGAGAGATATGTATTCAAGAGACAGCTACCTTCAGATGAAAGTATGGAGTATTTTAAGATGGGATAAACACCTGACTGAGAAAGAAATGGAAAACCACTTTTCAGAGTTCTTGAATGACTTGAGGCAGCTCTGCTCTCAGTATTGCCTCAGTGAAGAGCAGGTTTGAGCAGCTCCAGCAGAATGATGAAGAATGTGACAGTAGAGTTTCTTGAAATGGCACTCCTGTGCTCTACCCAGAGAATATAAATTGACTGAAGATGGAGTAATGAAATAAGAGGATGAAATATGAAAAATATGATTAAACTAAGATCACAAAAGGAGTGATGTTGCATTTGTCTACAAACAAAGAAGGAAAGGAAGATGGTAATGCTTTGTGTCTTTTCTGGTGAGATGTGGTGATAGCTGAGCTTGTTTTGTCTTTGCAGCAGTCTAAAGACCACAACAGTTCTCAGCAGCTGTTAATTTGCCCTGTTTTGCGACTGAGGAAAACACACCAAAATAATTTTTTCCTCCTTACTTAGGATTTCAAGGGATACCCTCAGATAGGTACTGTGAATCTCAGATGGTTTATGTCTTTCTGTTGTAGACCATAGTACACTCAAGAGAACATAGAGGCAATAAAACAAAAAATTTAGATTAAATACCAGGCGATTGTCTTCTCAAACAAGAGCTATAAGAGAAAGAGCCCACATAATGCTGTTGAACACACCCCATTTCAATGTGCACAACACAAGTGATAGAACACACCTCAGTAAGAACCAATTTTGTGTACAGAGGGACTCAGACCAAGTGACTAACAAGGTCTTCTCTGTAACTCCATAGAAAATGGTTTCTGGAAGAATATCAACAGGCACTTCTCACAAGCATACAGGTGTTAACCTTGGTGCCCTGGCCATGTTCCAGCCCAGGTAATTACCTTTTACACTAAATTCCCCTTCCATACTGTCCTGGCTTGTCTCCACTCTCTGGCCCTGATTTATGCGCAATTAAAGAGCAGCAGTGTGTCACTGCACAGGTGTCAGTGCAGGGAGTGGTGAGGGGATCAGCTGAGGAGTGAAGTGGTAGTTACATAAACTACAAGTCCCACTAAAGGTTATGAAGTTCTTCAGAGTCCTTGCAAATATACTATCTAGATGAAAGAGAACCCTGCACAGACCATCCTATTCCTCATCTGTGCTTACAAGGAGGGCAGTTGATTTTTCTATTATTTTTTTTCCTGCAGGTGAGAGGACACCTGGCTCCCCTTTGTCACAGCAAGCTCAGCAGGTAGCTTCCTCTCCCTGATCCCCATCCTGGAGCACTCCTGATCTCCATAGGAGAGTTGCTTCATTTCCCCCTCTTTCCTCTGGTGTGGCCCTTCAGTTCCACAGGAGACCCCATGTCTCCCGAGCTTCCATTCCTGCAATGCACTCACCACCTGCAAATTCTAGCTCAGAATGAACATAGCAAGCAGGACTTTGAGAAATGCTTGGAAGCCTTTTTTCACAATTCATTGCCAACATAGTATCACTTCTCTGGGAGTTATGATCTCCTTTTGTCCAGGAAATTGTGCAGATAAGCTGCAGAACCTCAGTGTTAAAAGAGAAACGCAGAAAATCCTTTAGCAGAAGAAAGGCTGTCAGAGTCACACGTCCCACACTGCAGAAATTCTGCCGTAGCAGCACAGCAACACAATCCCCACCAGAATGAGACTGACTGAAAAGCAAGAACTAATATGTATAAGGAGCAATCCAACAATACACACAGCTCTGAGTCATTTCTAAGGGTACTTTGAGATGCATCATTTTTGGTGGAGCTGAATGTTGTAAGCACAAAACAAAAACCTGTGAATTAAAGGAGAAAAGGCCACTTCCTAAGCAGCTTCCTTTGTTTAAAGAAGAATCAAGAGTTATACTTTGTTCTCAGACTTATTATGCAAGTTTTGAGAGTGTAGTAGAGAAAAAGACAATACATGTTTTCAAAATAATTTGGGAGAAACAAGCCAAGTACTTAAGTCTATTCTGAAATACAAAAATACAATAGGTGAAAAAGCCAACATTGGCAATCATTCAAGGAAAAGTTCAATGATAACAATTTTTTTAAGGTAATCCTTATTATTTTAAAATTGCTTTTGATGCCTGAAAAATTTGAATCTCTTGTTTCACATTCCAAATATTACATGAAGTGATTCATTAATTTTGGTTGGGTTTTTTTATTTATTTTTTACACGCACACCAGACTCCTCTCTGAGATGCACAACATTAGAATGAGAGAAAATGGACACAAACAGGAGCACAGAAAATTCTGATATAAAAAGCTTTTTCTTTTTGCCTTTGTTTTTCCAGCTAGCATGAAGCTGGTCAAATACTGGAACAGGCACCCAGGGAGCTGAATGAAATCTCCATCCTCAGAGATTTTCAGGACACAACTGCAGCCCTGAGCAACCTGACCTCACCAAACGCACTCTGAGCAGGGGTTGGACTAGATGACTTCTGGAGGTCACTTCCTCTGGAGCAGAGGAATTTTTAGAGATTTTCTAAATATGAAAACATATAGACAGACATAAACACACACATAAAAATTCTGTCACAGCTAAACACATTCTTGTATCTGCATTTCATTCTGCACATGGGCATGTGCTCTACTGAATGTGAACACACACATATCACAGAATCACACAATGAACTAGGTTGGAAAAGACCTTTAAGATCATCTAGTCCAATCTGTGACATGTTACATAAAAGATGGAGGCATCAGAGCCATGAGAAGGAATAATAAAGAATGTGTGAGCTCCAGTAAAGTAGGATTATTCCTGACACTGAATGCTATGTTGGTTTTACCTATTTTTCTGCTAAATTCTGACATCTTGAGCTGCAGCACTTTTAACTACATCAGAACAGTGCAACTAATGAAAGCAAATGAAATTCAGTCTGCATGAACTGTTCAGTGTGGCTTCACAGGACAAACAACTTAGCTCTGACCACCTAAGCAAGATGTAGAGGACGTTTCTGAAATTCTAATTAGACTGAATTGAGGAAAATGGCTACATGGAAGAAAAGAAAAAGACGGCCCTGATCTAACTCACTGTGCCTCCACGGAATGGACATCAGGTGCACCCACCCAGTGTGACATGTTTCACAAGTGAGAGATGAGCAAAGGAAAATGAAGATTGTGACAGTTTTCCAATCACTCACAGAAAAGTATCAGGGTACAGCCCATGGCACTTGGGCTGCTCCAGTCCACTATGCTGAGTAACTAACCAGTTGTTGTTTTAACAAAGTACCCAAATGGAAAGTTTTCTGGATACTACTCTACAGGAAAATCTTCCAAGAAGAAACAGGTTATGAAGCTCAACTTAAAATAGCAACAGAAATGCAGCTGGGGACTAGAAATTACCAGAGTATGATAATGTAGACAAAACTAGATGAACAGCCCTACTAAAGTGAAAGGAGCAATTTCTTTTAATTGTACATCCTTTCACAAAATGCTTTTGCATAAATTCCCATAATTGCTCTTCTCCATGATCCCCCAAAAGTTAGACAAAAAAACACTACTTACAGCACTATTTTCATACCAGGTTAGTTCTAGATGAACTATAAAGGCCTAATGTAGTAACTGCACAATCTTAATAACTCTACCAACTCTTTATATTTCCCTCTATCATGTCTCTAATATTTTTGCCTCACTTGCCATATGTAAAACCCTACATGTCCACCATTTTCAATGTCTGTTTGAGAACTTATACTTTATCAGATACAGAGATTGAAAAAAACATTAATAAAAGCAAATGCATGGAAAATTGTTTCCACAGAAAAGAAGCCTCTGTCTTAAGTACAGTTTTAAAAAAAGTTGGATCAATTAGCAATCTGTGAACGTTAGAAACATCTTAACAATGTCTCAAAGATGAAAGAGCATATCACAGAATGAGGAAAGGGGAAAAAAATTAAATTATGTCTGCAGTCATAATGAATCAAAGCCCAGAAGGTGGTCTCCAAATCAGCAGGTTTTGATGAAATATTAAGAAAAATTATTATTGATGAAAAATGAATAAGCTCTTTTTGATTTTAGCAACCTTTAAATCACACTTTGCTAATTAAAATAGCTTCAGCACAACCCTCCATTCCTTGATGGGCATTTAGCAATCCTAAAAACTAGTGGGTTAATTTAACATTTTAGCCAATATGCATAGAGTTTATCTTAAGCTGGCAGACACAGTACAGTTTAAGATGATGTACAAAACAACACACAGCTAAACCTTTTTCTCCTTTTTTCTTTCTTTTTTCTTTTTTTTCCACACCATATCTACTAACGCAATTACAAAATAACGACAGGCAACTTCTGCTTGTTTTCTCTGCAGCATATAATACCCAGTAACATATACTACCACTATTAATGAGCCATGAACTATGTCTTGGGAAATAAAGACTGATGCTAATATTTTCTGTCTTCTTTGTTTGCCAGGTCAGAGCTCTTTCCATCCCAAAGATAAGTGGAAATGAAAAGTCTGAGGGACATCAGTTCTCACATCCCTTGAAGTCTAATTTTGATTGCTTTTTTTAAATGTTGGTAGTAGAAATTATGAGTTCTCTTTTCATCCCAGTTTGTACCGTGCTTCCTTTTAAATGAAAACCTAGGAATGAGGGAAGGCTGTAATCAGCAATGAATTGTTGCACACAGAAGACATTTCATTACAGAAAGCAATGCAACTCAGGCATGCCACGCATTATTGTTACAAAACTACACACACAAATTAAAATGAAGCAAAATCTGCTCCTCTGCTTTTTCTTTCAAAAATTAAGTCTTATATGTTATATTGCTGTCTAAACTCTGGGTAGATGAAATTACCTATCCATTACAAATATGTCATCTATTTACCATAATAACATTTGATATATCCATCATGTAAGAAAGACTGCTATGAACACATCAAATTGAAAAGCTATTTAAATGCCTCTAGTATTTTATAGAATGAAAAAAATTTCATGGCAAGTAAGTAAGTCTGATTTTAGAAATAAGTCTGATGTTTTTCAGAAATACCTAATCATATAAAATAGGTCACGCAAGAAGCCTTTCAATGTTTCACATCACAGTGTTTGAGCCTTAAGGAACACGATTTCAAACACCTTATAAACCAGTTCTTTAACAATATATCATGAAGCACAAGGCTGTGGGAATACACATTGTTTTCTCCGTGACAAGCAGAAAAGCACTGTTTTTCAGCTTTCCAACCAAGAACAAACTGAAATGAAATCTTTCAGCAATCTCTCAGTTTCCAGGGCTGCCAGTGTGGTATGTTTCATACGAATTCATTCAATGAGTTTAAAATATGTTAAAAGGAATTAACCACTTCCCCCTGCAACCTATATGAAGTGATGCTATTTTCCTTCCTGAAGTTTACTGCAGAGGATTCCTCCCCACAATTAGGCTCCAACACTTCCGCCAGTGACAAAATAATTTGACCATAAGCAGGATGATTTGTAAGTCACATAAACAAACAAGACTGGCCATAAGGATAAACAGTGTAGTTAAATATAGTTTGTCTCATCTGTGAAGGAGATATCATTCATAAAAATAGAAAAGAAAGAAGAACCCTTCAAACCCTCCAACATCAGAACATTTTACTGTTCATCCATTAAACTACATTAAAGATCTAACTTCAAATTGCATATTTAATTTTAGAAAGTAAAAAGCCAAGATTTGGTGAAAACACAGCACTTTCTCCAAGCTCTTCCTGAGCACCCCTCTCCCATACTCAAATATAAAATGAAGAACCCCTAGCTCTTCAAATGCTTGGAAAGGAGAAGCCTGAATCCCTCACCAAAGAGGAACAGATAGGTTGACTGGAGGAACGTAAAAGACAAAAAAAATCATAAATTTGTATTCTATTTAGAAAGGGCCACCTTCAACAGCAACAACAAATTAAACTGATTAAATTATGGCATTCAAGTGAGGCACAACATCAGTTTGCAATCCAAATTTTGGTTAGTAGGACTTGTAAAGAACAGATTTTAGCAGTTTACACCAGTAGGATCAAAGCACCTGATTTAATGAATGGGAAAGCCTTCGCTTTTTCAGCTTATTGTACTCAAATATTCCCCATAATTTTCTCAGGATGAAGAACTTCAAGCTGCATTGATGGCATTAGTGGGAAAAAAAGATGTGCATGTTACACACACAGCTGGGTTTTTGGACTGCAATCTCAAGCCATACAATAACCATTTGATGCCTGAGACATTGCCTCTTCTAGGTTTTGCATCATGTTTTGTTTCATACTAGGATATATAATTACAGTTTTCTTTTTTCTTTTTTCTTTTTTTTTTAAATTAAATATTAACTTCTACCATCTGAAAAAAAAAGTAAAGGTTTTTCTGTTTTTTAATCCAAGTGACAAAACACTCAACTGATCTATATCTGTGTGCAAATTGCACTAATATACCAACAAAAAATACTACTCATAATTCAGTTAGAATGTACTTAAAATACTAATATATTGTATTGAAGTGACAGGTTTTGACCCCGTTTTTATAAATAGTCCCTCATCTGCACTTGAAGGAATTGAAAATCACCCAGCTATGCAGATACTCCTAATTTCCAGCACAGGGAGCCCATCCGCAGTGTCCCAGAACAAGGGCACTAAGGGCACATTTGGGTGGGCCCCTCTTCACCTCCTGGTCTCGTAACCCAGAGCGGGAAGTTCACCTCTCTTATCTCTCTGTGCATTTTCCCACTGCAACCATTTGTAGAGGTACTAACTCCTGCTTTTGTAAAAACAAACAAATAGCTGTCACACTTCAGACTGCACGGCAAGCCAGCCAGACGAGAGGGGAAGAGAAACCACCAGGGTTTCAGGGAGGCTGTGGCTGTGGTAAATGGAGAAAGACGTGGTTCTCACAACAGTATCAGTGCTTGGTATCTATTCAGAGAGAGACCAGGACTTTCAAGTAATTAAAATGGGAGACCTGAATAGAGTTCTCTATTGTAAGTCTGCCATTTATTCCACCAAAGTGGTAACTCAAACAGGGGAGTGCAATCACATACTTTCACAATAGGGAGCCTACATAAATCCTCATGAATTTATATTAAAACTTGTCTTATATTCTATCAAGATGGAAGAACAAAAGAAAACAACCAACCTAAGATAATAAAATGCCAATGCTAATAGTGTCCATTGGGTTCTAAATATACGGGTCTATGAGAGACCAAGCTAATTTTTAGGCAGTCCTGGGGGCAAGGATTACTGGCTTATAGGATGAAGGGTAGAGAAACAAAAAAACCCAATGTGTTAGCGCTAAAGTGAAATTAAACCCCATGAAGAGTCTCACAGAGGCTCTAACTAATCCTTCTCCGGGTTATAACAGACAGAGGAGGAAAAATACCACAATGACTTCCAAGTATTATTTTCAGTTTTGCACATTAGAGAACTGCAGATAGTTCATTAACCCACTGCTTTCCAGACAGGTTGTCTTGGAGAGTCTGACTATCCCATAATGGCATCGGTGCCATTTCCTAGGCCAGGAGAGTCTTTCCAGAAGTCAAATTCTCACAGGAATGAAGCTTCGTAATGCCACAAAAGAGTGACACTGACTGGAAGGTAAGGATTTAAAACCTGTGACTATTAATTTCTGAAACATTACTGATTATTTAGGGAGTTTGGAAAACAAGAAGGTCCCTGCTCTGAAACACTTGCAACCTGAGTATTCACAACACATTTACCTGCAGGAGTGGTACCTTCCCCTGTAGCACGGTATCTGTAGGGCTCTGATGGCAGAGGGTGATAAACAGGGAAGAACAAGGGATCCAGGAGATAGGAAAACACTTCCAGATCAGCGAAGAGAAGTAAACAGAGGTAGGAGGGAAGAGCTTACTCATAATCTTATTCAATATAGGTTGTTAGCCTTCTGCACAGCTCTGCAAGTTTTAAATGTCACTGGATAGATGGTTTGCAGTGCCGTGGCCTTTCCCTTCATGAAAGTGCTCTTCAAGTCAACTTCCAGAACCATCAAAAAATCTCGCCATCTAAGAAACATCCTAGCATTTACAGGATGCATCAGCCTGAGTAATAACTCCTATCTCTATCTCTGGTGTGCCTGGCAGTAAGCTCAGATTCCTATGCATAAATGATCCCACAGACTTAAGAACACTCCTGTGACTGACACCACTAATAAAGAAGTTTAATATAGCTGCACAAGAGTCTGCTTTTTTAAACAAATATTTATCCAAGCACAGCAATATAGTATTTCATAGCTTTCACAACCCATTCTGCTATTGCTAAGAGTTATTTTATACACACTAGAAAGACAGGGTCTGCTTATTTCACTTTTTACATATTCTTTTATTATATTACAGTGTTTCTATGCAGTTTCCAGGTTTCATTACTCTCATGCCAATTTAAGCACAAAGATATCACTGAGAAAATCAAAGTTAACAGCTTAATAAAACGTTCTCTCTTTCTTTTTGGAAAAGCAGCAAGCAAAGTATGTGACCTGACCTGAAAAACAGCATCTTGCCCCTTTGCACTGAGCAGATGACAGTTAAAGGAAGTGGGGTTATTTTCAGTTCCCAGATATTCCTTTGACATAACTTGATTCCACTTCTGATAGAAAATAAACCAGTTCATAAAGGTCTCCCTTCTAAAATGAAGATTTTTTCTTTTAATGGCAAAATGCATGCAAAAAGCATGTGATTATGGTATTTATGTTTCCATTAAAATGTCTTCAGCACGCTGGAGGAGTCTAACCTACTATTTTCAAGCTATTTAGATTTACAGCAGCACAGTGCCTATTTTATTTCAATTTTATTTCAATTTTATTTCAGGACAATGCACTCTTGGTGGGAAATGATTACAGAGTGACAGCCATTAGGAGTTGTCTTTCTACATCCTGCTTAGCTATGGATGTCAGGTGATTGCCATAAAGCCCCACTGTATGGCATCACTGTCATCTACATGAAAAATAGTATTGATCAGTCGTGCAGCTTCTCTTCTCTGTGATGCAAAACATACTAGAGACATTTTTCAGCTAAGCTGAAAGCCTTGTTCTCAGGAACTATGTTCTTGAGACACCTCTTTCCTGAATGGTAAAATAAACATAGATTATACATTCCATCTCTACTTCTCTCCATTAACGCCTAACACAGAAGTGAAAAGCTTCTTAGCAGCCTGTCTCTGTTCGCTGTAGCTGCATTGCACGGAGCTGATGTCACAAGGGCAGCTCATGTATATGGAGCTATGCTGATCATCAATCTCTTCCAACATATTTGTTTATTTATTTATTGCTAGAGCTTCATTTCTTCTAAGCAATAAATTCCTCTGTTAAGAAAGACAATCTGCTTTGATTCTCTAGGGTAAAGAACAGAAAACAACTTTTTTAGTGCTACATCTTTAACTGATATGATCACTGAAAAACCAAACCAATCAACAAAGCAACACTTTCCCCTCTAAACCCCACCAATATCCATTAATGATTGAACTCTGATGCAGTACACATCTGCATTAAAGTAATTCTAAACCAGATTCAAGTCCTGTAAGGATATATTTGAGTAACATTTACTATTTACAGGCTGGGTTTTTTTAATAGCTATTGTTGGTAAAATTGGGTAAAGCACAGTCACACACATCTAGCTGTGTCTCCAACGAGTGAGTTAACATCTTTTTCTCCTTTGCTGTACTTTGACATTTTATTATCTGCTTTCTGTTTAGAGAAATGGACAGACAAAGTTTAAGGAATAACCATGTTCTTCTTACCATTTTGTACTATCTGTGTACACTGATGAGCAGTTTACATCCTTGTCCTTCACTTTGCTATTCACTATTTGCCGTGATGCAGTTAAACTTACAACAGTTGGTGGCATGCATTGATGAAAGTAATAGAGAAGTTGAAGGAATATTAAAGAAAAACAAACCCTGACAAGGCCTCACACACAGGCACAGTAACTCTCTTGCAAGTTACAGAAAAATTTGTCATAAGTGTTCAGCATTGGTATGCAAACTATTATAGGACATTTTGTTACAGGCTCCTTTGTAACAGACTTTTAAATAACCTTTTGGACATACTTAAATGTCAAATTTTGTTTGGCACTAAGCACCAAACTTTAATAGAAACAACATTTCCCATATAAACAATGCTGCTTTTAATATGAACGTGCTAAAGATTTGAGACAGCCTGGCCATTACCAGCTCCTGGCAGTTCAGCACAAGGGTAACGCACTGTGAGTGATTTCCCTTCCCATCCACAAAGGCTGGAAGCAACTGTTTCTATTTGGGTAACCTCTGAAACATCCAGAGGAAAGGAAAGAACAGGAGGGCAAAGGAGTAAAACACACTGAAAATAACACCCCCCACAGGTGAACACTCATGTACACAATATTTTAAGGATGCAGAACTGCAACCAACTATTTCTCATCAAATTTCTTGTAGCATTATCAGGATAAACCAGACTGCAGAGAAGAGAGCTCCATGGAGAAGAGCCTTGAGCAGAGGCACTTGGATGCTTGGTGTCAAAAGGGGCATCACAGGACATGCCAAGTGAAAGAGGAAGGTCTCACTGCTGGAAAGGGATAGCAAGAAACAATCTGCAATGCACATGGGGTGAGGAGTCAGGTATCCTACAGACAAGGAGACAAAACAGTTAACAAGCACCTCAGGTCCACATGGTAACAACTGATTCTCAGAACAATGCTCAGATGATGCTTTCTCAGCATATCTAAGACAAAGACTGTAAAAGACAGAGCAGCCTTTGGGAGGGTACCTCAGCCACAATCCAGGCTCTTCCACTGAATATCACAAAGGTCAAGCTCCCAGATATCCTTCACACACCTCAAGGATGACTGAAAGCTGCTCCCTCACAGCTGTCACACCTCCTCCATGCCCAGCCACATGATCTTTAAGGTCCCTTCCAATCCATACTATTTATTATATGATTCTATGACACTCTCTCAGCACTTCTTACTGCCCGAAGTACAGACCCAGCTTTTGGAAGAGGTAACTTTGAGCCTGAGATTATGCACATCACTGCAACATTTCCCAGAATGTCTCCTGGAACCAGGTGGGATTCACCATCTCCACAGCTCGGTTGTTAATAAAGGTGCGAGAAGAGAGAGGAGAGAAAACCCCATACACCAGACCTTCATGCCTCAGATCCCTGAACAGGTATTTCAGAGTACATTTATAGCAAATAATAATATTTTTACATCTGAATTAAATATTTCTTTCTGGGTGTTTCTTGTCAAATGTGTCCCCCTTTATCACAGGACTAGGGGTGGTTTTTCATGCCCCATTTCTAGTACCCTACTTGCGTTTTATCCCTCTGCTCAGGCCTGTTGTGTGTGCTGGGTCTTTCCTTTTGTCACAGCATGATCCAGCTGTGAGCAACAGGACCCTCCATGCTCCAGGAGCAGCCTGAATGTACAAAACTACTGCACTGCTCTTCAGTCCTACCCATCTGATTAACATCAGATTCCCTCGGTACTCCGTTATCTTCCACTTTACTCACTCTCTCCTGGCTCTTTTATCAGCCACCACACAGAGTTAGCTGGGTCACGCAGGTCTCCTATTTTGCTGTGCCAGGTTTGTATCAAAGAACTTTTTTTTTGTTGATGTGACATTGATGCCATTCAACTGCAGCATGAAACACTGCCTTTGGTCTAACAAAAACAGCCATGAGAGTCACCACGTGGCAGACATATCCAACCAAGATATCTCGATTTCCAAAGGCACAAAAGTGCTGAAATGTCAGGCACCTGGGTATACCAGTGCCAGCCAATATAACGCTAAGGAATACAAAATTTCAAGGACACAGATGAAGCTGTCATCTTTTAACATTATTTTGCTTCCTTCACTGAAATAATGTACATGCATCCATAATATATAAATTATTTTCATTTACTATGAAAAGTAGACCTTCTACACAGTGCAAGAGAACAGTGCAATTGAGAAAATAAAAACGCAGCTGTGCTACTGATTTTTAGCAAAAATGTATGCATTCCACAATGCATCTGAGATTTTCTTATTTGTCATGTTAGAGGATGTATTTTCATCAAATTATGAAAAGAAACTTTGCAAAATAGGTCTAGTGGAGGGTTAAATACAATACTCTCAGTCCTCAAAGAGTTTTAGACATTTAGCTGAAATACAAATGACTAGAACAGAATGTGCAAGATGAATGCCACTGCTCATGTAGAAGCTATACAGATCTCAAACACTGCAGGCAAAGACACTGCTTTGCTGATTTAATTGAAAGTCCAACATTTTTCTGCTGGAAAGAATGAGGTAGAAAACAAAATGAATGGCTTTACTGTGAACTAAATAAATAACTTCCAAATGAGTGAACAATATGTCTTGCACTAGGATTTTAGTGTTAGCTTTTGTAAAGCTGAGAAAATGCAGAACTACAAGTTCATAGTAGTAAGCCAAGAAAACAAATGTATTTTCATTGTTAAAGCACAAAAAACCCTGTGAATTTTGCCTTTAACTATTTTTATTCTATATTAATTTACATGCCTGTTTTAGCTTCAGGTTTTCAAATGAACTCAGAACTCCATCAACAGAAACCGTAATTTTGCCCAGTTTCAGCACAAAAACAAGCAAGACACAGTTCAGATAAAGTACCTGCAGGAAGAGTACAAATCATAAGCTACAACCTGAGAAGTAACTCATGACTGAAGCTTGGAATTTGCTCATTTGGTCTATATCTAATCATAATGTGAGCTAAAATTAGGAGCGTAATTTGAGCTAAAAAGCTCAACCTGTTAGACTGAAGTTCAGGACTACAGTAGGACTAGAATCCATGTAAGCTTTAACCTCTTTTTTGCTGTAACAACATTAACCTTTAGAGATTTTGTAACGGCTGTAAATAGATTGGAAATGTTGTATTCCACAAGCATATCCACTAGAGCTTTGATAAATAAACCTGATTACGTTAAAAATTTGAATTTAATTCCGATGATACCCAACAGTGATTCCAAAATTCCAAACCATCCGAAGAAAGAGAAGAAATGTAGTTGCTCTGCAGAAACCAACTTTCCCATCCCATTCTGTAACAGGTTGATTTGAGTGAGGTCAATACTGTTCTACATTATTAAAAATTAATCTTTAAAAAGCCATTAATAAAAATGCAGCTCTGCCTTTCCAATTGATGTACAACCACCTCCCATGACAACAGCAGCACAAGGGCAGATTTTGAGAGGTGTATTGATCGATGTGTGGTGCCTACCTGTCTACAGGTGAAGACTTTGAATTCCGTGGTTTCTTCACTTGGGCGTACAAGGCTTCCACTGTCTGCCCTTCCCTCGGGCTCTGTGGTCGGGCGTTCAGCGTTATCGTGCCGCTGTTTGGAGAGTCATAGGCAGCGATCCCAGCATACATCGGATCCGCGTCGCAGCCAAACGTCCGGTTAAAATCCTGGATCTCTGCATAGTCACGTTCCCGAGCTTGTCTCTCTCGAAATTCTCGAGTTTTCGCTTGGATTCTGAAAAATTAAAAGAAGGCTGAAACCGATGGGTGCCCCTCCTGAGGCATTTGAAAGCAGCAGTTAGCAGACACTTTAGGTAGCCTATCTTAATGGAAACCAGTGAAGGTGTCCAGTTTCAGTTTGCCATGACGTCTCAAGTTTACCTCGGACATTGAAGCCTACATTGAAACAATGCTGCAATCAACAGTGGTCTTTCAGGGGTACACCTGATTACCCACTGTCTTTTGTTTCATTGTTAGCTAAATAACGACTAGCCATAGCTGCTGGTAAACAGAGTTAATCTATTGCTTCATGCATCTTAGGGTGCCTGTGCTATTACCTGACCTGTCTGAGAATGGCCTGACACCATTCATATTGTATTGTACTCCATCAAAACTTACCAGATTTAATGGTTCTAATGCATGTATTTAGAGAGGAATTTTAATGTATTTTCTTAGCTTAATACTACAAAAATCATACTTTTTTTCAGAATTTTAAAGCTGTGGAGGGATAGGATACATGTATATATTTACGTTCGCGTGCATGCAGTAAACAGCAGAAGCAGATTCTTGTACAATTCCTTTGAAATGTGCATGCTTTTTAAAAAATATAAACAAACTGAATCTGGCATCTCTCAAAAGCAGGCTGCATCTTCCCAGAAAGTGAAAACATGTGCCTCGTGTTAAAGCTACAAATGAAAGGTGATGCAGGACAGGGTTTATATCTATGTGCACTAATTTAGCTGTATGATAAAAAGTGACAGATAGAAACAGATGACATTTAGGAATCTGACAAGCACAAATTGAGCACAGGTCATATTTTCAAAAGCACATAAAGCTATTGCAAAAATTTGATCTAGGTTTCAAAGTTTCTTTGGTATTTTATAAAATTTGATGTATTGCACACACATATTCACAGCAAACTGACCACACCCCCTCTTTACAGTGTCTCCCCAGACCAATTTAATGCTCTGTCATCATTGCAAAATGAAGCACTCAGCTGTCTCCTCCCTTCCATTAGTAAAATGTGCCCTTTTTCATCTAATACAGCCATGGCTGCAGTGTGACAGCATCCATCCATGAGACTACAGCTCTGTGAATCTCTGCTGTGTGCCATTTCCAAACACATCTTGTTCACCAACTTTTAACAAGAGCAGCCTATTCAATCTGTCTCCTTTGAAAGCAAGCCTCGACTCTTCTGAAAATAGAAAAGCCTTGAAGTTAGGTAACTTTGACATTCTTGGAAATTTTAAAATGGACCCTTTAAGATTAGTTTTGCAAAAACAAAAGGGGATACACAAAGGGTGGGATTCAGACTGCAGATAAAAACATGAGATCGTAGTGCCAGCAGCAGGTGAGCTCAGAGCAGCCACGTGTGCAGGCTCCCCTTACGGTGGCTGGGAGCTGTCAGCAGCAGACTCCAGGGTTAGGAACCATCCATGTGTCAGAGCAGGAAAGGAGTCACTCTAGAGACACTTCTGATGCTGTTGCTTAGGTCTTCCTTGGGAGTTTGGATAGCCAGCTTTGATTCAGCTGCTCAAACATAAGCAGCTCTGGCCACCTGACATGCCCAGGTAATCCTGATGGACTTGCAGCTGCTGGGCAAGGTCTCCCACAGGTCATGCTGAAGTCTCAGAGACTGTGATAACCCAAATGACACAAGTCATCTGTGTTCAAGCATGAGAATCCAGCCCTGAGCTGGTACGTGAATATCATAAATGTGTCTTCCTTAGACTGAGTCCCAAGCAAATTGTTCCTTCACACTAACAAAGATCACAACAAAATAGAAAGGAATACAAGGATGGCATAGATACACAGACAGGTTTTCCCCCAAAAATCCTGAAAGTATTGACCACGGATAGTGATTTGGGATACAAATGATTGGCTGAATTACCTTCAACAGCTAGAGCCATCTACATTGATGGTTCACTGATTCATTTACATGCCCCAAATTATGTTTAGTCACAGTGAAAATAAAAAAAAAAATTTAAAAAGTTCAATTTAAACTAAAATAACTTCTTAATCTTTCAATTACAAAATTATTTTCTTTACTGGTTACTTTTTATTTTAATAGGGAAAAATGAAGTGAAAACTGTTAACACTAGTCAGGCGAAAGAATTTCCCTCTACAATTTCAGCAACATCAGATTGAAATTGTTTTTTGTTTAATTTGCAGTGGAGAGGGACTCAAGTTTAAATCCAAAACTCATTTCAAACTTAAACAGGGTTTCTTCAGGCCTATTTTAAAATAAAAATATATATTTTGCATTCTTCTATACCCCAAAGCTGTAATTCAGAAGTGTTACAGCTTTAATCAGTTGGAAGGTATCAATGTAGGAGGAAAAACAGGTCTGAAAACCACCTGTGCATGTTGATTCCTCTCACTGTAATTTAACTCCCAATTTGTAATTCTGTATTAACTACCCTGTGAAGAAGTGAACTTATCTACTGATATTTGTCCTCTGAATCTGAGAAACAAAGGAAATCAGAAATTTCCTAGACATTGGTACCTTTAATTTTCATTTAAATGGACAATTTATCATCACATACTGGAACACTGTCTGACACCAATTTGAAAGAAAAAAATCCATGTATTTTAGATAACTAAAATTTCAGTGCATGAAATCAGATAATATAACAATAATGTGGCATAGAGTAATTCAATCTGAAGAAAACATTGTTACCTGAAGTGCTTATAAAACAGAATTACCTGGTGGTTACTGGTGATACCTGTCTTTGTTACAAGAACTGCTATGGGAGATGGCGGTGAATTTAGGTAACGTTTGACCATGAAGATCACATCACTCCCCACAGGAGCAGACATGAATGCTCCCTGTTTCATGTGAACCACCTTTTCTCATGTATCTGCTTATCGGCTCTTTAATAGTTTGGATGCTGAGCCATTTGTAGCCAGAGCATTCAGGTTTTCCCATGCATGGCTCCGTGAGGGACACTTATTCCCATTCAAGTGCGAAAGAACTGATTGTTGAAGTGTTATGCAAGTAATTATGTTCACATGCACCAGGAAAATTTTTAGAATATTTTCTACAATTGCTAATACAATGTATTAATACACATACATAGTATTAAAAATCAGAGTCTAAACACATTATTAATCTTCCTGTTAATTATAAACAAAGTACCCAGGAACCGTTTGCAATAACATTTAACAAAGGATAACACTAAAATTAAAGGTATAAGATGTCCAACTATACTGAAACCCAAAATGTTCATATTTTTTCTCTTATTTTTTTTTATGCTTTACTTTTAAGCCAGTGTGAAAATGCTACCATTTTCACATGACAAAAGTATAGGTATTTTGATTGTTTAACATATTTTTGGATATTATTTAAAATATGTTTGGTTTTGCCTTTTCAAGTACATACCACATTTAAACATTACGTCTCTCAACTTGAAGGAACGAAACGACTAGAGAAAAATATGTAGACATATTCTTGAAAAGAATAAGAGCTCTCAGCTGAATACTGCACCACCCCTTTTGAATCATAATAGCTTTTAACTCTGAATATATTTGTATATAAGGACCTGAACTTAGTGTGGTGCTATATTTTATGCTGGCCGCTCTGGGTGCTCATGTGTGTATGTGCATGATATGCCCTAAATCATTTGTTAGCACATACCACATCAAGTATCTCTATGGGAAATGCCAGTACAGACTTCTGTGGGGAAGATTAAGATGGTTATGTAAACACACTGTGCAGCACAGATGAGAACCCAGAATGCGCTCTGTACTTCAGCCCTAATCAGCAACACCCCCGCTATTGAAATCCAGTGTCGGAGAAGTGTTTGACCACAGTGCTTTGGTTTCATAATGTGGATGAATGTATTAAGCTGTCTTCACTGAATTGTACTCCTTCATGACACGGCACAATAAAAATGCATATGTCTGAGATTTCAGATCAACTAATTTTGAGGATTTATGGCCTTCCTAAGGATTTTGTGGAGGTTTGATAATAATAATAATAATAATAATGCTTAACATTCACATAACTCTTTTCATCGTCAAAGAATTTTTGCAAAAACTGCTAATCAATTTCTCAGTGTTTAAATGAAACTGAACTTTTAAAAATACAAAAGGTATCCCAAGAAGTTTCCAAACCCTTCCTGCTGAAGTGTTAATACTGAAAATGTCAACAACACACTGTCATGCTTTTGAGACTCAAATTATAATGTTCGGTAAAGTATAAACTATCCTCATGCATTTGTGTGCCATTCAATTCAAAAGCTAATGATAACTGCTTCAAATGACAATATTGTTAGCTGCAGAACTTCCTATAATTGTTAGAAGAGCTTTTCATGGCAAGCTAATCCAGTAATGATAGACATGCCCATTGTTCAGCAATTCCTATGCACATGAAATGATGGTCACAAAAGGAAGGCAAAAGCTTAAGTGCAGCTGTCCTCAGCAAACAGCAGCTACCTCGTTCCCTTCTTCAAAACTGTGAGTGATATTCAGCTTTCAGATGAAGGCAATTCCCATTTTAGATACCTAAATTTAGGTGTCAAGGTATGTTTTGAACTCCCAGGAGAGCTGGTCAATATTCAGTCACATCAGGCAGCTGCTGCATGGCCCAGCACACAGTTCACTCGAACATCTGTAACATGGCCATTTTGAGGTGAAGTCAAACCCTTCTCCAGGCTCCACCAACTGTGTTGAGTAGCCCTTCCTTGACCACAAAGGGCATTTAGCCATGTAACTCATACGTGGGTACTAAATAATCGTATCAATTTGAGATTCAATTCCACCCTGAGCTAAATGTTTACAGCAGTTCTCTGAACTAAACTTTAACTGTTTTCAGCAACAGAAAAGTCAGATCTGTGGAGCTGGCTGAGCTGTTGCTGGTAAAAGTGAATAAGCAAAGCTGTCAAAAGAAATCAACCCTCATTTCATCTAAAGTTAGGAGTAAACTATAAATATATCCCAAATCCCTTGGGACCTTCAGTCTCCTTTGTTTGGATTTTTTCATATTGGTGATTTAGACCCTTGCAAAAAAATCATTACTTATCTTAATTGATGAACACAGCATGGGAAAGATATTCACGGCTAGTACATTACATTTGCCATTGCAATGGCAGCAGTGTCCTCCCCTAAGAGCAGAAACAAAGTTGGCTGCTGTTTCTAGTGTGCAATTGCTTGGTCAATTCAATTAATCCTCTTGCTGCTGCCAGGATTCAGCTATTGCCCAAGTGATAATCCACACCCTCATCTTTTCCACCGAGGCTCACTCATTTACAAAATCAGTATTGAACGCTTGCAGTTCCACATATGTGAGATGGCTGACAATGTTTATTAAGGATAGAAACAGCATTGTGTAAGGACAGAAGCTAAATGACAAGCCATTCACGACTGCCAGTTCTCAGTTCTTCTACCATCAGACTGGCATGCGCTGGGATGATGGATTGGAAACAGAGGAAAACAACGACACGTTTATAAAGCCAGTCAGCTTGTTCAAGTTAGTCCAGCGGGATGAACACATTCAGTCCAATTTTTGCCAGATATCGCTTCTAATAAAGAGGTCAGAGAGTGCATTGGCCAGCAGCCAGATCTTGTCAAATTTGTCCCGTCCTTCTTCACTAGTGAAAAATACCTTGCAGGCACAGCACACCAGGTCTCACTGTTCCTCCCCCAACCTCCTCAACTGCCTTCAGGGCTTTAATGGCCCTTTTTCTAATTTTTGGCAATCAAGTCAATATGGGAGTTTGTCCTCTCCTTTCTTTTTCTTTGACCTTTGTCCGGAGCCAAGCAGAATTTTTCTGACAACTACCCTTCTAATGAGGGTACCTTGATTATAGGCATTACTGTGATTTCACTCTGAACCGGCATATGACACTTAGCTTTTCTTTCTATGATTAGAGCTAGTCAGTTATCACAGTTATAACCACCTCTCAGCAAAGCCATCTGCTTTCCTGGGAAAATCATTCCGAAGGACCACTGTGCACAATGGATAATCATGGCCACCAACAGCAGTAGCTTGTAAATAAGAAAGACACCTCCTCTTCCTCATTTCCCCCCATGTCATTCAAAACTTAAACATACTAAAAAAAAAAAAAAAAGGTCAGAAAATACTGCTATGTAAATATAATTTTTAAATTGAAAGGCTAGAGACCAATCTTTTTCAAGTCATTAAAAGAAAAATATTAACAGTTCTGCCTGATCTGCTGTAGACATACATGTGTGGCCAGTTGACTGAAATATGACCATCCTCTGACCTCAGACACATGAGGAAACACATGCAAAATGTGGTCAGTTTGCACAAGCATACAGGGACAAAATCAGAAAGGCCAAGGCATAATGTGAAATAAAAGTAGCAGGGAGTTTTAAAGATGACAATAAATCATTGCATAATTGCATTAGCAGTAAAAGGGAGAGCAAAGAAAAGGTTGCTCCCCTGCGTGGCAGTGAGGGAAGGATATTGACAGATGATGCTGAGGAGACCTAAGGCTTAATGGTTTTTTTCTTTGCATCTGTCTTCACTGAAATGGTTGACTGCAAGCAGATGACCAGCATAATTGACTACCACCAATAACAAAAATATCTTCAATATACCAGCAAAAAAAGTAGCTAGAAGCCGGTTAAGGTAGTTGAACTTCATCTGACACTCATAACTGTCTGAGGCAGCCTCATACTTTTTCAGCAACCAGGAGAACTTGTTGAGAACACCTAAAATACTAAAAATACTAGAAAAAGTCAAACATACCTCAGAGAAGGAGGAGAATTAAAGACTCATGAGTTTAACTTCAATCCCTTCTTAAGTAAACTACTGGTAAGCACAAAGCAGATAATGGGACAAGCAGTAGCCACCACAGAGTTATCAAGAACAGATGTGGTCAAGTCAGTCAGATTCCCTTCTAAAACACAGCAAATGGCCTTGTGAACAGACCAGAAACAGTCCCAGGCTAAGAAAAACAGCTATGGGATGGATGCAATTGAACCAGGCTGCTCCTACAGAGTATCTAGAGAATAGATTCACAGTCACTAGAATGGACAGATTGAGATATTTTCTATGTGGATCACTCTCTGAATTTACATAGGGTTTTCATTATTAATTAGGACACTATTGAATCTGCAGAAAACCCAAATGAAGGACCTTTGGAGGAAAGGATTAACATTTCAAATGTTCTTGAAATACAGCGTAGACTTCAAAAACAGAATTAACTTAAATAACAGCAACTAAAAGATTTACATAGTTGGAATAATTAAACAATCAATTAAAAGTAGAGAAAAAATCTGTGAGTTGCTTTTTCAGGAATGGATCTGGAAGTTCTACTGGGTAACAGATATGAGTCAGCAACATCAAGCTGTTTGGGAAAGAAAAAGACAGAGTGGGGACATAACAGCAGTCTACAGACACCGAAGGAAAAGAATAATGTGTTAAGTATTTAACTGAAGCAAGAATAATTGAGTTTAGATATTGTGAGCAGGGCAATTTCCTAAACAAAAGGTAGTGGAAAAGACTGCCATAGGAAGCTGTAGAGTTTATGTCATTGTAAATTAAAAAAAAACCCCAACAAACCAGGATGAAACAAACATCTCGCAGGAATGGCACACCCTGCAGATTCTACCTTGAAAAAGTGACATGGTGTCTCTTAAAGATCTATAATTCTGCACCTACGTAGAAATTTTACATACATATATTTCCTACGTATTGGTTCTACAACAGCTGAGAAATATAACAGGGACTACATTTTTTTTTTTTAAAGGCTGCCCATCATCTCTAAATTAAAGAAATGTATCTACATAATCAGACAGCCTTAATTTTCTTTCTCCTTCAACAATCACAGCCTATCTGCCAATTAGAATATGTGATAGTACTTACTGTCTCTCTGAAGATCCCCCCTCCTCAAATCAGAAGAGATGCATGAGAATTTCAAAAACGTTTAATGAGCTACAACCCAGGAGGGCTGCAGTTATAAAAAAAAAAGGGTGAAGGATAAAGGTGATAAGGTGATTACTTTAAGTGCCCTAATATATTAAGAAGAGAATATTATGCTCATTTTTATAAGGAGTTATATTAAAGATGGCTATTAAAGTAGGCAGCAAAATACAAATGAAGATGTAAAGAAAAGAAAAAATGCAGGAGAGAAAGTAAATATTATGCATATGAGCAGGTGAAGTGCAAACACCAATTTGAAATCAAGTGACATTGATGAAACTAAAGGAGACATTAAAATTATTTCCTCTAACCTTGTGAAATCTCTCATATATTTCACCCCCATCCTTCCTTATGTCCTGACCTTCTTGATTCACCCTTTATCTTTCCAAAGTGAAGACACGTCCCCCCAGCAGAGTATCTCAAACCTGCTTTCTCGGATGTTGCAGTAAAGAAGAGAAAATTATTGTTTACTATGAGTTAAAAAATCTGCAAATTATCTTACTTACACTTCAATGGAGCTTTCAGCCTACTTTGCAGTTAACAGTTTGCCACATTTTGGGGTGGAGGGTTTGTCTGCTGTGCTTTTTTTAAAGAATATGTTTCAACCAAAGGAGAATGTTTCAGGTACACAGGCACTATTGGAGACTCCTGTCTCCAAAAAAAACACTACCATGACTGAAATTTTCTGTACTTATTTTCATGTCTGATCCAAGGATCAGTGACCCCAGCAGTGGAGGATCACCCAAATGAGCAACTGGGACTGTTAACCTGCTGGGAACCACGCTGCAGCAAAGATCATTGCTGTCTGAAAGTAAAATGGAAATTAGTTTTCCTTGCATAACAAAACTGGCCAGAAAGGCTGATATTTACAGCTATGACTTCAGGTCCCCAATCATTAGATTACGTTTGCTCTAATCTCCTAGTTAGCTCGTCTGCTGGACTGAAGTAGAAAGGAAGAAGATCATGATATTCAACTGTTGCTGAAACACGACTTATTGCTGAAACAAAAGCTCCTACTTTCATCCCTTCTCACTTTAAGAGCTCTGGTTTCCTCCTTCATGAAGACTTGCTTGGACCATTTCTTCCTGTACATTTTTTTTCCCCCAACTGGAGAACAATTTCAGAAAGCAGCACTGGTGGGTAACATCTGAATTCTGCAGTTAGGTGTGTAAGGAGCAGCTGTTCTCGTGTGTGCAAGAAACAAATGACACAGGCATACCACATATCAAATGGTACCATCTATCATACCATGAATCAAATCAGTCATTCCCAGATACTGCAGGCAGTAACTGGAGGTCAAGCTACAACACTGTTATCAGTTGGCTGAGCTGAGCCTATCCACCAGCCATGCTCCTCTAGCTGAAGTCTAGTAACAAAAGTGGCTACAAAATTCTGCTGCTAGCTCTATTTCAGATCCACTGTTCTGTGTTTCTAGAGTACTATGTATAAAATAGCCTAATCCTGAAGTTGGAAAATGAAACAGTATGAAGTGACAAAAAAATGCAATGAAAAACCTCACAACAAAGCAAAGATTATGTGAATCTCAAACACTGAAGATGAAAGAAAAGGAAAAGAAAAAAAAACCCAAACAATAAAGAATATAGCTTATAAGTCAATATCTTAGCTCAGGACCCACAAATTCACACCCACAACGCCTCTGAGGATTCACTTCTAAAACCTTACTGGGTCACAGTACTGAGAGCACAAATCTATAGCACGGCCAGAAATAGAGCCAGGTGTCTCATAACTCAAACTAAAAGGTTTGTTCTAGTAACTGGTTACAAAATAAAGGTTGTAGCTGTGGTGTGAGGGAGGATTGATCTGCCTGCTACAAATCTATCATTAGGTGTCTTTCTGGCTAGTCAAATACTTGCTGCTGTACTTAAGAATCAGAAAAAGGAGTAGGATTAGTGCCTTGTTTTACTGTCAAACAGACTCCTGTAGTGCAGTGTAGAAAACCTGATAGGTTTTGAGTTCTGTTCAATTCAGCAACAGGAAGTTCAGTAAGTTAGTAACTACGGTACAGATTTTTTAATTCTCAAATAAGCCTTTGCTACAGTAACTGCCACTAAAGGAGAGTTCATATGACATCAGAGGACATGCTGCTGCCTTAGCCTAAAGTTCTTGGCATTCTAAAGTCAAACATTTTAGTTCAAAGTAAGAGCTGATATGTGTAAGAGAGCACCGCATTTATATGATCTGCAAGACACCTTAAACTAATTTGTAACACAGAATATTATAAAGACCACCTAAATTATGTTTTTTCAATATATTGCAAGAGACTTGGCCAGACCTTGCCTAGTGCAATGTGTTGAATCAATAGAGAGAAATAATAGAGAAAATATACTTTTAGCATTATGGTTTAAAATCTCCATACTTACAGTATGTAGTTAGAGAATATGTGGTGTTTCGTTCAAAAAACTACTCCAATAACTATTATTCTACAAAGGCTTCAATTTACATTATCTCCCGAAGTCAGTATTTTTATGAAGTGGAACTGGCCTGAAATGTTTTTCCAAAGTTCAATATTCCCATGCTTCATTTCTGTGTTCTCTTCCAAAAATTATTGCCATTGATTTTTTTTTTTCATATCCTGCACCCTCATCCATTACATAAAAAACCACTGCCAAAAACAATGCTACAAATCTCAATGAAACTCAGACAAGCAGACCCCATCACAAAATAAGTGAGAATGAGAAACATATTGCTCTGATTTTCTGATCACCGAGGAATTTTTCCTCTCCACTGTTATGGGATGCAAAGAAGGTGAAAGTTTTAACAGAAAACTTTACAAATTACTTATATTCTGAATGTTTGCAGTAATAATAATTTTAGAGTTTAATAGTTTTTCTGAAAGCTGTTAAGTGGCATCAAAATTCAGCAGCAGCAAAAGTAAAGCTGAACCTTTGAGTTACTTCAAAAACACAGATAACTCTTAGGCAATGTAAGAAACAAAAATCCTTTCCTTATCACGGTATGTTGTCTTTTTTACTTAAAGTAAGATGAAACTGCTCGATGAAAATATTTTGCTTAAGGGGGAAAAAGTTGGGGTTTTCCAGTAAAAATATTATGGTCTCTCTGGGAAATCTGGAAAGACACCAAGAGTGTCCTGCTGTTCAGTCCCCTACTACATCTGATACTTTAACAGTTCCAGATGGCCTTTACTACAGGATGACCTCCCCTCTATTCTTTTATTATGACCTTTGGGTCACAAATTATCTATAGGATGCTGCTGTCATTCTGTAACACAGTGCTGTACTCTTTCATCTAAAGAATAAAGATGCTTAACATTAAAACTCATCTTTGTTAGGCTGACCTTCCAATGATGATCAAACCAGACAGTTATTCCAATCAATGTCATTGCTGCAGAAAATATGTTTCATTTTTTGCAACACTGACATTAAGAAACTAAGGCATGGTTTTAAATCAAATCACTTTTGCAACCCTGCTTGGCTAGAGAGCATAGCCTGTTATACTCATTTAAAATATCAAAAATATTGCTGCAACGGTTTTGATGAGTTACATTGATTAGAAGGATCTGGTGGGTTCGTTTTTGTAAATTATTGATCTGGTTTTCATCCAAATGTCATTGATAGGAGGTAATAAAACTTTATGTAGATTTTATTAATTATTTGTCTTTCTGTATCACCACTAACAGAACACATTGAACTTACATAGGAAAATGTAATAAATAGTCCCAATGTACTAAATAAAGTAATAAGGTTAATTTCTTTCCTGCTGTCAGTAAATTCATGTTAGCAGTCTCTCGTCAGCTTGACATCAATTAATGATTTTAATTCTAGACTCTTGTCACAGTACTCACCACCCTTTCGTCTAATTAAAATGGATGATGCATGATGAAGGGAAAACAGAAGACTTCTGTTCTTGTTGTAACATTTCTATTCATCAGTATACTTTTACAACAAAGGACTTGTGGCTTTAATGGTACTAGAGAAGGATGAAGAGAAGTTTATTAGAGATAAAGACCCATATACCCTTAGGAAAATATAATACAGGAAGCATTTTATGGAATAACCGAATCCTTCAGGGGGAAAAAAAAAACCCAGTGTTATTTTAACTACTAATGAACAGGCAGAATGTTTCCCTCTAAATTTAGGAAAAAAAAAATGCGTGAACGACACCCACTCTACTCGCAGTCTTGTTTACATCCGCACAAAAAAGCGCTGTCAGCCTATTGATTGAGCTCCAAAAGTAACAGCAAATCTGCCAGTGCAGGACAGACGCCCGACCCGCCTCCCCGGGCAGCGCCTCCGCTACACCGCGCTGCGCCCTCCCCGCGGTGCGCCGGCAGCATCGCCTCCTCCCCCGGCCGCCCGGAGCCACCCCGGCCGCTCAGCGACGCTGTCCCCAGCTGACACCCGGCGCCGGGCGCGGCCGGACGGAGCGATCCCGGCGGAGCCGAGCCCGCAGCTCCCCCTCCCGGCCCCGCCGCTCCCCAGGCACCTCCCGGGCCGGGGAACTGAGGGCACTCGGGGGACAGCCACGGCGGAATTATGTAAATGGAGCTCCCTTTGTAACCCAGAGGAACAAAAGGTCACGTTTGCCAAAATAGAAAGGGGGGAAACCAGCACAGCAGGAGGTTTCTGCTCCAGACGAGAACTATGCACATGCACGTACCCAGCGCGGTACCGCTCTGCCGTGTTATCCGTCCTCCAGCAAGCACAGCAGAGGCTGGGATTGTGCAGCTGCTGCTACAGAGCAGAGCGAGCCCCCGGCTCCACAGGCTCCCATCTGACCGCTCTATCGCCCCCCCAGCATCTCCGGAGCCTCTGTCACCGCGCTTCCACCAGCATAACACTTTCATTCTCTCCCAGAAGGTTTCTCCTTATCTCCTCAAGACTGATCCTCCCAACACAGGTGTTTAAGCACTTGATTTTGCATCCATTTCAGCGGAAGTCGAGGAAGAATACAATACTAAGATTAAAACACTTTTATGGTAACACAGAGATTTACAGAACATTGGTAAAGCTCTTAAATCAGTGTATTAACCAAACAGAGAAAATATCCTCTAGACTTTGCTTCCAAGAGGAGGAAGTGCCTCCAGAGGCGGATTACAGCATAAGCACTGTTTGCACACAGATGGATCACGAACTCTGAATCATGAGACTACATGAGAATTGCAACTTTCATCTTTTAAGCATTATCCAGCAGTGAACCATGCTGGATTCAGATTAATTTCTTAAAAACTTCACGAAGAGATACGTTTAGTTCATTCCTCTGTTATCTACTACCCGGGTACAAAGAGTAAAGTTGTTCAGGTCAGGGAGTACTTTCTTTGCTAGAGGAAGTCAGTCCAAGGCTGAAGACGGCTGGCACATACGGCCTTGCCGTGTGTGGCAAAAACTGCGCATGCCTGTGCTAAAGAAGGGAAGACCATAGGCAAAGGTTTTGGATTTGCTGACGATTTATTTTGTAATGAGCACAAAGTTGAAATGGAAAGAAAAGGAAAGAAAAAAAAACCAACGCAAAACAACAAAAAATGAAATTGAAGGAAAAATGCAAGGGTGGAAGAGGGAGAAATAAAGGTATCAGAAGCTGCTGTTGGAGGTATGTCTTGCTCCAGCAAGGGCCACCAATAACAACCAGAAGACAAAAGCAGTAGGTTTTCTAAACAGTTCCATCTTCACATCTCCTAAGAAAGAGACTACACTAACAGGCCTTGAAGAACTCAGGAAATATTTCAGGGCAATCAGGTTGCAGGATATGAATGGACACATTGGCTAAATACTGAGCAAAGCTACTCTGGGAGGCCCTCAAAGACCAGATATAGAGGGTTTCTGGATTGAAAAAGTCTGTGGGCTTCCAGAGGTTTAGATGCAGCACCACAGCACAAGGTGACCCCCCCATACGAACTGACTCCTCTTGGTCACTGACAAAAGTGTCAAAATCTCCTTTTAAGTCTATCCAACATTGCAATGCTTGTGTAAAACTATAAGCAGTTGGAAGCATCTCTGAAAGCTCAAGATATTCCACGCATCTCCAGTCTGTAAAATCCAGGAGATCTTAGGAAGATATGCAAACCCCAGGTGCATCAGGAGACTCTGGATTTGATAAAAGACCTTCTATAACAAAACCACAAAGGACCCAGGGCTGTTTTCTCAGCCTGAGTGAATGTAGCATCTCGTTGGTACCCAGTTTGAGCAGTCCAGTGATAGACAGACAAGATGACTACACGCCAAAGAGAGGCTCCAAATTAACATATATGTAAAACAGCTGTGATCTGGCACAGGAACAGAGCTAACCGAATTTGGTTCTTATTCAGCTTCCTCAAGACTGCAGTACAGACTCTTCCTCAGGAGACTCAAGGCCACATTCAGAAAACCTACTGCCTAGTCTTGCCTCAAGTTTTTGACTGGTGCCACTGCTGAGGAGAACCCTTTCTAACAGCACAGCAGAGCCCAGCCAGATTTTCAGATCAGTGCTTGGCAGATACTCAAGGATAATGCAAGCAGACTTGTTTTTGTGCAGTAAACCAGTGTTAAAGCACAGTGACATGGGTCAATGTTCTCTGGCCTTGGATGAACTGTTATTCCAACATTTGGAAGATTTATAAATAGCAAGTATTTAACAGAATTTTTGGTAAGACTAGTGGGTGGTCTCATCGGGTGACACCCCTAATTGTTCCGGTATTCCTTGTCATTGAAAGCTGGCTGTATTTTCAACTAGATAACTTCATTTTTCAAATTTACTTTAAGATTGTCAGTAAACATGCACCATATAGATATATATCCAACATATACAGGATGTAGCTTAAGAGATACAGAGCTTAAGAGATACACCCCTTAATCAAAGAATCACAGAATCAAGAAATTATTATTAATAATATATTTATAAAAGGCCATTTTATTAATTTAATCATGGTAAATTGAAGAGCATTAATTTTCTTATTTGTCTCATAATCCATATGAATGCTAGGTTTTAAAGAAAATACTACTGTAAGCACAATACTATTAAAATAATAAGGAAAAGAATAATAATTCCATAAAATTGTGGGCACGATTGATTTTTTAATGGGCTGTTCACTTGTTCTCTGACCCCCTCTAAGGATTTTTGCTCCTAGCCTCTCATACATAGTAAATTCATTAAATCCTACCTCTTTCCCCAAAGCATTGCATCATTTTAGAGGTATATAGTATCAAATACCAAGTAAAATAGAACAAGTGAATTGCACTGCTAAAAAAACTGAGGCGAAAAAAACCCACAGAAAACAAAGTTAAAATAGCAGCCATTATGAGCCAACACTGACAGTAATATTTTACTCTGTCTCCTAGTAAGCATTTTGAGGGATTGTTCAGTTAATTTGCAAGAGTACTCTTCATTAACAACATGTATCTAACATCATTATTTTACAGGATCAAACGGAAACTCTGCAATCTAACTGCAAAAATATTCAGTCTCTATGGACCAAATCAACATCTGAATTTTTCAGAAACATAAGGAAGCACCTCACACATTTGGTTGCTATTTTATTATCTTTTATTAGTTGTACATGCGACTACCCCAAAGAAGTTGCATTCTCTTATAGACATAACACAAAGGAAAGCAAATACACAGGGGAAGAGAGTAATGGGAGGAGAAGAACCCATGTTACTATAACATCAAGCTGTTATGAAGTTCTGGCACATGCATTTTCTGCAGTTTCAGTGAACACATAAAATTGTTTTTATGACACACGAGGAATGAGATTCCAGGAAAGATTCAAATTGGTTAGCATAACTTGATGGACAGGGATTAGGAATTTGCTCCATGCATTGGGGGCTATACAAATAATTTCATAATTCTACCTTGGTACCCAGCGTGACTATTGCAACCTCTCTTACATCATCACATGGACAGTCTATACTCTCACCATTCTTACTGAGAGAGACAGAGAGACACAGAGACAGAGAGAGAGAATGAAAAGAGAGAAAACGTTACTAACTCAGGCATCAAATCTTTCTTCCTTTTATAAATGTATACGGCTGGTTTTCTGGGGACCTAATGTTGCTAAACCCTAAGGGCCATCTGGGGCTCAGCAGCGTGTGAAGCCAGGGCACAGTGTGGTGATTGTCTGGCCAACCATTCCCTGCCCTGAGCTGGCCAGAGCAATCGAGGCAGCTTTCCATGGCTCCGCACCCCTGGCATGAGCTCTGTGGCTGCTCCATCCATGTGAAGGGAAGTTGGCTGCACAAACACCCTCATCACTTATTTCCTTCAATTCCAGTCTTCCTCTTTATCATTTAATCTGCAAACACTTAACTTTTAAAAACAGGAACAAATTTAATGACCCTGCCTCACTTTTGTTAAGAAAGAGAAAATAAAAACCAATCAGACTAGTAAAAAACATCCAGGCACTGTAATCCAGCCACCTTCCACAATCAGAACAGATGGACAAAGAAAAGAATAAATTTTTACATCAGTTTATGATAGTATATCTGCCAAAGAGTAAAAAATTCCCATGATGTAATCTAAACAGATGGTCACAAATGATGAAGTTTCTGGAGTTTAACAAGTTAAACTAACAAACACACACTCCCAGCCTGCCTTAACTGTACCATAAATCACTCAACCCTAAAAGAACTGAAAGCAAACCATTTTAGGTTTAACTGAAGAGTCTACAGAAGAGTTACTGTGGCTCTCTTTTCCATTGAGCTATTAATGATGAAGCCACCATTCATGAATTTTTGTTCTTATCTGCAGAAGACCAAGGTGCTTAGAGATGATGGTTACAGAGATCATTATGACTAGTTAGTGATATCTCCTGTACAAGGACAAGAAAATTTCCCTTCAGAGTTCCTGCATCAATCCTAATGCCTGAGCTATAGCATGATTTTTAGGTAAGTAATTCTAATGTATAGTTCACTTTCACTGCTAAATGTGTCTGAATATATTTACCATTCAGCAAACTTTATAAAGTTTGTCTCTGTACTGAAGTGATGTCTACTCAAAGAGGTTGTTTCTCCACTCGCATCCCCCAATATTAGTTAACTGATAACCTAAGCTTTTCAAGATTTTGACTAAATTGACCTGAGAGACACCAGAGTCTAGGCCCCAAATATCTAGGACTATGAGAGACAGGATGAAAAGTAGACTGGAAATATTGAGAAGAGCATATGACATATATATTACGTAGGTTTTGTTTATGTTAAGGGAAGCTGACAAGGAAAAATAGAGGTACTCACCACTCATTTTTACAATTAGCAGTTTAATATACATATCATTCCATAAACAGACTGCATGGCACATAAATAGACTGAACTCCAGTGACAAATATACTGGTAAGTATAATTTTTAGGTTTCTCCTAAGTTTATCATTGAAAAATCTAGATATGCAAAACTTCGAAGAAAAATACAAAACATACTTCATTCTATATAAATATTTGTTTTCTGAAAATCTCAATAAAATCAGTTATAGAATATATAGAGAAAGCATTTCATTTTATTACTTCAGTCTCCCCAGTACAAAAGGGAGCTCTGGGTCTATAAAAGATGCTTAACACAGCCAAAGGAGCTGTTCATACTAATGTCCAAGATAAATCCAGCTTTGTCTTGTTATTTAAAGTATATAAACATATCAACATGTGGGAAATTTCATCAGTGAAAATTGAAATTCAGTTATTTAATTTAAAAAACAAACTCTCTCTATCAAGGTTTAAGCAAATACTGAAGTCTACCTCTCCTGTTCTTGCTTCATTCGTATTCTCTCCTCTTCTGAAGTAAGAGCTTCCTGCACTTTTATTTTACCAGTTTTCTCACTCTTGTCATCTTTGCGATGTTTGCCAAACCTGTTAATAACACACAAAAAAAGAATCTAACTTGTGAAATGAACCAAACTGTATTTTCCTTTTCCTATGACAAAGAGAGTTCTCCAAGAAGGACTGCTGTGAAACCAGGAAGGGAAAGTGAAAAGACCTCAGAATCTCAATTTTTAATATTTTCAGGCTGCTTTTGGGTTTTTTTTTTTACTAAGTTTTTGATTTTATTTTCATTTCACTCCTCTTAAAAGTTTATAGAATTCCTCACTGAAGAACAGAACAAACAAAAAAAATAAGTGGACCACATTTCTCTTTTATGTCAGGATTTTGGGGTTGCTATTCTTAAACAGACAGTCAAACAATGTTTTAGAACACCATCTCTGCCCAAGGACACAGCTCAGATTTGCATTACTCGAAGGCTTCCCCATGTGAACGTGAGGGGAGAGGGACCTGCAGGTCTGACAGGTCCCCACACCCTTTTTTTTTTTTTTTTCTGCTTTGTGTGGTGAAACAAGGGCCGTTTCACCACACAAAGAACATCATCCAAAACTTAATTTATTCTTTTTCAGCAACAGGGTTTTTTTAAACTTTATTACTCATGACTCTTTCCCCAAGAGTGTTTCAGTGTGGGAGGGTGAGTGGAGGGATCGAGCTGTCTGGGCTGCCCTAGACAGAGATGGGTGCTGCCAACCCAGAGTTTGCCTTCTTCACGTCTCCTCTTCCTCTCTAAAGGCTACATTTCAAATATATTAGGTTTCTTCCATATTTACACATTCCACTGTTTTCTTTAAACTTTCATGGAGTGAAGAATTTGGCATTTGAGATACTCAGTTATTATTAGGACAAAATTATTCATATTTCTTAAGACATTTCTGACCTATTCTGGAAGGAATGACTTTCATATGGAGCAAACCAAACAAACACTTTAATACAACCTTTAAATAGATCTAAACTTTAGATGAAAATTTTCTATTTAAGGCAGAAGGGCTAACACTGGACCACATTTCTGTTAAACAGCATATATACCAATGAAATGTGGCATCATTTATCACACCAAAAGCAGCAAGAATTTTACTTTTTTTATACCAAACCCTCATCTGAGAGCTAACTGACACTGTGTCCATTCACACTCAGGTTCACATCAAAAGTGAATCACATTAAAGCACTGAGACTTGCAATCAAACATGCCTAGCAATAGGACTGACAGGATACCACAATCGCTCACAAACAGTGAAATAAACTATAGACTTCTTAAAGCTTCCTTCTGACATGTTAATGTAACATCCTTAAAATATTTAGGGTTCACCAGGCATTTATAATATTTTCCCATTTGTTCCTTTTGATACTAGGACAAAGCCATTGTGTGGGTTGAAGACACACCACACAGCAACCCTGCAGAATCATTAATTTCTGGCCATTCACTCAAGAGATATTATTTATATTGTGTAATCATGTTTATGGCTCTTAGGGCAGCTCTTTAAAACCAAAACACAAAAATACTGCATAGGAGCATGTACAAAAACTTTAAAATGTGCCTGTTCTTCACACAGATTGCTCATTTCCAAAGTAATTAAGGCATCTGAAAACTAAAACTGTTTATTAATAACCACCTGAAAAAGGATAAGCAGAGGACATGATAGGGTTAAGAAATGCAATATATGGTGTAAAGTTAAAGTCTCTGATTTCATAATGTTATACATAAAACTGACATACTTAAATTCAGTCGTTCAAAACACCAACACGTATCTTTTAAAACATCCACCTATTTATTAGAGAGTAGTCAAAACCATTATACAAAGCATTTACACATATGACACAAGAGTTTCAAATCAAGTTCTGGATGTTGCACACCAGACTAAAGAGATTGGTTAATTTAAAATAGCCCTAAAACCTCAGGCCCAGAGAGGAGTTTTGGAAGGAAAACAGTGGAACTGAGCCATTCTACCCTGATACACAAAGAGTGCCTGAGGTGGCAGCATGGGTCTGACTGACAGAACATGCAGAGCTGTGAGGAGACAAGCAACGTATGTGGCACTCTAGCACAGCATCTCTGGGATGCTCACATTTGCTTCTGTCTCCTGTCCTTTTCAACCCATTTAAAATGTCAGGCAAAGCAAAGGAATCAAATTCTGGAGTATACAGTTTATTTTTGAAAAAGAAATTTTGGTTAAAAAAAAACTGGGGGGAAAAAAAAAGAAAAAAATTGAATTAGTTATTGCCCATTAGGTTTTGGCAGCCAAACAGAATTTCTGCCACCATAAATCAATTCACTGCAAGTATGAACAGATATATAGTGAAATCAATACCTTATTAAAAAAATAAAGTACACAGGAAATTTCTAATAATCCTTGTAAGCAATCTAGTAAATGTCCGGTCAGGCTGCATGGTTGTGGGGAGAGCATTTCTAATGTTAACATGTAATGCAAAGCTAGTAAAATTCAATGGTTTGAATTTCCAGATCCAACCACGCAAGTCCAGAGCACACAGTCCAGGCTCGTGTGCATTCCCACAGAGGCAGAGGTGGGCACCATACATGGGGCACTCGGAGCAGCACCAGGGCTCAGTTTGCTTTGAGTCATGAGCAAATTGTGGCAACAACCCTTCTTCTCTTTCAGGGTTTTCTTCCAATCATCCAGGAATTAATGTTCCTTCTGCCCTCGAGGACCATCCTGATAAAAGTCTCTGGAAGACAGCTCTGATTTTCTCCCAGGCATTTCAGAGGCTGGCCATATTGAGGATGGCTACTCTGACCGGAGACTTTCCCGTGCCCATTTCTGACAAGCTCAGTGGTCATCCCAGCAGTGGACAGCCTGGCAGAGTATGAACCATGGTGGTCTTGCACAGGTGCCTTCTCTGGACTTTGTCACCCGCAGAAGTGATATATCTGCCATAATCACCACTGCCTGTAACAAGTTCAGCAACATTAACTGCACTGTCCCTACCCTGGAACCCGGAATAACAAACACCATCCTCCCCCCTCCCTGATTGTGGCTTCATGTTTTTAGCACAATGCACAGTTGTGTTAATTGTGGCTTAACAGTCACAAAGCTTTGAGAAGATCCTAAGATAGCATCCCAAGATGTGAGAGAGCCACCAAGCACTTGAGAAAGGTGCTGAAAAGAACTGTGATGGAGATACATTTGCACACCCCCACACACCCCCTTTATTTCTGCAGGAGCAGTCAACATTCTCCACTCCAAACATCATCCAGAGTCTTTGGTAAGATTACTCTTCCTAGCAATAAATGTGTTTGTTATTTACTTCTATTAAAAGTGTTTGCTTCATGAAGTATGATTTATAGCCATAATGAAATCCACAGCCCAAATCAGCATCCTCTCCACCAAATTTATAACAGACATTTATAAATTATTTATTTAACATTCATATTCAAGCTAAGTTTAACTACAGAAATGCAACATCCAGCAATGCTAAGGCATACAATTAAAGCCAGCTGTTAAAACTCTCTCAGCTGTACTGTGGTGTGACTACACTGCTGTAAAACTATTGAAAATCACCTGTCCTAATTTCTTCAGGTAGATGTTTTCTACTCATATAAATGATGTTTCCTATTCATGAATATTAACTGAATCAGGACACTTAGAAATAAGACTATTCAGACCACTGAAATTCAAGCAGTCTATGCAATATCCCTTCAAAACATCCCACAGTTACTGTGCACTGTCTTCACAGCCAGAGGTAAAGCCCTTTCTGCTGCTCTTTGGTGGCTTTTGTTTAGTTACATGAGTCAAAAGTCCAGGTCAGGTCCCCAGAATCACTCCCAGTATTTACAACACCCTGAATTGAATGCATTGGCTCAGTGCAAAGATCTGGCTTACCTATGTAAAAGTTTCACCTCCTTACAAGTGCAACTGGTCTAGTCCCTGACTTGCCCCATAACCACTAATGTGTTTGACACCTTTCCCGCAAGCCATCAGGCTTTGCATCATTGTGAATCTTACCTCTTTATTGCTCAGGTACTCAAAAGGAAGGAGAGATGGAATTAGGATGTATGTCCCATACACGACCCATGGCAAATTTGGAACCTTACTGCTTCCAATACTATTTTTTCCATAATCCAAATATTGAACGGCCTGGCACACCCACATAGTATGTTCTCCCACTGAAGTGACTGCTCACTTACTGAGAACAGCCTAAGACTGAAACTCGCGAAGTGCAATCAAAGATATCTCCCTTGTAAAACAGAAATCATCAACCATTTGTCCTGTGTCAGAGAGACTCCAGGCTTTTGCAAGGCCTTGAGGATATAGTCAAGTGCTGTGATCCCAGCCCTGGCTGCTCCCTCCCCAGACACAGGAGCAGTTCTCTGCTGCGTGCAGCTGGTTAGAGCGCCTCAAGCACTTGCTGATTTTCAGGTGCTTGTCTGAACCTGAGATGGTCTCATTCTCACTGCTGGGGGGCTGGCTGCTGGGATACTTGTTGCTGTTCTTACAAATGCAAATGAAATGACAACTTTCCTTCTGATACATACATGAAAACTCCATCGCTCAGCATCTGTGCCAGCAATGCTCCTTGCATTAGTGAAAAAGGAGGACAGTGCTCAAAAACAAAGGTAGAAACTACTAATTTTGGAATTAAAAACCAAAACCATGCAGAAAAGGAGCATCTGTGGCACTGATGTTCAGACAGTCTTGAGAATCTAATTCCAAGCTCTTTTCTTTTGCTCTGTTCAGTGCCAACAATTTGACTGCGAGCTATAAAAGCCCAGCCTAAATCACTGCACAAGATACCAATGCACAGACACGAGCTACTACATGACGTGCAACCAAACTACGCACACTACTGCCTCACCAAGTTATCATATTCATGAGGAAAACAGTTCTGTTGCTAAAGCTTGAGCTATACCAGCTCCTCTGAAGCAACTGCAGTCACCGAAGCACAACACTGACCTGTGACCACCACTTCCCTCAATATCAATTCTTAGAAGCAGAGCACAGAATATTATTACTCAGAGCAGAAAAAAAAGAGCAAAAAAGAAGTGCACATTTTCCTCCAAGTCTCAAGTAATAAAAAATTTACCATTCTGTTTATAAACATATCCTTTCATAGATATAGCTTAGTACTTCTTTGAGGACGCAAACTGGTTATAGAATAAACTCTTCATAATACTAACAATGTTTACTTCATGTAACAGCTTGTTTATTCAGTAGGTCTCTCATTTAAACCCTGTTATAAAAAATATAGCTAAAAAGTAGTTTAATTTTATTTTGTAGCTGCACAAGCAAAGAAAAAACTGCTATGACTAATTGAAATACAGGTTATAAATTAAAAATAACCTGTCTGTCCAAGTGTGTGAGAAACTGATGAAAGAGAGCAGCTGAAATCTTGTTCACTCTAATTGCCAAGGTACTCCAGAGTTCTACTTAATTTATATCTTCTTAATTCTCCTTTTATATTAAGGCTTGGAGAAAGTTTCAAGATAAGTGTAAATGCTCAAAGTCATATTCACAGATCCACAGACTTAATCCTCAAATTCAGCCAACAACAGCAATCACAGTAAGTGAAGAAATTAAAAATTGTAAGAGGACCATCTTTTAAATGTATGATCTCTAGTACATAACAGCCAAGTCACATCAGAGGAAAGGACCATCCTCAGGCTCCACGATTCCGGTTTGTCACATTGTCATTAATAAAAAGATGAGAACACAGACCTGTATGCTGTAAGCTTGACCCTCAAATAGGAAATCTCATGAACTCTGGATAATCTAATCAAACTAAAATGAATACCCAAACCTCTCTGTCAGTCCCAAGCTGGCTCACTTTCAAGCTTACTTGCTTGAATGACTGTCACCAACTAGGAGGTGACCTAATCCGAAGTCTATCACACTGAACAGAGAGGCACTGACTAACAAGTGCCTTCAGTGGCTTTGGGCCAGTGCATCAGAGCAACTGAACAGTATGAGGCTCAACGGAGAGCACAGTGTAGCAGAACATTTAAAGAACAAGCTCAAGCTACAACATGATGCCATATATATAAAAAAAGACATCAAATGTACATAAAATACACATGTAGACATAAAGAACATGTAAATGATTTTGCATAAATGGACATAAATACAGATGGAACAAGTGAAGCAAGGAGGATGCATGAGTGGTAATAACAGAAATTCCACATTTACAAGTTACCTCAAAAAAAAAATTCAGTTTAAAAGAATATGTATCAGCATCCTTGATACAACAAAAATAATATACGCGTAATCTGCTAAATGGATTTTACTCTGATGTGTTACTGATGAGATCATTGTCGTCTGCCAAATCATCCACACATTTCATTAGAATAAAGAGCTACAGAAGAAACATGCATTAGTTGATTAATGAAAAAACACAAAAATTGATTGAGACAGAAGTTCAGTAGCATTATGTTCCTTAATAGAAAAAAAGACCATCATTAAAAATTAACAATTGGTAAGTGTCTTGAGCTATTTTGTCAGTGTTTTCTATCTTCAAGGCATGCTCTTTTCCTCATAGTAGCAAAGAGTATTCACACACACAGACACACGTAATGTAAACACTGCTTGAATGATTTTGCAATGATTTCTGTAATCTCTTTCACCCTGCTGTATCAGCAAAATTGTAAGATTTATATTGCAACATAGTATTGTGACATACAAAACCATTCTGTTGCTAAAAAAATGCAAAAAACAAAAACCAAGGATTTCACATAGCACACAAACAAAAGCCACCCTCTTTAGTGATGACTTGAAGGTTTAGAAGCCTTCCATTCCAAGCAAAATTGTGCAAGTGTTATTTTTATAAAGATGTTCTTAAGTGTAAACATTTACATATTTGCAATGGATTTCTAGAAATAGCCTGTTATCATGTGCTCCTAATCAAATTAGTAGATCCAATTCTACTTGTTGGGAGGGAGTGCAGTGACTGCTGGAGTGACTCAGCAGCGGCACTGTCCTGAGATGACACAGAAGCACTGATGTGCAGGCACCTTGATGCCGGAGCTTGTGGGCATAATTAAAACACACACTGATAGCTTCATTTCCAATGGATTTCCCTGCCTACGTTAAAACTGATAAAGCAGCAATCCTTCCGGTGCAACATTCAGCAGAAGACCCCTGCCAGAAGGGTTCCTGGAGAACTCTGCCACCACAAACCAAGAAAAGCGCATGACAAAAGGTCATAGGTAACTCATGAAAATGAAGAATACCCTGAAAAGGTACATCTGTATCTCTTCAGGCCAGTGATGTTTGCCTTCAAGCAGTGAAGAAACTGACGTGCTCAGCCACAAACATAGAACTTCAAAGCATGAGAACCAAAGTGGCTGTTACTGCAAAATATCAGCCCTCTGAAGTGTCTACCTTGGGCCTGAATACTGTAAAGCAAGCAAAGGTCTTCTGTGCTCTATTCACACATTTTCTCTCAGCAGCCTCCGTATCACTTTCCAAACACTAAAAAAACGTTTTTAAGCCCCATTCAAGGGGGTATCCTAGTACATCTCACCAAACTAAGTTTGCTCAAAAAGAACAGACAGGACAGTGCACATATCGCAACACTTCATGTACAACAGCACCGGTGATTCCCACAACAACTTCCTGGAAAGAAGTGGAAACAACATATGTGATCCATAACTGTTTCCAGCCAGTGAAACGTAATCTGCCTGTCTTTGTGAGTCAGTATCCCAACTTCATAGAAAATGGGTATGATGCCAAAACCAAGAGACATGTCATGAGGTTTCATTCAATTATTTTCATAAACAGTTTTGATAACATTTCCTGAAAGGCATGACACAGCAGGCAGAATATTATTCACACTAAGTCGCTCTCTTTTCACAACTTAAGCATTTGTAATATTTACTTCCAGCATAAAATGGTGGAACTTTTAAAAACAGATTTCTTTTATGGAAAGACCATCTGTTTGCAAATTTCTAAACAGAAGATAATCTTCTTGCATTGCTACTCATGATTGTCTGAAGCTAGCTGGAGCCACGGACAGCTCTAATAAATAAATAAATAAATAAGGCACAAGAAATCAGAAAAAAACCCTAACAACTACTTCAAACTTCTGTAGTTGAAAAGCAGGCTGAGACAGTCAAAGGAAGTAAGAAAAATTTTACAATTATCCTATTGGAAAGACAGCAGCAAGACAGCAAACAGAGATGTCTAAATCTACTCAGTAAGCAATAGCACAACATAGTAAAAGTCACCATAAATAATTCATACTCATGGTGGTCAGCCAAAATCTGTTAAACTGGGGATTGTGGCATCCCTGAAGGAATTAGGAACATCAAAAAAAACTTCTGCATAGGTACAATTTTGTTAACAGTCATCAGTGATGGGAGCAACCACAGAAGTAGTACATGACATTTTAATGAACATTTCATAACAGTCTAAGTATTTTAAAGTTTGTAACCAAAGCTCTTTAATGCTGTGTATGTATTCAAGAAAGGGAGCATTTATTGACCACAGTTACTTGCCCCAAGCTTCAATTTGATACTGCGTGCTACTTGTCATTGAAGAAGGTAGCTCTAGCTCATACATGTGACCCAGCCAAGCTAATTCAGTCTTTTCATATTTTATATATATATATTCTTAATATATATGTTATAAATACATAATCTCAGTGGGCAACATATCCCCTTGTACCGTGATTTAATGTGCTTAAAAATTATCCTGTCACCCCTCTCACACCGAATGTGCCCATCAAGACTGCAGTGCCCTGTTCTAAAATGCAGTACTGGGCAGTAAGGTACTAAACAGTAACTGAAAGATTGTAAATACAAACTCCAAAAAAATATAAAGCCTCACTTACAGAGTAAAGAGCAGGCTCCTGAAAAAGCTTGAGTGAAGGCCTGCAGTATGCTAACTCACAGACTGCATGCATAAAAGCACACATACAACTCTCTGCTTTGCAATACATAATGCCATACATAGGGATTACAAAAAATTCCCAAATTCTCAGCATCAACCGCAGCCACTATGAACAAGTTCCTGACAATCTACAGTACAATGTAGCCATTCTTCTATAGCATAAGCAATTTTTCTGGGACGAAGTAAAATCCTACATCCCAGTGCCAGGTTCAGCCCCCTGTCTCTGGCTCATACTGTGCCAAATAGGTGACACCAACTTACCCCGGCACTCCTCACCTGCCCACTGCTGCCTTGCAGACACGCAGCAAGGTGGGCAACCTCTGCTGTTGCATTTGTCACACTCAACAGAGGAGTTTATAAACTGTGGACCCATTTAGGTACGAACAATACTACACCGTATGCCTCTAATTGCCAGTGTCCACTAGAGACAGCATTTAAACCATGGCTACTCGTCAACATGTTCTCTCTGCAACTATACTTCTAATTCCTGCTCTGTTCATTTTAATGCATTATTGTTTCCAAATACAATGCTTCAAATTGCAAATTATGTCTGGCTCAAGGGCTGATTATGAGAAACACTAGCACTTCTGCCTCTGTGTGAATAACTCTGATAATAATGAGTGATTGATTGAGCTCCAAGAAGTCCAAATGATGAGAAGGGTCAATTTGAACATTTTTATTAGCTTCTTTTGTTATATCTAACACTTTTCCAGGCCAGAGACAAATACTGCATCTGGTTATCATGATTTTTTGCAACCCTACAGAAGTACAATTTAGAAAATGGGTACTGGTCTAAAGGCAGACCTTATAAGAAATGCTAATGAAACATAAAAACCCACCCATTTTACTGGCACTCAAGAGATGGCCAAAGAAAAAGAGAATAAAAAGAAAAAGAGAATAAAAAGAAGAAGTTGCAAGAGAAATTTGCTTCAACACTTTCCTGCCAGAAAAGGAAAAAAATCCCTCAGTAATACTAAGAGTCATCATAGCCCCATTTTACAACTAAAACGCTTTGCTTGATTGGCCTGCCTTAGGTAAACATGAGGTACAACATGAAAATCACAAAAAATGCTCACTAAGCACATGCAACAGCAGAGAAATTAGGACAGAAATGTAAGACACAAGCTAGTTAAGACCAGGAAATTGCAGTAACATTATTCCAAGAACTTAAGTCTTGCAGTCGTGAAATTACACTGTATAAAATCAGAAAAAGTTAACATAGACACACAAAAAGTTAATCTAACTAGTTGCAGTTCATCCAGAACCTTCCAAAGATTATATTTTCCCTACAGATCTCACTACCTAGAAATGTTAATACGTCAGTCAGCACTTTTTCTGTCAGTTACTAGAAATCTTTGTTGATACACACCTCCTAGAAAATAACCACTGTAGGGTAAATTAAGCAATAGGTGATGTCTCCATATATTTAGGTTCATTCACATATTTACACTTATAGGAGGTAGAGAAGCTACAGCCAATTTCCAGCAGAAGACCACAATCAACAATGTATGATCTGTGTGCCAAGTCTAAACAAAACATTCCTAAAAAGCAGACAAGTGTGCAGCTGTCATTCTCTTCTCAGAGGATGCCTACAACACCACAAAGCAATTCCCCTTACTGAGCTGCAGCACCCTAGTGCTGATGGCTGTAGGTTACAGTTTAGGGTCTCCTGTCTCATTCTGGGTTTCACAGTGCCACTCAAGTCTCCTTGTGGCTAAAAAAGAAAGTTTAATTCTATAACCAAATAAATAATGCCAACAGGACACCTTTACAAGGTACTATAGAACACAATTCATTTAAGTGTCCTTGAACTATTCAAGGCTGGATGGGATTTTGAGCATCCTGGTCTAGTGAAAGATGTCCCTGCTCATGACAGAGGGGTTAGAACTTGATGGTCTTTAAGTTTCATTTACCATTTTGTGATTCTATGAATCTACATTATGATAAAAAGCAGAGAGCAAAAAATAACAGGTACATTATTTTGAAAGTTTGCTACAAAGGTAGGGCTATGGCACAGGGACTCAGCCTGAACCAAAGCTCTGGGTAGTAAGTATTAATATGTCACTGCTGGCTTCACATACCTCTGTCTCTTCTATCAGCTGATATTCTGCCCTGCAGCACGAAAATTTAGTTTACACATGCAGTATCTCCTGGGTGGAAAATGAAGAGCGAGACTTCGCAGTGCAGCAGCACCACCAGAACAAACCATCCCTGGAGTAGATGCAGTAAGACTCAGGTGGATCATTGCTGGGACAGCAGGCTGACAGCAAGTCTCTGTAGCAGCTGCTTCCAGGGCTTGCCCAGAGCTACCTGGAGCCCTGGAGATGCCTGGCATCCTGTAGCTGCCAGTAGTCAGAGCTTGAGCTGCCTTCATGGTAGCAGCAGTTGAAATAACTGTATCAATTGTGATTTACACTGCTGATTATTTTAGGGCCAAGCTGGGAGCTGAGATTTTTTCAGGTTGAAAAGAAGTACAAAGCAGGACTTGGTCGGGACTAATTACAGGGAAGAGATGTGGGGTGGTGAGTTTTTTTTGTTCCAGCCACCATAGAAATAAGAACAGAATATCTCAGACCTGGACCAGCCCCATACACGCTGACATTTTTGTTCTCATTTCTACATGCTCAGGCATTATAGAAAGCAAATGACTAGGCCTGTATTTATTTAGAAACCCAGACAGATGATGTTTAAAATAAACCCAGACTTGACTTTAAAGATATCTGGCTCTTGAGATGTTCTTCTTCAAATGATAACAGCTCTGCTCACGCTCAGTGCTGCACACAGTATACAGCAATTATCACTGCCATTTTACTATTTATTCTGAATATGTAGCCTAAAATAAATCTTGAAAAAAACCCAATGAAAATGGCACTGATTCTTCATATTGCATTTATCTTACACAAGCAGTTTTCTTCCTTTGGGGTTATAAAAAGCAAACAGAACTAGCTAAGTATTTGGAGCTCTACAGATGATACCAGGACTACGAACAGTTACAGATTATAATATTGTTAGTATCATTACCTGCTCAGCAACATCAGAGAAAAGAAACACTTTAATTGTCACAGTATATCTGAAACTCCTGCTTGTGCCAGCATGTTGTGCTCTGAATTTCAGGATTTTAGCACTATGTGTTAAAGACAACGATAGCATCTATAACAACATTGTGAAATATTTGAGATTTATTTGTGGTATGCTGCTGTTGAAATGTGTAGTAGCAATTCAGCTTGCATACTGAACACACTCGGTGTTGAATATGCTAGAGGCACTTGCAATCGGTATAAAAATATACTACTTTCATTATTGTGGTGCTCCAAATTGCTGATAAAGATAAGATTCTAGATGCATTTTTGTTATTTAATCTTCTTTTTCAGATCTTTTAGAGCTAATCCATAAACTTTGTTACTGATTAGACATTTTTTTTACTACTTATAACAGCATAGCATGAAAAAGGAAATTACATACATTTTCAGTGATTCATCTATCCAGCATCCATCCAGCATCCATCCACCTTCAAACTAAATTCGACACCAGTATCTGCAAGCTCTAGCATATGTTTTTAGCATACATATATTTCATATTTATACAATACAGGAAACACCACAGTTCATCAAAACGCCTGGAGACATTAGCATGGACCAGGTACTATACTATTTTTAAAATGAGAAAATAGTTCCTCTTGAAATTTTAAGAAGCTTGCCAAACTCCAGGAGTTTTTGGAATTGCAAGCACAAAAAACATAAGGACTAACTATGCAGATTTCACTGACAAAGCTAAGTCTATGAAGTAAATAGTCAGTTAACACAAGTTAACACTGACTGAACTAGTTATCTATAACAAAGAATTTCTCTACCAATACAGCATTTTCAACATACTTTCAACATAAAATACAAACTCTTTAAAACAGCCATATCAGTAGTATGCTATTATATTTATTGAAATTAGTCACATTCACCAAGTAGTTTCATGAAACTATACTATGTTCTTTTTTCTTTTTGGACTAGGAGCTACAAGACTAATAGCAAAAAAGTCCTGAAAAAAGTGTTAACATGCGTAGAAACTAAGAATTTATCTTCTGCAAAAGCAAACATGTCAAAATTTACTGTTAACCACATCATCATCTAGACCAAACACACACTGTAAAACTAGTTCTTGAATTCATTCCAGCAGGGTCTATTTTACAAACATCTACAGCCTTTTCTTGCACTTCTGCTTATTGTAAGTTTGCACACAAGTGGTAAAATTTAATAGGCGGTGGAACATTACATTAACTACTGAAATGTTATTGCACATCAAAAAGGTTTATCTCTACTTTGTAAACATGCTTACCTGAGTGCCGTAAAATGCTGATATAATGAGTCAGATCTACTGAGGTGCAGTGCAATCAGGTCTGTGCACTTGAAATGCAAAAGCAGCTCCTTGATATGAAAGTCATTTACACAGTCTCTAAAAGACATTTTTGTATAGGACATACTTCAAATTTTGTAGTATTTTGGAATTAGGTAAATATACCCCAAATTATCAGTAACAGGACAAACTGCCCAGAACAGAATATGCACACACACTCTATTTTGTACTTGAGCAGAAAGGCATTGTCTAAAGAAATCCCCGAGCTACAGATCACTGAAAGTATGGAAGACAGACCTGGGAAGAACTATATATAGTCACCCAGTTCTGGTATCCCACCCTTGGGAGCTACTACTGATCACTGTCAGAGGCAAAGTACTGGGGTACAGGAACTTCCTGGGTATCATTTAACTCTTGTGTGACCAAATTCTTATGCCCTTACATTAAATCCCAAGGAATCAACCAAACATGAGTGGAATTAAAAATAACCCTTTCTCCCCCTCCAAGCATAAAATAAACTTCCTTCTTTTATGATTGGCTGAACTACAAATGCCTAAAACTACAAATGAAAAAACCTCTTTATAGGTAAGTTCTTCCTTACCACTTAGCATGTCATGAATGTCATGAGTGGCTCAGAGTCTCAAAGACAGGCTCAGGTGTGTTGCTTCCTATGTTCTTGGGGTTCTGTGAGGGCAGCAGTCCCTGAGGGTAATAGCCTATCACAAAGGTCCTTTAAAATTTAAACTTTTTGCATGAAAATCTTATTGTACACCCACAAGTTCCAGGGTAAGTACATGTTGATTGATTCACATTTTTTGTACCAGCGATTATTCAGTGTCTCTTATTCCTATCTTACCAAGGACAAATACTTTTCACCAGGAGAGTGGTTAAGCACTGGAACAGGCTGCTGAGAGACGCTGCTGACTCTCCATCCTTGGAGATATTTGAAACTAAACTGGGTATGACACAACTGATGAACAGTTGAAGCTGGACTGCTGTGAGTAGGAGCTGAACCAAGCAGAAAACCTTTCTTACCCAAATCACTCTAAGAGTGCAGTATTTTCAGTATCTCTTCAGTTCTTCCTAATTCTATCTTTTTTTTTACCTCCTGAAGTCAATGGATTCAAAGTGGGGGAAATACTACTTTTATACCCTATTGTCACTGTACTTCTAATATTTCCTTCCCTCTTATTCTGTCTGCAAACCTTGTGTTCCTCTTAGTTTTTCCTGAAAGAACAATTTAAAAGCCTAAGTAAGGACTCTAAAAGCCTTATACCTACTATTTTCCTACAGCATTCAGGGAAACACAGGTGCTCACCAACTATTTCTATGCCAGTATATTCTATTCCAGAAATCACACACTGGTTTATTCCCATTTTGCCATTTTCACGGAAATGTTTCATAATTATGTCTTTAATGACTACTTCTTTGCACAATAGTAGGACATGTTAACATCTTAACAGGAGGCATCAGCCTGCCAACACACCACAAATACAGATCATTGTTCCTGGGAAGTGAAATGCAGTAGTAAGTTGGAGGTTTGCCTTTTAGAAAAGGATCAGCTGTCCTGCAGCTGCCAACTTAAGTACCTTAAGAAAATATGACTTAACCACATATGTCATCCCAGATACAAAAATATACTAAGATGCATTCATTTTCCTCTAAGCCAACATTCCTATTCCTGTTTTTAAAAAGAATTTTCAAAGATGACTCTGCTTTAAAAACATAATCTACAGCATCCACAATGTATACCAATGCACAGGTGCTATCAGTAGTCAATTAAGCCTCCAAAGAACCTTTCCAAGAGATAACAAAACAAATGTCATTAATAGAGCTTTTCGCTTAACAAATATTTCATGTCTCAGGACAGTATTTATGATACTTTGTTATGGACTAGTGCACCGCCTGGTTAGTCTTCAATTATCACATGAGGTAGAGGAAAAAAATCCTATTTCTATATGAGCTTAAACTGAAATTGACTTTGAATCTCTGAACTGTCAACAAATTCTTCCCTGAAAAGGCTGGCTTCACAGAGATTATAAAGAAGGTGTCATCCTTGACACTTGCGTTCTATATTCATCCAGCAGGCCTGGAAGAGAAGTGCGCAGAACGCTGGGCAGGATGGCGGAGGGCTCAGCTGTCACCCTGCCTGCCTCCCTTGCTTGCTTTGCAGGCAAAGACAGTGCTGAAGGTGTCAAAGGTTCTCTATTTAAAGTCGCTGACAAGCAAAGGAAGAACACTGGGAGAATATGTTAGCAGACACTATGAACTCGTCTCTAGTAACAAGTCATCCTGACAACTTACTTCTGGATGTTAGAAGCAAGAGCCCTGATTCTACTGAAATTTAAAAAAAACCAAAACAACCAAACTCCCATACACTACACCACCATCAGATTTACAAGTTTAAGATTTACTCTGGGAAAATCCAGTGTTAAGAACACATAGAGCAAAGCCCTGCTTTCTGTCAGAGTGACAAACCAGAAAGCCACATACGATTATGTTAATCTCCCACTTCAAATCTCCCTTGCACAATTGCATACCACTGCTTTCTGTGTTTCGTTTAAAAGTCATAGAATTTACTAACCACTTAATGAAGCTGCATTCCTTAAATCCCTGACAGATTATGTCAACTTGTTTGGTTTAGAAACATAAATTTGCCATTCCACTACCCCCTGCCCCAATGACATCCTAGTCAAAAGCCGGTGTGCTTGGGGCTGCAGGCAATGAAACACACCTCTCCTCAAAGCTACTGCCTCCATCACGCAGCAGAAAACAGGAAGGCAAAAAAGTGAACAGAGAAAGGAAGGAGCATGACTTGCCTTTCCAAAAAAGAAAGCTTCCCTCTTTCAGTCCCTTATTTAGTTTTAATTGCAAAAAAGGAAGTGAAGAATATGAAAATGCTTTGAAAGACACTTGTAAGAGTCCTGGGTAATTGTCTGCATCAAAGACAAACAATTTGCTGCATGGCTGACTTCATTTGAAAGGCTTTTATGATGCTGTGTGTCCCAGTGGCCAGCTGAAACTTCGAAAATGGATCAGGACAAAGTAGCCCAGAGGAGCACAGAAAAGGTGCATCAACAGTATCCAACGTGCAGGCAGGATGAGGACCGTGTTCCTCCTCTTACGTTTGAAAGGATATCCTGCTTAGACCCTGCATCTAGGATTATAATTATAGCAGGTCGTGCATTTTCTAGCTGGTGGCAGAAGGGGGGAAGCAGATGTGGACTTAATGACAGTTGTGCCAGCTGGCTTATAATAGCAGCAGGCAAAAACCAGAGCACAAACGGCTCCAGATTCCATTTACCTGACCAACGACCCAGCTCAGCGTTTCTGATGAAAGTCTCAGCGCAAGCACCGCAAGCTGTCGGCAAGCTTCTCATATGAGCATTAGCAAACCCAGGCACAATCCAGTGTGCTCACAGTGAGCCTCCAAGTTTGAAACGATGCAGCTGACGGGTGTTTAAGCACTAACCTCCTCCTCTGTGTTCCAAGGCTCAAGATTTATGGCGTTTTGTTCCATGAGCACTAAAGAAAAAAAATTCTAACTTTCGGAGCTCATTCCCATGTTTTCCATTAAGTCCATATATCAGTAAGTGTCATTCACCAATACAAAGCCCTATTAGTCATGCTTCCAAGGAAAATGTCATTACTGCTGCTTCTTAAGCTACTGAATGATAGAAATCAGACCACAGATTTTGTTTTATCAAGTTTGAGGTATTTTCCAGTCGTGCTAATTAGGATATAATTCAACAGTATTTCACACAACTCTGGCATGTTTTAGTTACTGCGCCTAGTTAAAAGTCTGAAGATTGCTATTAAATGAAAGAGAAAGAAGGCTATCACTAAATCAGTGGCGTAACCTTTGTGAGTTGCTTTTCGTCTCCTCACAGACATTACAATGAGAAAATTTAAATGAAAACCAGAATAGGCAATACAAGGAAGTCATGTAACAAGCAAGAGTAATCCATGTAGGTTATTCTCCCAAATGCCTAGTCAGTGGTCTCAGATGGCTAATGTGGTTGAAATGTGTAATTCAGAGCTACAAATAGTATGTTTATAAATCTAGACATGTCCAGTGCACCTTGGAAACAGCTGTGTGGGGGGAAAAAATAGCCAGCAGTATATCTGATTTCAGCTAAACAAGGTTGCAAATGGAATTATCTATTTCCTCTCACAGAACTGGAAGACACAACACTGCAAGGCTCCCAGTAATCATTTTAAATGTAATTAAATCTAATTAGGATTAGATTTTAATGGTAATACGGGGATATTACATTTGCATTGGTTATTCAGTGCATTGATTTACCCACCTATACGCTACAACACTTAAAATGGGAATTAAGGATCGCTACCATATGTTATGATTTTACATCTCCATCAACATTACAGGCCACATCTTAACATACACAATCTCTGATGTAAAAAACACCTATGCACGTGATTAATTTTGAGCATACTGTCTTGTTCTGTGAAGTTCAATATCCAGTGCTTATGTTCTCCATTGAAAAGCCATGTTTATGTGGGACTCAGGTATTAATTCCTACAGCAGAAAATGTATTTATTTCACAAAACATACGAAATCCACAGATGCTTCAAATTACATTACATCTAGTCCATAAATAAACTTCAAAACCAAAGCAGATATTTCTTGCTTAAGCTCCAGGTTAAGATACAAGTCATATTCCTCATCTTTTTTTCTCATCAGCTGTTTCCTACATAAATCTAAACATACCATACGAATTTTCAAAGCCATTTTTCTCTGATCATATCAAGGGTTACTTGTTTCAGTAGGTTTGCATTTTTTTATCAGGCAGTGAATGACGGTCCCTAGATATTTTCAGCAAGACGTGACTAGCTGGCTTGGCCTCCCTACTATTCCCTTTCCTGCCTTTGGAAACCCAGAGCCGCTTCTTTCTCCTCATTATCCTCAACATCTTGGAGGTTCATTTTCTCCTAAAGATGCCATTCCTCATTTCCACATCCTTTCCCGAGACTGATCACTTGCTGAATATATTTTACTTCACCAGTCCAGTCACCCATCTAACAACTATATCCAAGCTTGTACACTCAGAAGAAGCATGAATTCAGTACAGGGATTGTAAGTGACCAGCAGCACCACAGCAGATGTGTCATTTCATCATCATCCAAAACCTTCAAATATAACATCTTAAATCTTCCTCTCTCATATCCTGAGAGGGTCCACTTTCATAAAAAGACTCCATACATGAGAGGGGCAAAAGGAAGGGGAAAAAAGACACCACACACCATTTTTCCCTCTCAAGAGAGGAATGTCAAAGAATCGCACAACACAGAAACCCATTAAATTAATGTACATCTACCAGCACTAATTACAGGCACACTCTTTGAAACTGTGAAGACTCTTCCTTAAGGCAGTACTACAATGGCTTCTTCAACTACTGATTGTTTTTGTCAGGTTAGTTTTTATCAAGAAACAAAATCTCTACTTAAAAATAAACAAAATCAGACTCAAAATGAGTAAACATATTTCATATTGCATTTGGAGAAGCCTACAGATTTTTATAAACTTCTTATGGCAAACATACATCCACTGAAGGCTTCTCAGCACTGAAACAAAAAACTAGCAGAACTTCTTTTTGAGAATAGCTTCCCAAAACCTATTTGCTCAGCTGGCAGTGGCCATCCAGGCACCCTCCAAATGGAGAAGGAGGAATTGCACAGCATGTTACAGGCCACAGGATTTGGCACATGATCATCTTGAAAGGCTAAGACAAGAATGACTCAACTACTCAGATAAAACAAACACATTCAGGTGTAAGCAAAGCACTGCAGCACTTGCCTCTCCTCCAATAGACCAGTATTTCTGCTCAACACTTTTCTAGGCTAACTTCTGTCCTATTTTCATCTGTGAAGAGGCTTCTCAGCCAAAAGACATAATTAAATAATCAGTTGTGCCCTGAAATGTCAGTTTGAAAAAAGAAATACACACATGCTGAGACAGGTTTATTTCAGTTAGACGGGTGAACTTCCATCCTGTCCGCAGCCCAGTGTCAGCAAAGGTCCTCTGGAAGTAACGGGAGCTGTGCGTGTCAGAGTTTTGCAGTTTTCAGTTTGCAGTTCTCCTCCAAGGTTATGTCAATCCTCTTTACTATGTTTGATACAAGCAGTAAAACAATGGAGGTGTTTAGAAGATTTACTTATGATTTTAACTTCTTATCTGAATCATCCAGGGATTGCTTGGAAATGATGACTAGATGCTGAAGGATAAAGGTAACGTAGAGTTCTCTAGTGGGACCTTCCATCTCACAGCAGACTTTAATGAAGATTCCAGTAGCAAATCCTAAGATTTCAACTGAATGCAAGTAGACTTATTTTTGTACATCACACAGACTCTACTTTATGAGCCGCCAGTTTGCATACAGGCAACGACAAGCCCTTTGGCTAAATACGTACATTGGAATAAAGTGTCAGTTAATAGCAATTTCATCCCGCAAGTGTTTTTGCCCATACAGCCTAATGAAGAAAGATTATTTTAAGATTAGAGCACTGAAAAGGAAGAAAAAAGTGAAAAAGGAGAGAAGAAAAAAGTGAAAAAGGAGAAAAGAAAAAGAACGACAAAGAAACCACAATGTTGCACAGAACTAAAACATCCAATTATGCTTTGATCCTGGTTTGAATTTTAAATGTTACTGTCATCATTATTTTCTATCACACAACTTCTTCCAGTGATTACTTGATATCTATGATATACGTCAAATGTACAGGAAAACAAAGCATGTTATAGGTAGAAGTAGTAGCTCATCTTGCAGACATAACAAAGCCCATCTCTCAAACATTATTGAGAAGCCTGTCAACAAAGCAAATCAAGCACCGAGTGGAAATGAGGTATAATGCTTAATTCTCTCAATCAGCATTTTCTTGCTTGCCAGGAACACCTCTCTTGTGTGGGCTGACAAGGTGCAAGCTAATTTACAGATCCAGGAGGAGTCAGCTACATCCAGATAGTGCTGCTCTCACACTAATTAAGAGGAGACTGAAAAGTAAAGTTCACTCAGAAATGGTAGTGGGAAAAAAACCTCAAGAAAATGTTGACTGTTACGAAGAGCAAACAACAAAGCACTGGATCATCCTATCAGTCAAATAGTGTTGTTTCCAGATTAGAGATTTCAGAAGTGTTATATCAAGCACACAGAAAAGGTTACCTTGTCTGGACCACAGAGCTGCCTAAGATTTCTAGATGTTGTAAACACTTTGTGACTTGTCCTGGGTTACAGTGTATTCTATTACCATCTTCATGATCTGTTGAAACCAGCTGTTCCCTGCCTCCTCCCTCTGGACTATCTCCTGTTAACGGGCCCAACAATGCCTTGCCTCGTGACTCACCATCCCATTGTGAGATGCTCCACCCAGGGGGAAGGAGCCAAGCATTCCCACCTGGATATAATCCGGGGTTTGGAACAGCACAGGCAGCCTTTTTCCACTGGATTCCCAGAGGACAAGAGCTACACAACCACCACTGGACTTTCTGAGGAGGACCAGACTTTTTCTACAAGATCACCGCTCCAACAGAACCACTTCAAAGAGAACTGCAGCTATCACCTAACCGGACTGCTACCACCACCCTGCCCGGCAGGGTGTCAGGTCGTACCCTGGCTCTGTCAGGTTAAACCAGTGTCTCTGTATTATTGCTTTGTTATATATATATATATATATATGTATATATATATAAGTAAAAGAACTGTTATTCCTATTCCTTGTATCTTTGCCTGAAAGCCCCTCAATTTCAAATTTATAATAATTCGGAGGGAAAGGGGTTGCATTTTCCATTCCAAGAGAGGCTCCTGCCTTCCTTAGTAGACACTGGTCTTTCAAACCAAGACAGACTGAACTCACAAGACAACATTGAATATGCTACCACTTCGTGCCCACAGAATTTATCATGAATATTGTGCATCAATTTTACCTGTCATTTCTGCTGTATAAAAATGACAGAGTGCAGAAAAGAACCAGTCAGCATTTCACATCTCCTGCCTTCCACACTCTTGCAGAGTGGGGTGCAACGCTCTGCTCCGGGCTTGAACTGAGGCAGGCAAATGTCCAAAGGATGAGGGCATCCCCATGGGTCTCACAGGGACTAGGGTGAAGGACTCTCTCCCTCCCTGACACGTGGGAGCATCTCTATGACCCTCTGGTGTTCTATGGCACATACTGTCTTACAGCCTGGTATTATTTAATGTTTTCTAATGCAGCTTTCAAAACAATATTTTCTAATTAACTACTTTTTTTCTTCCTAAGTAACCAGTTTTTCTACTTACTACTCTTCTAACACAATTCTCACTCACAGAACAATTCTCAAGAACCTGTGCAGTTGCAACACAAGTTCAACCAATGTTTTACAAGATAAAGAAAGTAATGGGATGAAAGTTAAATGAAGCTCCCCTTACACACTTTCAGAGCAGACTCATTAATAAATATTTAAAATAATACTGGTACCTTGCTTTAAAATTAAATAACAAAACAAACACTGCCTTAACATTGCTTTTTCTTTGAAATATATTTATTTACCCTAGCTAGCTAAAAGAAGGATTGATTTTCTTGCCCTCTCGCCTCTTTCCACAAGTGATCAAAGATGTTTGTCATGTTTCAACATTTACCCACAACAGCAGGGTGTACCTCAGCAGTCTGCTCCTTTCAGATCACTTATGTCTGCTGGAGAGATGACTCCTTTAAAAAGAACTTAGAGTTTGGTAAAAATCAGGTCTTTCACTGACCCGTTCTCTATGGGTGCTCAGAGCACACAACCTTACTTATATCCTGTTTTCCTTGAGAGGAGTGTGCTGTTTTTCAATCTCAAACTGATTCATCTCTTTCACATCATGCCTCTATGATACCAATAGTCTTATTAGTAAAGCAAAGAAAAACATTCATTTACCACCACATAAGTTTTGGGTACAGTAATAAAGAAGAAAAATGAAACAAAACCCCAAATGTTTTGACTTGTCAAAGGATATGTGCATGATACAGACTCTTTCACAAAAGACTCTTTCCAAAACCAAGCAGTTTGTGGCTTAAAACTATTTTCTCCTTTGCCTTTCCTTTCCTTTGGCCTGCCAGCCATCTCCTTCTCTTCTGTTCTGAGCTGCTTCCCTTCCATGACATCACCCATAGGCTCAAAAATTGAGAGATCAGCCTATATACACCAGGTATGGATTTGTATAATGAAATATGGCTTCAGCAGGAATTCACAATATAATGAATAATTAGAAAAAGAAACTTCTTTTCATACTTCATCCTACATTTGATTGCAAAGTACCTACCTGAACATGTCTCCTAAGCCTTTCAGCATTCCTTTCTTTGCCTTAATTTTATCCTTCTCTTTATCTCGATCTTTCTTCTTTTCCTTTCCAGTTTTTTTTCTGTCACCTTTATCTTGGCTTCCATTCATGTGTCTCTCTAATGAGTGGGATGGTTGGTCACTTGCTGTGGACACAGATTCTCTACCAGATCTTGAGCTCTCTTCTGTGTCTTCCTCCACTAAAAGCACATATTAAGAAACATCAGTGACATAAGAACAAACAACAAGGGCAGACTTTTTGGTATATTCCATAATGTATTTTGAAGCAGGCTATATGCAAAACCACAATAAATTCTTTTTTTTTTTTTTAATCAGTATCTGCTCACATGGGGTTTTCCAAGAGTGTTCATTAGAACTATTAAACTCATAAAAGCAAAGAATTCACCTTTGCAAACCATTCCGCAAAACACAATTTCTACTTTATGGGTACTCTGGATAATGTATGGATTAATAAAGAGGATTAGCAGAGTGATGTTAATTGGCCCATTTTTTTTCAGTATCTAAATCAGTAGAGGAGAGATTTAGAAATATCTGCAAGAAGAAACAACAGCAGTGCAGCATGCCTTGTCCATAAATTCTTAGTAATATTCTCATAAAAATATGAAAGTCATTAGGGAGTGTTAACCCTCAACACAAGCCATAATAGATTTTTTCTTCTTCTGCAAGTAAAGTAATAGTTTTGTTTTGCTTCTTCATATCCTGGAGCCATTTAGAACACATCATGCACAATGATTGTTATTTTTGGTGTTATTCTTGGTTGAGATGCAGCAGCCTGGAGGTTCAGGTGGGGAGATTTCATCCAGCGAAACAAGTAAAATCCTTTAAGGGTAGATAATATGTTCCTTTTCTGTTTCTAATCCAAGATCAGGAGTCCTAAAGTACACCCAAGGTTAGATTTAACAGACCACATGTATTTCAGAAAGTTTGAAAGAAAAATTACTAAAAGAAAAAAAAATCCACTGAAAGCCTGAAAACTGCTTCAGTAGTTCAGTAAGAAAGAAATAAAACACTTCAAGCTGGTAGGTCAGAATCCTGCACTGCATGGCTAGTGAAGCTGTGACTTTCCATGAGCTCTACATTTTATATCATCACATTTAAGTAGGGCTCCAACCATCTCCCAGCTTTCCAACAGAGTGCACAAAGCAGCAATTAGGATCACAGATGCATACTTAGTACTGCCTCCTGTAGTTCCAACGAATACAAAGGCTCCAAACAACTTTTGGCAGAAGAATTTGAAAAATACAGTCTTGCTTTATATATACAGAGTCTACGGAAAAGAAAAAAAAATTTTTGTACTCAATAAGACTTGGAAATGGTCATGGCTTATAGAAGGCAAAAAAATTGGTTTTTAGTTTTACCTATGTTTACTACTTCTTAATATTATTCTGCTAATATTGCTCAAGACCACAGCAGCTCTTCTACAGCCAATAGAAGAACGTAATTCTTTAGAAATTTCTCATTTATAGACTACTGCAGAATATAAACTTTCTTTTCTTAGTCATCATTCAACTTTACCTTACAAGTAAATCATTGAACCTGAAAAGTCTACAAATCACTTACTGAAAGCCATTCAGTATCATCTCTCTCTCAGACACTTGATTGCAAAATACTCTTTATTCATTAATATTACAACCCATAGACCTGTCCAATAGACTTTGTACTTGTTTACCAAGTACCAAGTTTTCTATAAATATTCTCCAGCCCTGGATGATCACATAAACATATTTCAAGAAAACTGAGGCCAGGCCTTGGCATTTAATTCAGGACTGCTATGAGTAAAGCAGATGATACACCTTCTCAACTGCAGACACAGTTTTAATATTCATGTAATTGTATTTTAGGAAACTAATAGGTCCTACACATGCCTCTGTACTAGCTGTTCTTGTGCTGTTTTGGTCACAGCATTTCTTAATAAGTGTCTGGAATGATATTTAGTTATTATTAAAAGAACTGTGGAAAAACACTTTGGAATAGAGATGTTAATTTTTTACATGTTAATTTACAGCTACAATCTGTTCCAACTAGACATTTAAAAGTTTGTACTTGCAAACGAATATAATTAGTAAAATAAAAGTGTATGAAATTTCTGACAAATTTTGAAGTCAACTGTTTACTTGAAACTTCATTGCTAGAATTTTAAAGATGAATCAGTTTTGACCTATGTTTGTTCACACTCGTATGACAATATATTAAATAAATCATAAGTATATATTGTTTCCTCTGCTATGCTGAGTTGCAGAAAAACTTGTCATAACAGTGTGTCGTGGTTCAGGAAGGGTACTCCCCAGCTCAGTGCTTCTACTGAGACTCTCCAAAACACATGCTGCTCTCTCGCTCCCCCTCCCTTCCCCTTCCCCCTGCAGCAGGATGGAGAGGACAGCTGGAGGCACAAAAGGTAAGGATCATGGGTTGAGATGAGAACAATTTACTGGAAACAGCAACAAGATAAGAAAACCAACAGTAGCAGCAACACTTCTAACAGAAGAGCGCATAAGGAAAGAATGACTGGCACGCGAGTTCTCACCCCTGACAACACCCAACCGCTCCCTCAACCACTCTACAGGACCTGGTAGGGACCTCTTCCCCTGTCCCTGGAAAATGATGTGAGGTGGTATGGAATAACCTCTGGGTCATGGCCATGCCTCCTCCTGGCTACTGCAAAAGTCCAGAACCAGGACACAGAGCTTTTGTTTATTATTTATTTTGCACATTCTATGAGGAACGTTGTCTCCTTTCTCCATTTGTGCTGCAATTAATATTGTCTATCATACACAGTTTGCTTGCAATTAACTCAGTAGCTTAGACTGAGGCCTCTGAACTGGGATGCCTGTTCTCCTGCAGTAAACACCGGCCTCTCTACTGGACTAAATAGATTTCCAGTTTTCTTAAAAGGACCCAACATGAAAAAGCTTGTTTCACTTTTATGCAGCACAGTCATCCTGCAATTAACATACACATAATTACTAGTGTTTAGAACAAATGCAAATGCCGCTCAATTAAAATTCAAACCCAGGCTACAAATGAAACTTCTAATTTTTGTTATGTTGCAGTAATGACATTAGGTTACTGCAAAACGCAGGATGTATTTGTTTCGGTGCTGTTATTTCCTTTTTTTCCTGCAACCTCCTGCCTCCCCATTCAGGATGTTGAAGCCAAAAAATTAAATTGGAGTATACTTTAAACATCAATTAAACTGAACACTAGTGTCATTCCATGAACCACACTGCGCTACAGAGAACTACACAAACAGGTATTATGAAGCTATTCTCCTAATTAGCCCATAAAATGGAAAAGATGCACATGAGGAATCAAAGCTACTTAATGTGAAACTATCTGGCCACTAAGCTTCTAGGCCTCTTATTGTGATATTTAATACAGCCGTAGATCCCAGCAATTAAGATTCAGCAAAAGATTAGAAAGCTTTGTCGATCTCTCCCAATCAAAATGCCTTGTTCTTCTTCATGACACTAAAGATAAACATTTTGCTTCTAGTCAGCTATTTCAAGTATTAAGGAAAAAACAAAAAAAGAAAAAAAAAAAAAAAAAAAAAAAAAAAAAAAAAAAAAAAAAAAAAAAAAAAAAAAAAAGAAAAAAAAACCAAACGAAAAAAACAACCAAAAAAATTATCTGTAAAAGCTGAACACCCACACATCTTTCCACAAATGTTTCTTCTTTACAGCCATTAAAACTCACACACATCTCCTCAAATACTTAAACTGTTACCTCAGAACCAGTCAGTGCCATATGATTTTAATCCTACATTTAGTAATTTAATAGCACATTGTTCCAAGGACATTTAGAAGAGTCAGCCCCTTTGTCACATATGCTACATGTATTTTTTATGGCTTTTGTACATGGAATGATGGCGTTAGGAATTCCTCTATACAATATATTGCAGTGCTATTATTTGCTATTCCAAAGCGGGTCACTGTCTGGAAGACAAAGAAACACATTCAGCACTGAAACACTTGGAGAAAGGCAAAAAAAATTCAAGTAAGACAAATGGATCTAACCTCAAGGGCATCAGTAAATTGACCACCAGTATGTTTGCTTGGGTTTTATAATGAGAGAAAGCCACATTCCAATTTCAAACAATTATGCAATAATTAAATACAATTTAAAAAAACTTAGGCAATGTCGTTATGGCAGCAGTGAGGCATTAGGTATGGTAGGACCAGATTGTTAAACTCCTACATATTGGTATGTGCCCAAATTTTGTCCAGCTGAAGACACCATTTGGTAAATTCTCTGGAACCTAAGGCCATACAGAATTTACACAAAGTGGAGCAGATTTTAGTGCTTTGAGTTTTAATGCAGATTCAGATATGTTTTCTGGATGACAGACAACAGAGGGCTGGGACAGCTCTTAAGCTCCCATGGTCACCATGAGAAGCAAAAATCCTCAAGGACTGAATTCTGTCCAATCAACTTATTATATTTACTTTGCTACTCATCTGCTTCTGTGAAACTGGCACTTCAAATTTCTGGAATACTTCTTAGATGTTTCATCACTATGTGTGGAAGCTATTAGAACCCAACTCAACAGAATGCATAGTTCTACACATATAGCTTGGTCACACTTTGCTCAGCCCTTCTTTACCATGTGGGATCTGACAACAGCCTTGCTCTTGCTCTCTCATGACATTAGATGGCTCTTGGTCCACCAGTGTGAGACAGCTACCCCACGACATTCTGATTTCAGCCAGAAGGTTTTGTCTGGTTCTTGCTTGTGCTGGTTTTGGCTGGTGTAGGGTTATTTTTCTTCACAGTGGCTGACATGGGGCTGTGTTTTGGATTTCTGCTGAACACTGGGTTGACAATATAGAAATGTTTTTTGTTATTGCTGAGCAAGGCTTACACAGAGCCAAGGGCTTTTCTGCATTTTTTGTACCAGCCACAGTGGCAAGGAAGTTGAGGACGTATGGGAGGTTGGGAGGAGACACAGCCAGGACAGGTGACCCCAACTGACCAAAGGGATATTCCAGACCACAGGCATCATGCTCAATATATTAAGTTGGGGGTAGAAGGAGGAAGTAGTGGACATTTGGAGTGATGGTGTTTGTCTTCCCAAGTAACAGTTACACACAATGGGCCAGGCTCTCCTGGGGATGGCTGAATACCTGCCCACTCATGGGTAGCAGTGAATTAATTCTTTGTTTTGCTTTGCTTGTGTGTGTGGCTCTTGCTTTCCCTATGAAGCTGCCTATATCTCAATCCACGAGTTTTCCAGTTTTTACCCTTCCAATTCTCTACCCAGTCCCACTGGTGGGAGAGTGAGCAAGCAGCTGCCTGGGGCTTGGCTGCTGCAGGGGTTAAGCCACAACATCGCTGCTCCAACTTGAAGGATCCAAAGGGCTCCAAATACTTCCTTGCTACTCTCTATGCATTGCATCAACAAGCTCAAAACCCCTTACCAGAATCTCATAAACCTATATTCACCTTGAAAGTGCTTCATGACAACAGTTTTGCTATATTTTTGATCAATTGAAGTTAAACCATCTGTAACTTCTGGATAAACCTTGGATATCTGAAGCCTCAAAACAGGATATCACTATCAGTGGGCTCACATCAAACAAGGCCTTCTATAAAAACATGGTCTTATGTCCCAAAAGACCACAGGCATGCAGTTTGTAAGAATGAGCAGGATCATTACACATTATCTCACACTTATTCTTCTACTGGCCAGAAATAGATTGACAGCCAGCAGCGCTACACCAGCATTTAGCCTCACTGCTGTGTGAAATTGTTAGGTGCTGGAAAAGCAAAACAGAATTAATTCTATCTGTAACTACCTTTGAGAAAAGTGAATAGCAAAATGACCTTCCTTGCAGCCACAGAACACTTTTAGAAAGAGACAGATTAATAAAGAAAAGAAAAAAAAAAGGAAAAAGCCATGTGTTTATAAAAATAAGAGTGATTACAGAAGTAACTTATAAAAGAATATTAGGGAATGATGCTTATGAAACAGAATTTCTGAAACTAAAAAACTTTAAAAAGAGAAGAGAGTGAAAAATTCCTTTTCAAGCCTTCGTTAGTATTCAGACTAAATACTTTACTACTTCAACCTTCCCATCATCATCTTCATTCATAAACTTCTAACTAGCTGCAGGTTGATTAAAAAAAAATCTGCTGGTGTGTGACAAGTTGAAAGCAGTACAACATGAAGGTTAAAAATTCAATGATTTTAATACAACCCCTGATTGAGGTAATTTACCATTCATACTATTTTCATTCAATATGAGTTGTCATTTTACCAGCCCATTCTTACATAGTTCAATAATGATAAGGTTAACTTTGAAGTGATTCTTTTATGTTAATGACATTCTCCACATGTTGGGTCATACTTCGGGTTAAAGAACTGAAAATGTAAATGAATGCCCATTAGGGTGGGTAATAGCTGATCATTAACTTTATATTTTATTAGATCTGCCAGTCTTACTCTAATTAAAGAACAGCGGTTTCTTTTCATCCCCCCAACACTACAAATGTACTATTTCAAAGTTAGATGCATATATTTTTGTAACATCAATTTAGTAGGTTTGTCTTTCTGCCTAAATTTTTTTTTCTAGTTTACATTAATACATTAATTAGCCATCTTACAGAAAATTTTCACAGTAATTTAAGTAAACACATTCCCAATAATCTTATTCTCTTATTTTAGGAAGGAAGAAAGCTGCAGAGTGTGGTGATCTGTTAAAGCAAATGAAGGGAAAAAGCCTAAAACACATTGAAGTTAGTTTTACTCTTTTAAAAATCTAAAATTATGTTCTACCACCTTAGTCACTTTCTAAAGGAATTGACCTATGCTATTAACATTCATTATGTACAACAATAGTTTACTTACAAGTTTCCATGCCTTCATCATCATCATCTGCTACAGGTTTATCATACGATTTGTCTATGGCAGCTCTGAAACTTTCATTGCATCCTCGTCCTCGAATAATTCGCGGGCGCGGGCGGTGGAAAGGAATGTCACCATTCAGAGTCACCTCAGCAACGGCTGTCTGCAGACTTTCTAACGAGCTGGATTTCTTCAGACCTAATGAAGGCCCCACATCTCTGGTTGGGGAACCTTAGTGATTTAAGCAGGGAAAAAAGTAATTAGAATTAGTATTGAGAACTGCATGCTTGATTATGCATATCCATCCTGAAAGTCTTTGGGGACACACTTAACATTATTCACATCATCTCTCAATAATCTGTAGGGAATTCTCCACAGATTTGTTGGTCTCAGAAGCAAATGAGTGTGTCAAGTCACAGTCAACGAAACCGACAACATTAGCAATGTCTGGCTTTTCAAATCAGTGAAGAGAGACCATCATCCATTACTATTATTTTACACTATTAAAATGATAAAGAAATCATGGGGCTTTAAAAACTTAGCTCATAAAACCAGCACATATGCATATCTAATAGCATCTAACAAAACTATTAACTATTTTTGATTTGAGCAGCTAATTTCATCTGCACTAGTAACTGATGAACAGAGAGCAGATTACAGGCATGAATCCTACTGTGTTTAGAGTAACAGTCTTGCAAAGTAGCCTGACCTCCGGCTTCAAGGAACATGCTGTTTGTTTGAGTTTTAAAGACTTGCATCAAACTGCTAACAATTTCATAATCAAATGCTTTTAAGAAGTATCAGCTGACTTGCTCAGATTTTGTGAAATTGCTTAATAATAATCTGTGGAAAGGACCCAATAAAATAGGCAATACCAGTTATCCAGCTGGAAAATAAACACACTTCTGGCAGTATGGGGAGTGACTGTTTGGGCACTACTACAGCTGGGCCTGAGGGCAGCTCTTGTCACTGCAGCATGTCCAGAGGCATGCCAAAAAAGCCCCAGGCAGTGTTCTGCAAAAGCCTTTCTCCAATCGGACTTTTCTTCTCAGGTTTGTGGACTAAATGTATAGCCCTTGTTCTTAGATACACATTCACATTGCAAATCACCTCATAATTGCACAATTAGATCTCGTACTAAAGTTAAAACTGGGACGAATCTTTCTGGGAAAAAAAATCACTACATTTATTTGAAGTGATCTTATTCAAAAGTGCAAGTACAGTCTTAGCTAGATTTTCCATAGGACTTGGGACTGGAAAGCAAGATGAGGTGGGACAACATCATCATGGCCACATTTCCTGAAATTATGAGACTAGAGCCCTCACATATAATATGAAATTCTCACTTTTTCTCTACCCAAAGCGAGCACAAGAGAGAATTGTTGTAGCACCACAGCAGTCCCAGGTGGTGGGCTGTTACCCAGTTTGCATCAGTATCCTTATCTGACAGAAATAAATTTCACAGCCAGCCACCACTGAGAGCCAGAGCCAAGGCCTGAATTCCCAGGAATACCAAACCTATGAACAGTGCACTAGTAAGCATAGGTGTGAATAAAGGTGTAATAAAAGAAAACTACCTCTTTTAAGTGTTTATCTCAGAATAATATGAAGTTCTGAAGATGATCCCTATTCTGGTAAATATTAGGAGAGATATTAAGAGCATCTGTCACTGCTCTTTATGTAAGGTATGTAAAGTTACCTTAAATTGGGAAAACTGCTACTGCACTACTAAAACTATTCAGCATTAGCTGACAAGGAAAGGGGGCTGTGTGTCCCACAGAAGAGATGCTGAATAGCAGCACGGCAAGTTTTCTCCATGCCATTTGTTACCTTGGTATGAGATGGAGCAATGCAGTGAATGCTTTCATTTTCTGTTCAGCTATTGAAAGTCTGAGCAATTACGTTAAACTGAAATCTCTCAGAGCAAATAAACTCAAAAAGCAGCTGTCAAAGTATTCCACCTCAGCTGCCCCACTGATAAGACTAACTTGTGAACAGAAAGAAACCAAAAATCCTCCCTCACAGGTCTACACAACTCCTGCAGTTTGGTTCCCCCAGCAGTCCGTAGTCCTGCTGCTTGGACCCTTGGTCAGAAATTAATGCACCCCTACAAATGAGAAATTTTATCCTCACAAACTCCCTCTTCCTAGAAGAAGCCACCCTCTCACACACAGCCTGTACTTGTTGGAGGGCTGAGGGTCATGAGCATGGTGGGGGCAGAGCACAGGGCCAGCTGGGACCAGGGAGAGTTGGTGGCTTCCCAGCTGTGCAAACAAGCTGCAGTCTGGAATTACCAAACTTCTGAACATGGTCCGAAGTCTAAGGCGAGGGTTTTACATGACATTCTCTCTGCCAAGTAAAAGCACTCCAATTAAGACAGTGCCCTATGAAACTGTCTACTTTCTAGTCCATGTTAAAATCTGCTATTCCTCCACCAATACAAGAAATGAGACTTTATTTTGCTTTTTACTTTTCAAGATTGTATTTTTTTTTTAATTGTCTATGAGCCAGAGAAAAAATGAATGCAACATTTTGGAGGAAGAAAAGAGGAAATGGGACAATCATACATAAACCAGCTGTTTGATAGATCCAATTTCATATACAAAAGGAAAGGGTGTCCTCTTACATGGCAACTTACTGTAAACTTCCTTATTCCACATTCTGTTTTGCAGCCTTTCAAATGAAATGCTCATATATCTTTTCATAATTACTGAGTGGCTCTTTCTGTAAACAGTAATTATAAAGAAGGCATTTATGTGCCCATTTGCGTTCATAAAGAACATTAAAAAAAGTTCCATTTCCTGACACCCAATACAGACCTTGTGAGAACTGTGTTTATGTAAGTTGTGTTTTCCCAAAGGATATCCCATCTGGGATATGACCTAATGTTGAGTACTGTAAAACTAATAATGGATTACAGAAATGATAAGAATATTTATTGAACTTGGGTGGCCATGAACACAAATGTGAACAGGTTGCAGAATCTGAAATGGGGAAATCTCCTTTCACAGGCAATTTAAGCAGTGTGATCATAAAGCTATGCATATGTTAATACCTTCACTGTCTTCCATGGCTACTTCATAGCAAGTCAACTATTCTCAAAACATACAGCTAGGTGTCCCTGTAAACTGACTGCGTTAAGAATTTATTACTAGAATTTACCACCCAGAAAGTGAGTTGTTTACCCATAATCTGGTAAAAAAAAACAAACTTTCTTTAAAAGGGATTCTGTTTAAAATTTATGAGTCACATCAAAATGCTGTTTTCTAAATACAAAAATGTCAGCATTTTCTTCCAGCCTTTACAGCATTGGTGGTAATCATCAGAAGTGTTATCTGCTCAGAATGAGTTCTACTTCTATTTTGACACCAGAATTTAAAGTAGAAAAAAAGGAGAGGAAAAGACACATCTACCTAAAGTACATTTATATGACTGAGGATGAAAGGGATTCTTTTATCATTTTTAAAATTTGAAGTTTATCAAAATCTCCCTTTCCAATGATTTTCTTAACAAATATCCTTTGAGGTAGATTCATCCCTCTGTATCCCATCAGTCCTCCTGCCATGACTGCCACCATGCATCCTCCTCACACGCTCAGCATCCCATCCGTCTCCCAAGGGCTTTGTGACATGCCAAGGACAGCCCCTGCCCACCACACATGCACCTCCACTCCCTGTGTCCCCAGCTGGCCAGCCCTCGGGATGAGGGCCAAGCCTTGCCCGCCCAGCCAGGCAGCCACCCTCTGCTCACGCACGAGCGCATGGGCAGCACGCGGCGCCTCTCCCACGCACGGACACATAACCTCTCAGCACATACGGATCCAGCGAGACACTGAATACACAGACATCACTTGAAGCGTAAGTGCTGCTCCCTATCCCATGTCCTTTGTTTCTCCCTTGTGCTGACACTCTTTAACAACTCATTGTGCCTCCACTTATCTCACCCTATGGTAATTATTTATACAGTGACACAAATCCGCTTGGGTGATTTGCAAAGGCAAAAGCGCTTGGTGTCAAAGGATATATGATGTTTCATCCAGTGACTAATTTTAGTCCATAAAGCAAATTTTTCATCAGCACATTCTTTTAAATCATTTAAAATGACAGGTTTTTTTCTTTCTGAAACATTATTTTTATGAGCTGTTAAGTCAAATGCTACCTGCAACTGATGCCAAAAACTTCTCTGGATTTCATTAAACCAGTTTTGCAAAGGCATAAAGTCTACTTTCTAAACACCTTCTTGAAGGACATTATCAGTGAATCTATTTACTTAGTAACATCTGCTTCATTATATTTGATAAATTTTTCCATTTCTAGTTCAGTTCTGACACTAAGAGATCAACATTTCATCTGAGGAGAGCAGGGGAGGAATAAAGCAAGTAACTGCATCAAAACCAGTTTCATTTTGATTCCATTTAATAAAAGTTTAATTAAAGGGCATTGTGTAAAAATAAACTAATAAATAATTTAAATAAATGTTATTTGATTTTTTTCTTTTTCATTTTCATAACATGCACTGGAAAAATAACCACCTAGAGCTATAGTATGCCTGGGACTTTATAAATGAGCCATGCTCAATTGCTACTGAATATACTTCTAACCTCTAGGATGAACTGTAAACACTGCAAGGATTAGGTGCTTCAAGTGAACTATAGAAAAAAAAATAATTTAAAAACTATTACAGTAACTAGGTCTGGAGAGTTCTATGCTCTCCTTTTCAGCCAATACTATTAAATCCAACGGTGACAGTAACAGAGTTTGTTTTTATCTTTTCTAAAGTAAATATATGTTGAAGTTTTCTGGCTTCCAGAGTTCATTAAAGCATAGTTCCCCACACATTTGAAGCATTTTTTTTTCTTAGAACCAGACAATTTTTAAGCCAAACTACAGTAAGTGGTTTGTTTAACAGCCACATCCATCTTCAGTAATGGGAGACATCCAGTGTTTATATACAAAACCTGGTTAAAAGCATGCAAGATAAATAAAATGAAAGCACAGCAAAAGGTGTTTTCCTTTTTTCCAGCCATTGAAAAAATTTTCCAGTATATTTGCTGTGCACAAAATATGTAACTGCCTAGTCCAGACGGCATGGTCATGCTCTTTCACCCAAGTTGTCCGACTTGTCTCTTTTTTTGGAATTTAATCCAGGTGTTACACATAGAGAAAAACTACACTCAATTCATACCACCGTCTACTGATACCACCAAAACCACTATGCACTTTTAAAACTTAAGCATTGTATTTTACTAAAACACAAAGGGTTTTACACCATTCTAATCACATCCCACTCAACTAGGCAGGTTAATAAGAAAATGAAAAATAATTCACAATAATTTTGAGTTTGGTCTTTAACTTGTTTTTACGTGAATAATGCTCAGGGATGAAGGCAGTTCCTAAGCACTGATTATTACCACAACCATTAACACAATTCATACATTCACACTCTGATGGCTTTAATCCTTCAACACATTCATACATTTTGATTTTGTTTACTCATTCTTAATTTGCAAAGCTGCAAGTCTGTGGCTATATACTGCAACATTTTAAAAGTTAGAAGACTTATCTATTCAAATAAAAATTATCATTTTATCACTTGATTACTTACAGCTTTTCAGTATTCCTACTCATGTTATAAAGTCCAGTTAAACAGAAATGCAGTTGTGAATTAGTAAATGTAAATTCTGTATGGAATGCACTACTCCTCAAATCATGCTAAAATAAATAATATTTTCAGGTTAAAAAGGTGAATTGTTCCTAATTAGAGCTAAGTAATGTTATGGTGTCCTCTGGATCTAGCCTAATTAAAATAGCATTCCATAGGTCAAAAGCTAACTTTTATTAATAAATCATAAAGGCTCATAATTGCAGTTGGTGCATTATTTTAATTACTAATAAAAAAATATGCCTTGAAAGCTATTTCTCATTACCATTTTGTGAAACATTACAATGAATGGTATGTGGAAAAGATTCTATTTACATATTCTTTTGTTCTGCTACGATGCTCACGCTTCAGCTCCAAAAGGAAATCAACTTGCACAAACAATCTTTAACTCAATGCACAACATGTATCTGATGACCACTTAAGGCAAAGGCAGCAGTTTTCTAATTAAAATAATTATTTTCAAGCACTGTGTTAGCACTGTAATAGCCAAACACTCGACTCTTCTAAATCATCTGTCTGTGCACTACAGTTTGAAGCTAGGAGGAGATTTTCCAAGATTTTTTTTGAAAGGACAAAAAACCCCAAACAACTCTGAATATTTATGAGTTTAAAGTGTAGAAACAGGTGTCTGCCTACAGTCACATGCATGACCTGGCTGAATATAGTACCCCAGATACTTATCTCTATAGAAAATTTTCTTTTTCTGTACAACTTGATTATTCACAATAGAAAGCAGCCATGCAAGTACTGGAATATTCATGTTTTCATGCAATTTGACTGGCAGTTCTGTAATTGTGGTAAGCTGCTTGGACCAAGGTTTCTATAGCAACAGCCTTACTGTCAATTCTTACCTGTTTTCTGGTCATCCATTGTACTGAGCTTAGTCTCGTCAGCTACTGTTAAAAGGTAAATGCATAACGGTTAGCCCAGTTAGTGCCCATGCCCCACATGCACTCAACATTCCTTCTGGTTTGCATATTTTCTTTTCAAGTTAGAAAAAGACCTTAGAAATGTCCTACTTCATGCAAATAAACTGCAAGAGTAAGCAAACATTCTGGGTAGAAATTGCAGCAAACTAGTAACCTTCATGCAGTGTCAGTCATGTTCACATCACAGGCAGGTACAATATGTTATTGACACGTTAGCACATGGCAACTAGTCAAGACAAGTCAATATCTCCAACCTGACTGTACCCCGAGGAAGTTTGTGAATTAGGGATTGCAGGCAAGACATTCACAACTACTGTAAAGGAGGGAATTGCATTATATTTTATTATTCTGAGTAGGGAATTCTGCATATTTAAACCATCAAAGCTCACTGTTTGAGGTTATTGGAGTCTGCACTTCAGAATCTAAATTCAATGGCAGAAAAATTGATGGGCTTGTTAGCAATTACTTATTCTCAGTTGGTTTATCAGTTAAAACGATCACAGTTGATTGCCTGTCTTAGCCGCTGCTACTTTATAGGGCTTCTGATATAAATATTAAAACTTGGGTCTCAAACAGATTTCAGACTAGCCCCATTTTCTAATTCTGAATTAATCTACAAAATGAGAGACTATGGAGGACCGTTAAGGCTAACTGCATTATAATCGTGGACCGAGAATAAACCCAGCTACCCAGAACCACAGCGTGGTACAGTTTTACACAATTATTCTATATGGATTGGTAAATGCATTTTTCACCTCCATTTTAATAAATACTGTTTACTATGTTTAAGATATAACCATATATCCAGAGGCGTATGATATTTGAATGTATGGACATTTACAAACAATAAATAACACCCAGGCCACTTGGCCATTCAAGTTAGTACTTTACTACCCACAAGTAGACATTACGTGCAGTAGTACTGCACATACACAATGTGTTTGGAATTACAAAATCTATATACTTACAACATGAAAATCAGGTTCAAATAAAAAAAAATTGAAAAAACATCACTCACTACCTAGATCCATGCTTTTGGATTTTCGTGTTTTAACAAACTCCAACTGACTGGCATCTGAAAATTGCTTTGTACGCTTTTCTGACATGCTCTGGCGTCCAAAACCCTCTCGCTGGAAGGCAAGCACTGGATCAACATCTGGACTAAGAGTGCTGTAGGAAGGGAAAAAAATCATGCGAACATTTATCAAGATCACGCAACCTTTCACTCTTCAAAGAAAATCATTTATTTAGCACAAGACTTCTACCAATGATAAAGTGCACAGTTTTAAATACACCACTGCAAGTATTCAGTTACATACACAATGGATTTGTTCTACTGCATTAACCAATTCTAGTTAAAAAGTATCAAGAATTTCACTTATAGCTTTAATGAAAGATATATATATCTGGTGCACTAAAGATATGCTATCAGAACGTAAAATCCAACACAGGAATAATTTGAGGGAGAATAAAACAGTTCTTTTTTCTTCCTGAGAAACAAATTTATTCTATTGACAAAAAGTTATCCAGTTTTTCTTTATCAGAAAAGGTTTTTAGTAAAGCACAAATAGAAATTGTCCTTGCCTGAAGCCCACAGAGCTTTAAACTTCTTCATTTAAAAACTTTGCACTAAAATTTCTCTCCATATGTGAAATTTCTAGTAGATTTTTCACAGCTTCTCTTGCTTTTAACCTGGCTATGACAAACAACCATATTTTTACTCAGTGCTTCCCCTCAGAACAAGTATTTGCCACAATGGATCCACCACTGAATCAGAAATGGGGGGAACTGTACTGGGTTTTTGTTTCTTCACTTTAGGCTTCTAAAGTGACCTCAGCTCAGTGAGTCAGGTTTTCAGTGAGCTGCCTCAGAAACGTGCTGAAGATAGATTTATTAATGGTGCTCAAACACTGACAGACTAATGAGTGCAAGAATGCACGCAAAATTTGGTGCAAGCTAAAAACATTTTTTAAAAAGGCAAGATTGCTTACTGCTAATAAACAGTATGAAAGGAAATTCACAAAAAGATCTTCTGGCTCCTAGAAAAGGGGATAGTATGTAGATCTCTAGTTCAGCTGGCACAAAAAGAAATCAAAAGCATAAAATACTGAAAAAATCAGTATTTTGCACCATTGTTATCTATCCTATAGGAAAATGATCCCTCAAAATCCCCTCTTTGATTGCTCTTGTACTTCAAGATAAAAAAAGTTAAATACTTCATCACTGAGATCTCTAAATAGATCTCTAAATGCCATTCAAAATATTCTGTCAATATATCTTACTGTTTAGTACCACGTTTCAAAAGAATTATTTTTACTGTAAGGGCTAAGTATAATACACATCTCATTCCTAATGAGAAAAAGGCAAACAGTGAATTTCTGCAAAAAACAACTTATACTTTTAAATTCTGTGACATGCACATGTTTATGTATGCCATGTACTCTAACTTACAGAAGTACCTTTGATCAAGAAACACCTGGGTATTAGGCAAAACAGTGAAAACAAGTAAGGACGAGTGTCCAAAGGCAAGAAGTACTATAAAGGATGAAAATCACTATCCTCATTACCAGGCAGCCAAGAAGAAATTCAGGCTAGTAATGGCAGATTTACAAATAATAAGATATGTGCTTGTGACAAGCACATAATACTTCAGTGTGAGCAGGATCAGAGCTTACGTGGATAAAGCCAATGTCAAGTGCCTTTTGACTTTAATATTTCTGGCTCAGGATCATAATGTTTTACATTTAATTACTGCAACTATTTCAGAGATGTCTGTGCAGTTTAGCAATGTTCTGAAGCATATGCTTAAAAGCTCTGATGAATCAGAGACCAAACTCAAAAATAACTATTTAGTCCTAACATTCACTCCCACAAAATAGCGAAAAAATTATCTCCACATGATAGAAAGATAAAACAGACAAGGCCAATATATACTTCTAGCATTTCTAGCAGGGCAACTCATAGCTGAATAAGAACCACCTAAATCTGAAAACGTCCTCCAAAGTGACTCAAACTGAACTTACAAGGTTTCAACACCTCTCATAATCAGATCATAATTGACTTTCCCAAGGCCACACAGAAGTTTTTGGCTCCCTGCTAGTCAGCCCTGTCTCCGAAGGCCAGAAAAATGTAGTTCTACTAAGCGAGAATTTTTTTCCAGCAACATCTGTTAGCACAGGCTCACGTTTGTTAAAATGACTGGCTTCATCTTGCCGAGCAAAATGTATCCTGTGACACTTTCTTCAAAAAGGGTGAACTTATAAAATTATTTGCTTTGGCTGTATGCTTCTTTTTTCATACGAGCTTGCTTTGATCTACCTATATAAAACTTCTAGTAGAGCAGAATATCATTTCCATGTAAACACAGCACACACATATATTGAACTTGAAGTCCTAAGAGAAGACTAAAACTCCAATATCAAATATAACTTGAAAAGGACACCACAGGTCCCAGAGAGAGCAGCAGGGTCTGGACATGGCATCAGCAACTGGGAATTTGGGAGGTTGGAACCAACCCAGTGTTTCCACTGACACCCTTTAAGAGACTTTCTTTCTGCATCCTTGATCTGCCCTTGTTACACACCTCCCTTCCACACATACTTATTAAGGGAATTATTATCCCATGTTTGCATAGTATCCTGCACACTAAAGGTGCTACTTAGCACCTTTATTTGAGCCTTATGTAGAGTTCTCAATTTCCATGTCCTGTTTTACTTCTATTATTAATTACCCATAAGTATGTTTTAGTAATTAAGGCAGGAGTGGATCACAGGAGTCTGAATGCATGTACATTGCCCATGAGTCTTCAAAAGTCCCTGCAAAGAGCCACAACTGCAAAAGCCAATGAGCACGGAGGAGGAACTAATGCCCCTAAAAATGCCTCATTTCAATATTTTTCAGCTACATCAATAAAAGGCAGAAGGTGAATTTAGTGCAAGTCATTAAGCAATGCCAAATGCAATTTACTATATTCTAGAATACTTAACAAATAAGATTTCTGGAATGACAGCTGATCCTTAAAAGAATGTAACCGTCTTCTGACCCTCAATGTTATTAAAATTCCATTTATTAATCCTGTCTCATTGCCCCTTTGTTTTCATAACATTTTCATCAAGGATTAGAGAGATATTGTGAGGCTGAAAAAGCTTACATTTTCTTCTGTGATTCAGAACAGCTGCCATTCTTGTTTGGATAACCCTTCATCCATATTCTTAGTTCTACCCTTTGTGCCTTCCAGCAAAATCATACAATGCACCTTCGTTTTACAAGTCTTCCTTCATCCATTAGCAACAGGAAATTAATGCAACAATCTAATTCTACTGCTATTTACTTCTTTTTACAAATAGAATACATTAGGTAGTAAAGCACGACACTGATCTAACTCTTTTAAGTGCCATTGTATCTGAAGACCTTTACAGTGTCTCATACACACATTTAAAAGTTTTTTGAGTGTGATCAACTCCACAATATCTAATCCCTGTTTTTGTTACGGTTACTTCATTTACAAAGAAGTGTATGAATAGCAAGACACACTGCAGAAGTCAATGTAAAAGCATTTGCAGATTTCAAATGGGCTTTTACTTTATTTTATAGGATTTTGCTCATATTCGGCTAAAAATACTCCCTCAGAAATAAGCGATTATGTGCTTGAGGAGTATTCTATTTAAATGTCTCAGATTCTCATCTCTAAAAGCTTTTATAGAAGACAAATGGACTTTTCATGGGCCCAGATTACAGGTATGACTTGTCCATAAGAAGAACTGTAACATCAAAAAAAAAAGAAAATGAGGATGAAAACATTACGTTTTCACACAATCATTAAAACAGTGCTTAAAATACAGAACTCAAGTCCTGGATATAAGATGAAATAAACTAGCTTAAAGCAAAGAAGCTGACAGGTGCATATCAGCTTGCAGGTGCTATTGCTGTTTTATTAAGATATTGCTGACATTCATAACAGGCTCAAGAGACAAGAAAAGTAAGAAAATTCATGTACTTCACACCATTTGTGGTAATTATCTAGCTTCAAGAAGTGGTAGCATACAGAGGTGGGCTTTTATTTTGCTATTACTATAGATAATTACAGGACTTGTAAATTAAATCTTAGATCTGTATTAATTTTACTAACTAAGCAATAAACAGTATTTCTTTGCCAGGAACTTAAGCAAGTCAATAACGGAGCTCAATGCCTTTCTCATTAAGACTCTCATGTTAAAATATGTTAAAGTGATTGGAGAGTCAACCTAAGACTCACAAAAATTATTTTACTATGGATTAAACATATAAAGTTACTTTCCATAGTTTTAAATGTGGAACTGTTACTTGCCATATATTTAAATGCAGAGCTATTACAGTACACTGTCTTCGCAAATCATCTGACAATATGAACAGTATTTCTTCACACACATGAAGAAATCTTAACTAGTTACTTTTGCACAAGGATTAATACTGAGGCAAAACAAAAAGCTGCTTTGAACTCTAAGTAGATTTAAAAGATCTGTACATTATTAGGAGAAGTAAGGACGTATATAGAAGTATTGAAATGCTCCTAGATATACAATGGAATATAAAAATAAAATCTTTGTTTTATAGACTTTGGAATATTTGCAGTGAGGTTTATAAACTACAATTTCCAATCAGTCTTTCGTCTTTCATAAACTCCAGTGTTTAAATTTTGTAAAGTTTTTTTTCGCAAAAACTAGGTCAGTTGGCAATTAAATTAAAATTAAATCATCAAAATAACACAGCCATGTATTGTCTAAGTAACATGTCCAGAAATATACCTTAAATATTTCCACAAACATGCACAAAAATGCAACCAAAAGCATTTATACGGACTTCCTTCGTGAAACAGGGACAATTACCAGTTTGAAAACAGTAAAATCCAAATGCAACAAAAAAGAACTAATATTAACAGTAGCCGAAAAAGGAACTAAAGGAAAAGATGCAACTCCAGGTCTCTCTTTTTTCCTTCCACTAAACCATGCTCTTACCAGTCTGTTGACTCATTAATTGCAGCTTTAGCCCATCCACCAGCATCAACAGTGCCAAACCCGACATCATCATGGGAACTGGATGATGACTGGTCAGAGAGATGAGGAGGAAGGACCGACAGCCTGTCATCTTCAATAATGACAGTGTCATCCTGGGGCATGTTCACTGTTGGAGACAGCTGATATTTACCTGAACAAAAGGGAGAAAAAAACCCAAAACTAAATAACGGCAGTGTGCAAAGAGTGCCTTGAAAAATATATAATCACAGCTGATAAAAGGTTATGCCAAACTGCAGCGCTACTGATAAGAGTGACACAATGCAGATAATAAAATTAACTATGTCTCACTTTGTACGCATCTCCCCATGCAGCGGTCTAAAAAGTGATGCACACCAGTTGTTTCTGTGGCCTACTGTGAGACCTTAGGGTCACAGAAGGGTTGAGGTTTGGAAGTCACCTCTCTTCTAGTTCAACCCTTTCCACTCAAGCAAAGACACCTACAGCCATGTGCCCAGGACCCCAAACAAATTGCTTTGGAGTATTTCTTCTGCACCACCTCCCTGGGCACTCTGTGCCAGTGCATGGTCACCCTCACACTGCAAAAGTGCTTCCTGATGTTCAGAAGGAACCTCCCGTGTTTCTGTCTGTGCCCACAGTCTCAAGTCCTGGCTGAGGAATTGCTGAAAAGCACCTCTCCCAGACGACAGTATCTCCTCTTGTTTGGCAGAAGCAAAGAATGAGTTCCACAAAGACTAACAGAGACCATCACTTTTCCTGATCAGTCATGCCCTCATGAAATGAGAAATTGTTCAAGTGATGCTGGAAAGCGAACACATGCAAAATTTGGGAAAAAAAAATACTGAATTCTATTATCAACAAATTCAAATAAGTTTTAACACTGCTGTTAAAACGCTTAAACCAGAACCATCACATACATGATAGGAACAAAATAAAGATTCAACATTAGTCTGTTCAGTGGCAGACGTCATCAAGTAAATTTGTGAGACTACAAGTTAAAAGATGATATGGTCTTACTAAAACAATTAGTAAAATTGTCACATCTCATGAGAAGAAACACTCTAGCTTAATCAACCGTTAATCTGACAACAAACTGCAAATTATTCTAAAACTATGATGCACCAGAGTAATGTATCGTAAAACTTTTATTTCCATAACTTAAACTGCTTCTATGGACACATCAATTATTTCCACAGTTTACTTTCACTATAGATGTGGAAAAAATGTGAAGAATTAGGGGAAAGTAATTTTTTCCTCTCTTCTGGAAAGGTTTCATTTACCATCACTACCTTTGCATGCAATTATTAAGAACAAACAAACCAATCCCTCTCTGTAAGGAGCTAGCTAAAATCCTCACTGCACTAGATAACACATATTGTACATCTTTCCAAAGAGGAGAAAACTGGCTTCAAAAGGGATCACTAAAGAAGGCTGAAAAAGTGGCTGGAAGAAAAAGGTACTGCATAGTGAACATCTCATCACTGTCAAACTGAAATGAATGTATGCAGTTTGCATAACAGCTGATTCTACCCAGCAATAGTTCCTGTGATGGACAGGTTAATGTTTAGCCTGGTAATGTACTTCTTTCCAAACATAATGTCTACAAGACTGTTAACTCTGTACTTAATAACGTCTCCAAAGAATTGATTGTGAAAAGGTATAACCTTATGGCATTCGGCAGATTAAACTTCCCTTTTGAGAGGCTACAGTAATTCAGTAACACTTTTAACTTTTCACTACCCTTCTTTATATCTGACAAGGGTGAAGACTGACATTTTAATAGTTGCTTTGGAATTTAGGAGAAAACCCATCTGACGTGCTTATGCTTTTCATTGCAGATGAAGCTAAAAACAGGTGAAAGGCTTCACCTCCAGCAGATGGTTGGACAAACCTCAGCGCTGGACTCAATATATCCTTTGTACTCAGTGTATCCTTTGTACAGAACTCTGCTGAAGTGGACAGAAAATACCCCTGGAGAATTAAGTCTGCAAGTGTTGTGAAAAACCTTACAAGGAAACATCAAAGAAACTTCAAACCCAGTAATCTTCAGTATATTTGACTGATCTACAAATCTAAGGTATTGCTCAACCTGTCTACAAACCTCTTCAAGAAAATAATTTTCCCTTGGGCTAGAAAAGTGCTGTTTAGACTCTGTAAAATTTAGACTCTGACTACACTTCAAGTCCAGTTTCGCATATATTAATTCAACTTCAGTGAGGTAATCTGTAATAACATAAATTATTTTGGACACTGTACTAAGCAAGGTAAAACATTCTCCCTTTTAAGTGTTTCTCATCTCAGGACAATGATGCTCAAATTTCCTGGACAAGTTACTAATCTAAAGAAGCACAGCCTGAGGACCACACCAAACTATTGGGAAGGAGGGTTTCCATCTGTCTGTGCAGAAAAAGAAGTCTCAGAGCTCCAGTACCAAATGCCCGGTCTCCAGGTCTATGAGGATTTTCATCTGACAAGGAAAAATATGCCAATCAGCACCACTTCAAACCTATTATACACCTATAATACACCAGAAAATAGTTCGGACCTGAATTAAACCACCAACATAAAGCACTCCAAAAAACCCTGAGCATACACAGTACACAGTATGAGTAACAGGCTCACTCATGAAGAACTAAACTGCTCTAGGTCCTCTTAAATCTTGAAATTCCCTGAAACTCAGTTAATATGTTTGCCGGGATAACTTGGCTCCCATATTGACACTGCATTGTCATGGAACTCTCTCTGGCTTGGTCCTTGCTTTTGCTATTGCTTTCTCTTTAAAGGATGGTCTACAAAATCTGCTGAACACTCTCACCATATGTTCAAAATCCAGTATTACTTTATGAGTGACTCATGAGCATGTTGATACTGTGGGATTCAGACCAATAGTACAACGAATGCCTGGAGAATGACTAACAACAAAAATTTCTCCACTGTATCCAGGCCTTGGATTTCAAGAAAGTGCTCAGATCTGTCAACTGTTGTAGAAGAGCACCATATTCTGATGAGACACCTGGCCAAGGAACTACCTTCTGATTGTAAAGGGTTATTTTCATTTCACTGACACACACACTCTACATCTTTAGCTAAATTTTTGTCAGTAGTGGTCCCTCCTGATTCTACCCTTAAGATAGCAATTATTTATGTAGAGAACAAAGTATTTCCTGTTGTGTAGGAAGCATCAAATTTTACAAAGTTCTGGAGGATCCTTCAGGATGAAAAGCAGATTCAGTGCAAGAGATTGTTATCCTGTGTACCCCCTGATAAATAACTTCTGTTTAGTCACCGTTAGCAACAAAACCCACCACGTTCATAAAAAAAATATCAGCAACTAGAAAAAAGAGATGAAAGAGGACTTTGTACTAAGCTGTTTGTTGAATAAGAATAATTTATATAGACAGCAGCTATGTATTTGTGTATTGCAAAACTCAGGAGAACAATGCATGATATACAAGAACAGTATGCCAGAAGAAGACTTGAATTTTTAATTATAGAGTCAAGCAAACCAGTATAACACAGCCGTTATTCTGAATGTGCTAACAACACGCAACCTGGAAATACTGGAATAAACAAACATAAGGGTTTATTACAGCCATCTAACTCTTAAAAGAGAAGACCCAATTTGTATAAATAAAAAATCCCACCTCCTCCAAATCAAAAATATTCCCTGAATACAGAAAGTTGTATCTTTTCTCCATCAGAAATTTTCAGTGAAATAATATCAAATGAAAAAGCATAAGAAAATCTATAATAGCAATAAGCACTTAGAAAAGTAGATCAACATGAGAATTATCAGAAACATGAAAAGATTCATGTAGCCTTATTGCAGTAAGCAAACATCATTTTACATAATTTAAATCACATCCTAAAATTGGTATTTTATTCCCACTCTCACAGCAAGGATCTGACAGCCAGTTCTTGCTTGTCAGTGATGAAAGAGTAAGGAAATTGTCATAAATACCATTCCTGAAATTACATTAATGGTATTTAAAAGAAACAAAACACTCTTAAAATCTTTGTTCCAACTTTAAGCAATTACTAGAACAAGCAGGCATTTTCCAGACTTTGAGATTGTTACTTTTGAATAGGCTAACTTAGGAAGGAAAAACCTCAAATCCATCCAAGAGCAAAAGCAGCAGAAAGACCTGCTCCTTCACCCATGAAAACAAACTGTCATCTCCTCACTAAAAAGTACTGAGTACTAAAAGTTTACATAGTTAAATCCATTGAGGGGTAAATCAAAAGACATGAGATGATTCAGAGAGCCCATCAGAGGGCTTCTTGATATGGGGAGAGCACTCAAGGGAACCACCATAGCATAAAGCACTCCTTTGGGCTTGTTTTCATGGGCAGGACCAGTGTGGGAAGGTACAGACCTCCAGTGTTCTTCAGCCAGATTGTTCTTAGGACTAATCCTCACTTTTAGGCCAATTTTCAAGAGAGGAAACACCACATAAACATTCTCAGGAAAATAAAAAAAAGCCCTGCTTTTTTTCTCATTATCCATGCCAAAAAGGACAGGGATTCAACTGCATAATAAATGACTGAATCTTAAAAATGTTAGCTATTCTGAAACAAACAACTGTACCTATCTCTCCCAACAGGCAATACCTCTCTGTTGTATGGCACTGCAAGAAAACTTGCATGACAAAGATTATGAACACTGAAGTTTTAATATAGTGGTACTGATTAATTCAGAAAAAAATAGTCTATTAGAAAACTGACCATTCCTCCAAAACTGGGTTTAAATACCACAGGTCTGTGAAGCTGCTGTGACTGCAGATGAGAACAGTCCAATCCTGGTGTGGTGGTTTGAACCTCAACTCGATGGACAGTTAATCAGATCAATAGCGCTTCTCGAAATTTACATATTTAAACCCCGTGGAGACGCGGGATCTCTCTTGCTTCCGGCCCTTTGGACAGGTAACTGGGCTGCCCGCTTGGCCTGGCGGGGGCCGGGCTGGGCCTGCCCAGGCCTGACTGTGGGAGCCCGGTGAGGCCAGGGCCATGGCCCTGCTCCGTCTCAGCCCAGCGGGGGCCAGGCCACGGCCCGCGGCTCCGTGCAGGGCAGCATGAACTTTTCCCTGGTGCGGCAAAACGAACTGAAATTTTACACCAGAGACCAACTCCGGCCGCTGCCCAGCAGAGATCATGTGACCAACCTGCTGCAATGCCCAGGCCCAGGTAAGAGCAACTCCTTCAGTGCTGTAAGTTCCTCAGAAGAAATGAATCCTGCAACATCAATCCTCTCCCAGGTCAGAAGAAAGGGAAAGGCAAAGGCACGTGAATAAACGTGATATGTGATAAGGGAATGTCTTGGGGTGACTCTATCATGTGTATCCCCTATCATGCTCTATGCCCAAAAAGTAATATTGTGCC
>VZTD01002210.1:435499-600399 GCA_013397725.1 Rhagologus leucostigma | reverse complement strand
TTGTAAAACTATGTTAATGAACTATAATACATCAGAGAACCCTTTTGTAATTTCGTGATAAGCATTGGGGGTGGAGCGTTCAAACTGCCACAAGCAAAGATGCCTGTACTAAAATAATCAAATGTTGAAGTAACTGTGATCCAGTGAGAAACCTGAACAGAGAGAGGTAGTGATGAATTGAAGACCCTTACTCCCACGGAAGAAGTTCATCTTCTGTTCCTAGAGATGAAGATGATCCCAGAGGCGGATGAAGAGAACCTTTGCTCTTGAATAACTCATCCTTAAAATAATACCCCATTAACTAAGATTGAACCCTCGAAGACAGTTGTAGGGAAAACTGTTAAGTCAAGGGAAGGGACTCACACATGCCAACAGAAAACCACCCCGGGTGACTGTTCTGCTGTGACTGTGGAAAAGCCCCATAGCATGGGCAAAAGAGACTCCTCTCTCTAAGTGAACTGATGAAAAACTATTACAGAGGCGGCAAACTGACTGAAATAATCCTAAATTTGTATCTTTATGTTATAAGTGGGAGGAGGAGGGAGGATGAGGGGAAGAGAAGTGATCTGAAGGTTTATTCTGACCCTTACTATTCTTTTTTCTTTTAATTAATAAACTTCTTTATATTCTTTAATTTAGAACCTACTGTGTATTCCTCCTGATTCTTATCTCACAGAAGGTAAGAAATGCGAACAAACCCACTACACCTGGAAAGACCAGTTTTTAGTTACACGCCACTAGATCACATTGACTATGAGGTTCGGGCACAATTTGATTCTCCACTAAAGATTCAATGGATTTAGGTCACAACCAACCAGTTTTCTACATAGTCCCTGGTCCCTGAAAACAATTCAGAAAAACGATGATTCACAGGAAATCAAAACATTAACTTCAGGTTATAAGAAACTTAGAAAATGAAGGATGGATTTTTTTTCTGCCTATGTATACAATGCAAAGGTATCTAAAAGCATTACATGCTAACAGCTTTGGAAGGACTTTTTTTTTTTTTTGTAGTTTAAACATCAGTTACTGGCTACTGCTAAAGGGGTGATACCAGACTGATGAACTACTAGTTCAATTTGGCACGGCAAGTCTTGTGCTCCTCTGATGTCAAAGTAAACTGCATTGCTGACACACGTGCACCCAGACTCTCTTAGGGCTCCTTCTCCCATCAATGGACAAGGTGTTTAAGTGATAATTTGTTAACACTTAGATGAGCTCTGTGTTTAAATCCTCTGTAGCACTGACGGAAAAAGCAGAAGGCAGTGCTTTACAAATGTTTTATCTAAAGCCTTGACGCCACAAAAACTAGTTCTTTCTTTGGGAGAGTAGTGCTAAAGACTTCAAATTATTTTATCACTCCTTAAATTTGTTGACAAAGAAATACAATTTTTTCTCAATTGTTCTCTTTAAGAGCATATGACTTTGGGTGACAAGGTTTCACACTGCCTTGATTTTTTCTTCCAAGAAAATGTGCACATTTTTTCTTCCAAGCTGCACAAAATGAAATGCAATAGAACAGAATATGATTTGTTTCTAATTACGAATGCCCAAATGCACAAAAAAGGACAAAAGACTTAATGGAAGAAGTACCCTAAATAGCAAACTTATGGATTTTCAGAGAATTTAACAACAGTACTATTCTGCCATCACAAAGAAAATGCAAACCCCAAAATACAAAAAATTATTTAAAAAAGAAAACAGAGGAAAAAAAAAAAACGCTAACCCAAAACGGGGTGAGAAATACACACAAACTGTTGACTGGAAAAGCCTAAGTGGTAGACTAATTTTCTAAGGCGGAAAACTAATCTAAAGCAACTCAAAACTAAGTTAAGCCTTGCTTCATATCAAGTTTATAGAAGCATCTTCTAATATAGTCTGTGTATGTTATACACTAAAAAAAAAGTCCTAGATTTAATAGCCATGTCTTCTTTCTAAAACTTGCAACTCAAGCGAGCAATCGTCACGTCTTCTGTCAGGTGTTATTTTCATCAAGCTGCGTTTTGTGTTTAAACTTGAAAATCCTTTCAAACTAATCCCATCCTAGTCAGTAAATCCAACCACTCCTGTGGCAAGGCAAGTCTTTATCACCTAACTCTGTACATCAGAAGTTGAATTGCTGCAGAGCAACTGCTAATAACTTCATTATCCACTAGGACCATGCAGATGGTAGGGCACAGAATCTACACAAGGGATGCTTAAAATTAGTTGTGAGGTTTTAAAACTGGTGTCCTGCAAAGCAAAAATTCAAATAAATTAATAAGTCCCTTAATAAGCATAAATGGATGCAAGTTTGACTTATTTATTTTTGTATTTTAGTAGGACTGAAACAGAGGAGAAGAAATGCTAAAAGAAAAAGTATGAATTCGCATGTGTCACTGACTTTGATGCAACATGGAGCCTAGATGACCAGTAATTTATTGTCCCAAACCAGACATTGAAAGAACATGTTAAATGCTACTACTATTCAATGACCTGTTACAGGATACAAAATTCACTTCAGAATCCCACTTTACTTTCTTCCTATCCAGAAGGCTTGCGTGGAGCAATTTTAAGGCACATTTTAAGTTGGTCAGTGCAATTCCCACATAACACATTAATCACCGTTCAGTGATTCACAAAGAGAAATAAAAACATGCCCTGCTTAGCAGAGCTGCTTTGACTCACCCATTATCCTGCTCAACGCCACGTTCTTTGTGGGTGACTCGCTGAGACCCTCGATCCCGCCGTAGAGGGAGTGGGAAATCCTCCGCTCCCGGTCATCCAGCAGAGTCTCTATGGGCAGCTCTGGCCCGGAGGGGCTCCCAGGTGATTCCAACTGCAAAGAGAGGGGAAAATTAGCGCCTGGGGTCCCCTTAATCACATGGGGGAACTGTAACAAATCGCCTAAGGCCTAGACCTGTCTGAGCACCAAATGAGCTAGAACTTCTCATCCTGGACAGAGATAATTTGCAATGACAGCTCTGCCTAATGACCAACTTTCTAACCCCTTTACACTGCACCCCCATGGTGCCCTGTCAAATTTCAAATCCTTCAGCAGAAAATTGGTGGAAAAAAACCCATTCCATTTTGGTGTCTCTTTGCTGGATAATTTCTTAAACAGACAGTTGGGCTGTTTTCAATACCATCAGCAGACAGCTGGGCCATCTTACCCACACTGACAGCTGAACACAACAAGGCCCTTGTCAGGAGCATGGAACAGGAACTCGCATTTGGAATTGGACTGCTGCTGCCACAGTGGTGCCACTTGCTTTCAAATGCAATCATCACACTCCAAAGTTTTGTAGTTAGGAACAAAAGAAAAAAACACAAAAGTTGTCAGACTTCACCGAAATTTTATTTTTAATTTGAGTTCTTTGCTCTGCCTTTCCTGACTGCAGAGTAAAGAGATCTTGAATGCTTCATTCAGCCTGGAAGCTCATCTAATATCTTGCTGCAGCATCCAGGCAGAGACACAAAACACAGAACTGGCAAGACCTGGGGTGCCCTCCACTCCAGCCCTCAAACCCCTGGAGCTTCCGGGTCCCTGCCCACCACAGCTGCAGCCAAACTCTCCAGGGCATCACAAGACAGATGAAGTATGTGGTGGAAGTGATGGAGACAGGCTGCTTGGCCACGTGCGCAGGAGAGCAGACTGCATATACAGCCACCTGCCCACCCCAGCTTCTCTCCTTCAGAAGACTGCCCTGAGTGTCTTCCCAGCCCAGCCTTTGCTTGCAGAAGCTGGTCATCCTTTGTTTTCCTACACTTGCCCCTCAGATTTTTCAAAAAGACAGGAAAAAGTCAAGTTCTCCTTCGTGAGCCCCAGAGAATCAGAGCTCAGGGGAAAGCAGCACCCACGAGAGGCAAAAAAAAAAATTTGGTATCATCCAGCTGGATTTACCCACCCCATCAGCCACAGGCAGCTCTGCTGTCAGCACAGCCCCCTGGGAATGAGGAGAACGAGTACCTGTGCATTCACAGGTCACTGTGGATGCCCAGTTTAGCAGGGCCCAGTTGATCCCTGCAGAGATAAGAGACTCCCCACACTATGGCCCAATCCTCACACCATCCAGCCTTCCTGCTGCCCTTAAAGCTCTTAGTTCACCTGCGCTCCAGCACAGTGCTGGTTTCTCAGCAATGCCATCAAGGAGCTTTGCCAAGACCATTAAACCAGTTCACCGGAACATCATGAGCTGAATTCAGCTCCTTTAAAAAGTAAACAACTATTAAAAAATAGATGTATTTTGTAGAAAAGTAGTATGAACGCAGATATCAAGCATTAGCTCTTCTCACCAACACGCCTCTTCATATTGAAGCATATAGTTAAATCTTAAAAACAATGTCCTTACACAAATCCCACAGCATTTATTTCATACATGTCGAAATACAGTGGGGACCAGATACTGAAAGACACTGAGCATGTTGCAAACTATTTGAAGCCACTGGGAATGCTTATTCCAAGTACTGATCTCCAAACGAGCACAAGAGAAGTAGTTCATACTTTCAGGAATTACAATAACAAGCAACATGTTTGTTAGTTGCTTTTTCTTTTTGAAACAGCTGCCCATTATTAATCACTTCACCCGCAGTCCCCAAGAAATGTATGCTATGAAAGAGTTTAAAAAATATGCTTCAAGGGCTGTGAAGCACTCTGCCCCATTCTCCCCAGCAGACACTTTGAAGTGAGCCCATGGACTGACGACTTTTGACACGTGGGCGCTGGCGCGACGCCCAGGCCACGGGGGCGGAGGGTTGCGAAACCCCGCATTACAGTTGAGGAGACTGCGATTGGGAGGTCGCAGACTCTGTAAAAATTATTATTTGTGTTCAAAGCCATCATCTGTTTAATATAAATGAGATATTTAATGAAGTTCCAAATTGTAGACTTATCTCTCCCAGTTTGATAAGCACCAGGGAGATTTACTGCATCGAAGGGTCAACACAATTACAATTGGAGGCACGTCAAGCTGCAGGAGAATAATAAACTTGCAGTGCAAGTGAATTAGACTCAATAAGGTTTAAATTGTGAAATGAGGATTTGTTTTATTAGTTTTTTAAAATTGCAGATTACAACTGACAGCTTTACTGAAAAGTAAATTAAACAATATTTGTAGACTCTGTTATAAAGGAATCTGAGGCAAATTTGAAAAGAAATGTTAACTTCTGAAACACTTTACGGAAAAAGGAGCATAGCAAAATTAGACTGCTTGAGAGCTTAAACTTGCATGATAAAGGTACTAAATTATGAACTACCTTTTATTTCACTGCCTTTAAATAAGGTGTGAAAATATCAAAGTGCTTTGGCATTTATTCTCCCAGTGCTATATTGATGACTTTACTCAAGATGTGTCCAGCTTTTAGTGAGCCATATCACACATTCCTTCTTCATGTGACAAGCCATCAACTTTTAGACTCATTTGTAGAAAGATCTCAAGAGATTTTCAGAAAGACATTGACAAGAAGATCATTCTGAATCTGAGAAATATACAGAAATTCACTCCTGGTAATACAGTAAAGCACAGGGTAAATAAAAGAAACAGCAGGAGTGTTGCATTTCTATGGCTGTGTTTTGTAAAGTGAATCACATATTTTATAATCTCCATGAGTAAAACTTATTCCATTTCTAATTAGCATCTCAAAAGATAGGTTTAAACAAAGGCATTGACAGCCAAAAAGCCTTTTCCTTACATTGTTAACAGAAAGTTTGTGCAAGAAAAAAAAACATAGAATTTGGAAACTGTGTTGTGGGCAAGACAAACAGTCCAACAATGCAAAGAAAGATTGCAGTTCAAATAGGCTTGTTCTTCCTGATGCATTTCTAATAAGGAGCTTGAATTACACATTCTAGTTCCTTCTCTTAGCCAGTCTCAGTGCTTTTGGGTATAATTTGATTTGATAACTGATAAAGAGTGGGTAATATAAACAAAGTTGTAGGAATTCCTAACTTCATTAAAGGCGTGGCAAGGAAAGAAATCTGCACAGCAACTGGCCCCCTATCAATAGCTGCTGGAGCACTCCTTGGAGTGCCAGTTCAGAGTCACAGACCGACTGAGGGTGGATGAAACCACTGGAGATTGTCTAATCCAACCTCTTGTCCAAAGCAAGGTCAGCAAGAGCAGGTTTCACAGTGCCCTGCCCAGCTGGATTTTGAATACCCCCCAAGATCACAGTCTCTTCAACTTCCCATGGCAAGTTGTGCCAGTGTTGACCTCTAAGAAGAATTTTTTTTTCTTATGTGTAAAGAAATTTCTTGTATTTTGGTTTGTGCCTGTTGCTCTTGTCCTGGCACTGGGCAGCCCTAAGAAGAGTCTAGATCAGTCTTTTTCATTACTTCTTTATTACTCCCATCAGGGATTTATAGACACTGACTGGTAAGATCCCCCTGATCCTTGTCTCTAGACTGAAAAGAGAGGCTTCCCTCTCTGGATCCTAGAACTGATCTATACGAAATCATCATATTCGTAAAAACAAATAATTCTATTCACGCAATAAAACTTCCCATGCTACAGATTGCCTGTAGCTCCTTTTCTCTCCATTCTCTTAAAATAAAAAGAGAAACAAGATTAAATTTTTTTAAAATAAAAAAGGTCTCTACCCTGACCCTTTGTCATTCAGATAAAAACCAGCTGTTTGCTAAAGCACTGTCTGTACTAACTAGCCCAGCTGCTGCTTATCTAGATGATAAAAGGACAAATAATGTGGTTCTTTTTACTTAGACACCACCATCCATTCTATCTGAAGTTATGCACATAAATATGAAAAAGTTTATGCACAAGAAGAGTGCCAAAATATTCAAAGCATAAACAAACTTTTTTTTTTTTTAAAGAAGCAAGAATCAGACTCCATTTTTCCTTCAGAAAGTAAATTATCCAAATATAGGCACGCAAGCGATATGGATGTTAAAGAAGTCAGTACACAAATTTGCTATATATTACATTGCACCGAGAATACTGAAGTTCTCTGTGTCACACAGAATTATTCTTCAGGGTTTCTTTTTTCTTGTCTTATCTGTGTACTGTGGTTAAGATGTCCAAAATACTCCAGCTTCCTTTTTCAGCATAGATACTTTTAAAATACTACTAGTCTATATCAAGGCATCAATATCAACGGCATTAAAGAAACTAAGTTTTCATGGGACTGGACTAAATTTTCATTTTCTGGGTTGAAAACTGGCTAAAGAATTGGACACAAGGATTGATCTTCAGGATGGAGAAGAGTTATAGATTCCCCCAGGAATCAGAGCTCGGAACAGCTTAAGCTGATAAACAGCTTTATCAATGAGTTGGAGATGGGAGTGAACAGGGAAATCACTGTGTTTGGAGAAGATGCTAAAGACTTTTTGACAGTTAAATTCCAAAAGGTCATCACAAGACTAATCTAGTGAGAAAGAAAAAAATAAACCTGTCGTGTAAATTTCAAAGTAGGTAACTAGGTAATGCATGCAGGAGGAAAATTATGCTGAATATTTTATACTTGCACACATACTGGAAACTAAAAGATGCTTGCTTGTTTCTCTTGTAATGAAACCATTCATTTGCAAAGTCTCTGTCACTGACCTATCAGTCAAATTATTTAATGAATGATGAGGTCCTTATATGGTCTGGAATCATGACTCTCTCTGTTTCATAGTTTGCTCATTTTCAAATGGAGAAAAAGATGAACAGCCATGCATGAAGAAATTTGGGGATCTGCAAATCATTTGCAAACCTTCATTTCAGGCAGGTTTGGCAAAACATTCATTCTGTCAAAAAAAAGAAGGGGGGGGTCTAGACAAAAAAACCTTTGAAATTTCTCATTTTGAGAAAAATGGTGACGCTCTCTCACTTAATGGCAGACAAGTGCAGCCTGCCTGTGACATGAACAGACAAGCAATCTGTGTCTCTAAGCTGTCCAGGTTGCAGGACTGAAAAGCGCAGGATTCCAAAAGTAACAACTACCTTTATTTTCTTGAATCAGCACATGGAGCCGCCAGCTGCAGGGATGTGCCTGGCAGTCGTGCCTGAGCGCTAAGCACGTTCTGGCGATGCAGCCACCAGCTGTTTGCCCATACAGGCTAATCATAACAGCATCACTAATTAACAGAACACCGCACAAGGAGCTCCACTGTTTCTCCTTAAACCTGAGCAATTTAAAAAATTTCAGCACTGAGTTAAAGATCTAAAAAGCTGACGGCCACCTCTTCTGAAAAATGAGGTGTTAAAAACTGGCCATATATGCATATCAAGTCAATATTATTGATATTCTCTCCATTTTTCTCACTGTTTTCACAGCTTTGGAAATGCATCTTAAAGAGCCTCTCCATGCTTATGTAGGAAAGTTGACGAGTTAACATGCAAGGCTGGAAGCTGAAAACATACAACAGAACAGAATGTTTAACTTTTTTGAAACAGGGGGCAAGGGAACCTCAGATATAGCCAAATCCCAAATTAAATGTTTTTGTTACAGTAATCTAACAACGTCCATCAAATATTCAGTGTGTGATGTTGTCTGAAGTGGATGAGATATTAAATACAGTTTTGCGAGGTTTGTAGTAGTGCAGCTTGCAGAATTCTATATTGCTGCACTCTGTATAGACATAATGCAAACAGGAGAAAAACTCAGATGCACAGCTTTGGCTTGGAGTTCATTTGTAACTAACACTCACTGCATGCTTGTATCAATATTTACTACAAGAGAATTCACTTAAAAACCTGGATGGATTACACACTATCTCCTGGTGAGTCAATGAAAATTCTTTCTACAGGCAAATCTTCAGTTCAGCAAAACCACAACAGCACAAAATCTCTTTTTACCTTCTGGGAAGTTTGTGGTCCCTTTTGAGTCTACAGTTATGGAAGGGCTGATGATATAAATGATCTCCTCCCTGCCTCTTTGAAGTCAAGATAATACTCTTATGGTGTTTATGTACATTTTTATTGTTACTATAATTGCTCTGACGGCTTAGTTTACAACATGAGAACTTGTGAAGCTGTTTGAGAATAATGATGGCATGGGAAAGGAATATCTGAGGTCACTTTACAAAGTTTTGAAACAGTTTCATGTTCAAGAAGACAAAGAAAGCTGTCTGACAAAGACAGTGCCTCTGCAGCAGATCAGAAGCAACTGTGCCTGCCTCTCTCAACCCAGGACAACAGAGGTTGAGCTGTCCCTCACTTCTAGACAGCAACTAAAATACAAAAAGTACATGAAAATCCTAGTCTAAATTGAAACATGCAGAAACAGCAATCTGCAGAACCATGCTGTAAAATTAATTCTCCCTCCTAAGCAACTCCTAGGCTGATTATGAAAATTGACATTAAAACCAAAAGAACTGTATTCATACCACTAACTTCCTTAAAATCCAACTCAAACTCAGTTTACTGAAGAAAGAAGCAGACTGTGTAGCCTATCTCAAAGAAGTACACTTGACTTTGCAAATGCAAAACAATTACTGGACTTGAAGGCAGGGAAAAAAGAGGCTTGGGGGTTTTTTGTTCTTTTTGCTGTTATTTTGTTGTGGGTTTTTTTATCATCCAGACAGCAACTGCTTTTATCATCCAGATGTTTAGCACAATTCTTTTTTACATTGGCATTATCACCCCTTGCACGGATTTCCCTTTTGAGACACTCGTGGGTGCTCCATGGCGTGGCAGGGAATCAGCCAAGCCCTGACCTCACGCAACTGACCATACACTGGAACAGAGTGGAGTGAACACTGTTCTTGGTGACACACAAAAGGGAATATAGCCAAGCCAGTTCCACTTAACTGTAGTTCAGATTAACAAGAAACAAAGCTATGTTTTTGTCCATAAAATGGGCACATACAATGCTGAATCAACAAAGGAAAGAAATCAGTTGAACAGGATTTTTTTTTATCTGCTGTTTTTTTATGGTGACTCCTTTGAAGAACAAAAAGAGGGAGAAGAGCATAAAAAACACCAGGGAAATACTTTCTCAAAAGTTAAACATTTCTTTTTGTATTTAATAAAACCAGTAGACTCCCATTTCTGAGGAGCTGGGGGTGTTTAGCCTGGAGTAAAGAGAAGGCTGAGGAGAGACCTTTTTGCTCTCTACAACTGCCTAAAATGAGGATTTAGACAGGTGGGGGTTGGTCTCTTCTCCCAGGTAACAAGTGATAGGACAAGAGGAAACAGTCTCCAGTTGTGCCAGGGAAGGTTTAGACTGGATATTAGGTAAAATATTTTATGGAAAGTGTAGTCAAGCTTTGGAACAGGATGCTCAGGGAAGTGGCTGAGTCACCATCCCTGCAAGTCTTTAAAACATGTGAAGATATGGCACTTGGGGACATGGTTTAGGGATGGACTTGGCAGTGCTGGGTTAACAGTTGGAGTCAATGATCTTCAATCTAAATGATTCTGTGCTTCTATGGTGATAAAAGGTGGGAGTTATTAAGATAGGATCTGCCTTTTTTAAGCTTTTGCTTCTAATCTGCAAGCTCCTGAATCTGCTGCCAGTCAAATGTTATTTTGTGTTCTAACTCTAAAAATCTTTCGTGGTGGCCGTTACTGGAATGTTCCAAGGGGACAACTTGTATACCACCATGCCTAAGTGATCTGTCTTGCTGAATTAAGCATAATATAGCCAAGGCTGCAAGACATGGCCAGCCACTGAGGCAGTGCTGTCCCCAGCTGGGTCTCAGGCCACACAGCCATTACTGAGGGACTGAGCTGACTGAATACCATACTCATATATGGTATTCCTGCAACATTCGGAAATAACATCATCACAGCTTATCAGTATTATATCAGCTCAAAACTATCTTAAGTTTAAATCAGTCACATTCTTGAAGGAGGAACTAGGAGGAATTGCAAAATGCCAAGAAAAAAGCTCTCTTTGCTTTTCATTTCATTGAAGTCTGGGCACTGCAAGACTTCCAGAAAAGTCTGGCTTCTTGCATATTGCCAGCTCAGCAGGTAAACAGCTTTATGTCCATGCAAGTATTCCTTTCATCATATTAAAATATGCAAACAGTATTGATATCGTATTTCCTTTGGATGAGTGTGATAAAAGCAATAATTCCTAGGAAAAATTATTAGAAGTTACTTTGTAAAGATGATTACGACAGCAATAGTGACATATCATTGCTTTCCTAATCACTATGGCTCATCTTGCCGGTTTCTTAAGGAGTTGGGAAAATGCACAAAAACAGTAAAGGAGGCCCAGACAGACAGGGCCTATCCTGCCTTTGTGCAGGTACATTTCGGTGTATCTAAATCTGTTTCCACAATCAGTTCTTTTATCTTGAAGCACATATACTACAGTCAGCTGTGCTGTTTTTGGCACGTGATTTCTGCAAAATAAATCGTGCTGAATGTCAAGCAGATATAGGGGACCAAGATGTTCTTGAATGAGTAAAAATTGTGTTGGATTTAAGGAGAAATGTCTTTGGTTCATCGCTGCTGGTTTATCTCTGTCATGTTTACAAACACTGTCTGGATAAATTCAATCGAGAAGACTTTCACTAGGAGAAAAGTGATCATCTTCTACAACCTTTTAGAAAAAAAAACCTAAACAGAGAAATAGTCTAAAATATTTCACCCTTTTTATGTAGTAACATGTAGTAGCATCTGAAATTGGGTAAAAATAAGGAACAGTCTCCAAAAGACAGTCTGAATTAGGGCTAGGAAAGGACATCACCACATACAAAAAGGTCGTAATTCCTTCAAACACTAAGCAAGAAACCCTGTGTATGCAAACTGGCTTTCTAGCAGTGTGCATACATAAACGTGTATGTGTATAAAAGCTTTGTATAAGTAGTTAATCAAGAGCAGCTTAACACTTTGAGAGAGCCTAATGTCTTTTTCAGACATGATTTTATAATACACTATGGACTGATTTTTTCTGAAGATCAGATTTAAGCATTAAAAAGTAAACCATTCTTTTTTCCCCTGGGTAGGAGCAGCAATACTAAACCAATTTATGCACATCATTTCTGAAGCATGATGATCAAGAAATAAAGTTCCTGATTAAACCTACTCGTACTAGCAAGAATGAAAGAACTGACTTTTAGATTTCTGAAGAAGTGATGCTTTTCTGACCTGCCATTCAACTGTATCCTATCTAACTCAGTCCTTTCTCCAATTTGTTCTGAAGCCTAATTCAGTCCTCCACAGCATCTACAGTCCTTCTCAGTACCATATGTCCACATATTCCTAGTATATAGCATTATTTACATTAAATAGGAGATAAGCTATTAGAAATCATGAATATATTTCAAAACCTCAACACATTAACATTGTACTAGAGAAGACAAGTTGCAAATCATCAGAAGAAGAATCACCACTTCACCCTGCATTCAGTATTTCATCCTCCTCTGCAATTAAGGCCAAGGCACAACATACTTAAAATCCAAAATGACTAAATTATTTGTATAAAGTTTTGCAGAATCTTTACATGAATCTTTGGTTTAGATAAAATATAATAATGAAATATAAGAGCTCTACTCTTAATTAAAAAACTGAATGTGACAAAGAAACAAGTCAGTTAACACAAAGTCTATAAATGAAAGATCTAACAGACCTACATAAAAAAACTCCACTGAACAAAAATCACGTAAAGTGAGATCCAATTACGAAATCAATATAGTTTTATTCAGTGTTTCCTGTTTTTCACTGACAAAGATACTCAAAAGGAAAACTTTATTGATCAGTAATAATGTTAGCATGTCTAACACTGAAATTCAGATCATTTTGTAATTCTCTCTTTCTTTAGCTTCTCAAATATTATTTTTCAAGTCTCAGAGGAAACACGAGATCTCCTGTAAACACAAATACCTCAGAAGTGAAAATTCCCAGTCCCGATATCAAAAGCTTATTACCTCATTGCATTTACTTATTCGTCTCGCCACAATAAGCTGAATCATTCCTCGTTTGTTTCCTTCAGTGGACATGGACCTCCTTAAGGTTTCCATAGCATCTTGATTTGTTTTGCCCAATAATGATTCTCCATTAACTGCTATTAGCTGATCATTCACTCGAAGCCTGCCATCCTGGAAAAGGAAAAATTATAGATAGTTACATAAAACACACACAAAAGAAGCTTTGTCTACTGGAGAGAGAAAAAAAAAACAAATCAAAAGAAAAATATCCAACCAACTATACTTAATCCTGAGAGTTTATGGCCAAATGAACACTGGAATAATAGCTTCCATTGCAGCCACTGTAGGAAATGCCTCCTCCAATTATCGTTTTGCACTCAAGCTATTATCATAACCTGTTTGCTCAAACAGCACACTAATGGAGCTGTACCAGAGATGGCTCGTTCCTTCCCAAGAATCTGTTAGGGCTGTTTAAATCCTGGGACATGTGAACATGTGAGTAGAAATCTAAACGTTACCTCGGATGGTATAATTGGAGAACACTAGAGATCTCATTCTTCTTCAATCTATGGTTATTTTCTAAATAACTTATGGAAAACTGAGGAAGATCAAAGTACGCAGATATTCCCTCTTACCTTGGATGCTGCTCCACCGTTAATAATGGACTTGACGAAGATTCCTAAATCAGCATGGTTTTCTTTTGACCGGTTACCTTTGACACTCACGCCAAGTCCAGCTGACCCAGAGTCATTCAGTGGAACTTCAAAAGTCAGAAATTCCCTGGTGCCATCAGGTGTGAGGACAAGCTCCTCTTCTTCTGCTTTCTGTTGGGGAGATTAGCACGGGATTATAGAATAGCATTTCTCTGGGAATTCTCTTCCCTCTACAGCTATTAGCATTCAAAACTCTCTGCTTTTAACTACAATGCCACAATATTTTCCACAGTAATTATGTGAAGAAATGTGCACAAATCGTGTATTTTCAATCACCTCCAGCTGATGCCTAAGTTCAGAAATATCTTACGTTTGTGTCTAAGTGCTTCTCTCTGTAGTAAAGTAATTGAATGACATGTCATTACTGAATCTGCCATCAATACTAACTCACAAGTAAGATGCTATTTCATTAGCCAAAAGAGAGCTTTATCAGAGATATTTTCCTACTTGCAAACCTATGGAATTTTTTAATACCATCATCATCTATTGAGCTTTGCAGTCTAAGGGAGAAACTAAGTGCAAGAAAATTAAATTCAAAAATTACTCAGTCACCTCATTTTATTTAAAACTAGCTGTGTTAGGAAAAAATAGAAAACTACAAAGCTGAGATCTGCAACAGCACATCTTTCTGTTATTGCCAGACTTATCATCAAATCCAGCTCTGAGTGCCAATTTTCTTGTCTTTACCAGCTCTGCCCTTCACCTCTGTCCTCTTACCCACCTCTTTGGATCTTTGTTGTCCTCAGCACCCAGTTTTAGCCTGGCTGAGACAATGCTAGGTTTTGAGCACTCAGAATTGTAGTTGCAGGCCTGCCACAGCCACCAGCAAGGAGCTGCTCAGTGACACCCTTCCAGGAATCCAAAAGCCATACAAGCACAGGTGACTGGCCTCTCGCTTCACCTCCTGCCCAATTCAGGCTAGCCATGGGCTCGGAGCAGGGGCCTTGCAGTGTCCCCACAGAGCAGTGACATTCATGGGGCAGCAGCATGGGCACAACACCCAGGAATGAAAGTGGCCTTGCCCTGAGGAGCAGTGCTCATGCACGAGAGACTTCTGCCAAAGGGAGGAACGGGAAGGACAGGCTGTTCACTAGCCCTATCCCTTACAGTGGATGCTCTTCACTTGTTTCTGATCCTCTTTTGAATCTAACCGAGTGGTTATAACCACTTTCAGTTATAACTTTATCAATTAAAGAGAAAAACTCATGTCCTTAAAGGCAATTCTCTGCAAAAAGGTGCTTGTGAACCCAACTATGCTGGGTTTTTTTCACCCACATGAAGGAGAAAGAGCAAGAGAACATACAGCAGAAGGTGCACACTAATGTCCAGCATTGGCAGTTCCTCTCTGGAAGAATTAATCTGGCCAAATTTTCAACATTTTAGCAACATGTCACCTCTGTTTCTGACACTGATTTTATATCAACTTTTCCCACATCACTGATCTATTTGCAAAGTTCACTCATATGAGTGAGAAGACATATGAGAAGTTAACGTGCGCCTGCTGAGCTGCCCCTGTTTCTTAAGACTTGAGGAAATGCAAACACAGCCTACGGCAAAGATAGATGTGAAAGCCATGTGGAGTACAGCAGACTCAGATGATCAATTTGGGCACAAGCATGCTAGTTGTGTCACCACTGACCTAGAAATGCAGTGCAAAAATGTCACAAGGGAAGGCAGTCAGACTGCTGAGAGAGCCACAATAGCCAAGGGAAGAAAAACAGGAGCTCTATCTTTTCCCACTTGGTTAAAAGCATGAACCTTACTGTGTTCACCAGCCCTTCCCTTTGCACTCCTTTTGTTTATAACAAAGCACAATGGTTCATCAATTTAAAAAAAATCCACTCAAAAACAACCAAAAAATTTACACCCCCTATCCAAGTGCCAAAGCTAGGCTGGCTTGCTTATGAATCCCACTATTCAAACACAAATCTCTTGGCCACACAAAACAGCATGATCAGTATGAGCTGTGAGGAATGGAAAGGTGTATTGTGTCCACTGAAAAATACTCTATCTAAAAGATGTTTCCCAAATTAGAGGAAAATTACAACCCTAATTTTCCTGCTTGGCTCACAGAAGCACTGGCTCCAGCATACATTTGAATCCACATTTTGCCGAATGGCTGCAGAATGAAACAATCTGAGACTGATGCACATTACTTTATAGTTTCCGTAACACTGATCACTTTCATATTCCTTAATAAATAGTAGGAATAAAAGCTTGAGAGCCAAAAGAGAGATAAAGCCAAGGTAGGATGTGTGGCTTAGCCAAGAAAGCAGATACGCTCATTGAATTTTTTTTTACTACTGTTAACATAAATTCAGAATCAATTTCCCTCCTCCTCCAGTATTTTCTAATCTTCAAAAAAATCTGCCAAAACTTCAGGCAAAGCAATCTCCCCTCCAGGGCAGAGAACTAAACTGCTTCCTTGCACAGCCTGTCAGGTGCATTTCTATATGACAAAGGGTCAATTGGAGTGAGCATCTCACCTGCATCCCCAAGGACTTGGCTAATGGCCTCGACCCTTCTTCTCTTCAGTGAGACCAAAGAGCTGCATTATCAGCTCAGCACTGGTTTTAACGTGAGGCTTATGCTTGCTTGTTTCCTGCGATCTTGAATAAGGAAATAAGCCAATATCAGGCTACAGACACCTGAATGTGCAGGTGAAACGTGAGGCCAAAACCTGGAACAAACTACACCTTAGCAGCTGTACATGAGCAAGCAGCTCATGCTCATGAAAAAATGAGAAACAGCAGCCTCAGCACTGGATCAGAAGTATTGAAAGCATGAGAAAATTGCTCAACTCACTCAAGGAAGAAAATTACCATTACTGGGCTATGTCTAAATTTCTTTAGAGACTTCATAAGGTATCCACAGTTTTTCCCGCCTAAGCACACCTGCTTTACCACCATACCTGTGTCTGGAATTTTAGGGACATAAGAAGCCTTTTGCCGTCTAGAATCTGTGTGACACCTGTCAGTATCATATGCTTAAAGGTAGAGTTAAAAAAAATTAAAAATAGAACAAACATGAAAAATGTGGCTTTCAATAAAAACTGAACCATTAACTTTCAAGAGCTATGGATATGAAAGTACCAACTTTAACATCTTTGCCACACCATGGTATCAAAGAAGGTCTTATTATGTATAATATATTGAACATAACTTCCTACATAAAAGCCTTGGAACAGGACCATATATAGTGATAAGGAACCTCTAAGCATGTCATAAAGGAGCCATTCACAAAGAAATGAGCAGGAAGATTTTTAGCCTGCTACCATAATATTTTGAGCCAAAGTTGTAAAGACAAAAACAAATCAAAACAAAAAACCCCAACAAAATCTCATAATGACTGAATCCTTTCTTTTCCAAAGCCCTTTAGAGAAACACTACATGTGCAGCAACTCTCCCTAATCAATATAAAAACAACCATTACAAAAAAGTAAAATTTGCACTGAAATGGTGTTGAACATTAAGTATTTAAATGCAACAAATCACAGAAATTCCCCAAAACCTCCACGAGACAGCATAAAAATGCACAAAAATCTAACATGCAGCATTAAAAATTTTCAGCTGAGAACACAGTCACTTCCTAATTGCACTAGCTTCCATTTGATCTTGATACTCTCTAAATTAACAGCTTCACTATGTCAATCAAACACCTCAACACTATTTTCATGATTAGTTGAGCTGTAGGAGAAATTTATTCCTTCATATATTTTGACAGGCCAGCAGTAAACATGCAAGCAAAATTATGTACTGTGAACCCTGAACAACGAAATTCAACTCCCTTAAGATTTTTCACACACTGTGTCCAAAACAATTAACAGCAGAACAATATTCTGTTCAGACAGAGGCTGCTGAGGAAAAGGTCATCTGAAATGACTTCAGTTGGATGAATGAAGCTGCTCCAGTATGTAATTTATAATAAAAATTCGATTGGTGATAAAATATGTAGGTGACTTTTTTGGCTTCAAAATCATATTTAGCATCAATTTATGCTAAACGACATTTAAGATAAGTTTTTCATTTTTTAAATACAACATAAATATATTGTAAATTCAAAGATAAACTTCCTGACTAGAGCAAACTTACAGCAATGTTTTGATATATACAGAGATTTTAAAAAGCCATAAGATAAATGGGAGGGAATTGTTTTTCTCCTCCACATAACTTAATCTTCTACATAACATTTCTGATCTGATCATAAAATCAGATTTAATTTTATAAACAACATTAAAATAGACTTTGACAGTAAGAGTGCCATTAGTTTTCTCATCATACTAGTAACAGCATCTCCTCTTTATCCTTTTATCACAGAATTATAGAATATGTTGAGTTGGAAGGGACCGTCAAAGATCATCAAGTCAAACTCTTGGCCCTGTACAGGACACCCCAAGAGTCACACCCTGTGCCTAAGAGCATTGTTCAAACACTTGTTGAACTCTGTCAGGCTTGGTGCTGTGACCACTGCCCTGGGGAGCCTGTTACAGTGCCAAACCACCCTCTGGGTGAAGAACCTTTTCTTAATATCCAACCTAAACCTCCCCTGACACAACTTAAGGCCATTGCTTTGGGTCCTGTCACAGATGACCACAGAGAAAAGTTCAGTGCCTGCCCCTCCTCTTGCCCTCGTGAGGATGCTGAAGACCACAATGAGGTCTTCCCTCAGTCTCCTCTTCTCCAGGCTGAAAAGACCAAGTGACCTCCTCTGCTCCTCACACAGCTTCTCCTCAAGGCCCTTCACCATCCTCGTTGCTCTCCTTTGGACACTCTCTAATAGCTTCATATCTTTCTTATCCTGCAGTGCCCAAAACCGCACACAATTTCCAAGGTGAGGCCACACCAGTGAGGAGCAGAGTGGGACAATCGCCTCTCTTGATCAGCTGGCAGTTCATGTTTTACATGCTATTGCTCGGGACTTCTTCCCTTTGCAAGACCTCATCAGGGTTCAGCTGGTGAGTGAGCAGCATGAGATGGGTGAAAACAGAAACTGAACAGCAAAGAAAACCCTCCTCCCACCTAACGGGGGAAGCAATTTTCAGTCAAGTTAGGACAGGTTTCCCCAGTGGCTTGCTGCAGCTATAAATCTGGCAGCATTCTCTCCAGTGAAGTTCATTCTCTTGCAAGCTTAGACCTGCTGTCTTCTCAGCAGTTATTCAGCCACTGAAACTTGTCTGCACATTACTTTGTGACTATGTACACAGAACTGTGCTCTGTTCCCTTTCACAGAGCAATCCGTAAAGCTCTACATCTCCACTCTTGCAGGGTAACCTGTATTTCCAAGTTACATATATGAACACATATACATGAAAACTTTTACAGAGCTCTTGTATGCACACGCATATGCACGTACACATACAACACACCCTTTTATGTGTATGTATATACAATGATGGCATTCATGTGATAAATTAACTACAGCACAAACACTACATAACAACTTTAATCACACCACTGGCTATTCAATTCACCTGCCTCAAGTCCTGTTGTGTCCAGCCTTCTAACATTACAGCCGTTAGCCTCTGTTTAAATACTATTTTGTTAATTTATGAACCTTTTGCCTCACAAATGTGTCTTCTCTCTTTACAGTGTATCCAGATGGAAAATCTGAAGCTCTCAAAAGATGAGTTTGGTGGATGTAAGAGCTCTCTAAGAAGTATAGGCTGTAAAACTACTGGAAATTGCAAAATCCCAGGTTTAGTCATTGGGCTCCAATAATGGGGAATTCCAACCTAATATGACAGCCTTTTCCAAGATATTTTCCGTCTTTAGAATATTTTAATACGGTATCCATTATTTAATTCTTTCTCACAAGGTACTCACAATACTGAGAAATCATAAGTCCTATAGATTGGGAAACCAGTAAAATTTGTCTCTGTATTATTGTAACAAAATAGAATGAGGCAGGATATACGCAAGAGAGGAGATTTCACTTAGCTATTGTGCAAAGACATTCTTAACATCAGAGATGACTCAAACTGTTTTGTCCAAGTTAGGTGGGTGACACTGCTATCCTATCAGGCCACCCTCTAAACTGAGGTACACAAAAGGATGATGACTCACTCTCATCCTATGCCATCGTATATGCAAATGTAGAACACACGAAATAAACAGCTCTAAGGAAACAAAACAGTTTTTTGGTCAACAACTGTTTTGTGAGGGGTGATGTTTAGTACTTATAAAAATGTAATGTATTACTGCTGGAGGTATTTTATTACTGCAAACAGCAATGTAGGTGGCCTGAAACACACCTCCCTAACTTCAGTTGAGGCCCCTCCTTGGGAGGAATAACTGAGAGCTGGTACATCCCACCACGGGTAGGCATTAAAGATAAATATAACTAGAGCAACCCAATCAGATTTTAAGCTGGACCTCCAGCAGAGAAATCCTGACTGCTGAACCAATAGTGGCATGCACACTCCAACCCAGTTTTCTCCTGAAATACATGGCCATTTATCTTTTTTTTTTAATCAAATTGTGTTGCATTGTAGATTTTGAGGACTTAAAGTGTCTACTTACCTGGTTATAAAATGATACAGGGCTTAAGCCAACTGAACAACCAGAATTCTTATGCTTGCTTTATTTTTCTAGCTTTTCCTAGATTAAGAATTTTAATATGTCATATGTTAGATAAACACTAATGAATCTTATTTGCTCGTATACAAAGACTCATTATTCCTATTAGCAAAGTTAATATGTCACATCTGGCAAAGAGTGCATTCATTCAAATCAAACAACAGCTGCTAAATATCAAAAAGTAGATTTGAATTCTGAGATTTTATGGGAAATGTGGTCTGCTTTAATCTTAATCCCATCAAGGAAAAATTTTTTGTGTATTATATGTGGATTAACTTTGGTAAGTATTTATAGGCAGAAATGCTAGCTCATGAAAGTACCGTAAAACAGCCCCTTTGCATTTCCTGTTGTGTCCATTTTAAGGATTTAATTTAATATCAAAAAAGATGTTCCACATTCAAAAATACCTTCAGTTTAAAGGTTTTGCTGGATTAAGATATTATTTAGGAAAAAAAAATTAAATTCTTTTCCAAAGCACAAAAATTCTAGCATGTGAGTTTCATTTAGTATGGAAATCAAAGCTCTGCAAAAGCCCATGTTTAAGTACATCCATATGTTTGTTATTTCTCTCTATAAGAAGTCCATCGCTTGTCTATACTAACATTACTCTCCTTAATGCCAACACTCTGATCTGGGCTGTCACAGAAACTGGTTTAAGCAGATGAGAGTCTACATTTCAAAAATGGATCAGACCGTTAAAATTACATTCTGTTGGTTCCTAATCTCAGAACTTCGCACAGGGACTAGTCTGTTGCAGGTACCATAATGACTGTACTTTATTCAGGCCAACATACTCTGTTCAAAACTGTAACTCCTACTCAAATTTTGTGTTCCTACTGTATGTCCTGAAACAAAAACATGTGATTGTAATGCTAACCCAGTTTCTTTACACTTTGCTTATCCTAGAGAAGTGAAAACCAAGGGATTAGGTACACAGCAGGTGTCTGCTCTGCCAAAGAAGCCTGTAAAGCTACAGCTCTCTGCACTATCCCTTCTTCAAGAAAAACTTCAATGCCCAACACACTAATGACAGAGCTCCCTAAAAATCCTTATACTTCTCTCACTGGCCTATCGGATTTACAAGACCTGAAAGACCAAAGAAAGAGGTAGTGTCTGGAAGAGACAGACAGGAAAAACAAGTTGAAAGAGAAATAATGCCTTTGTAGAAATCCATGGCAAGAAACACATTCCCCATGAAGTAATGCCAGTATGGGGCACTCAGACTGATCTGTGTCTCACTCCTACTTCTGCTGCCGACTTTCAGGCAACCACAGCAAACCATTTCATCTCACTATTTTCCCTGCATTAGATATCAAGAGAGAATCAACACCAAGAGCCTAAAGGCAATGATGCAGTAAAACAAGGTTTACACCACACCAACAAGTTTGTACACATGGGTGTGGCTTCTGGATGACTCAGCAATGGTGGCACTAACACAACCCTATCACAGTGGAGGGACACATACGTTATCTTCGAATGAAACGGGGAATTGGTCAGCAAGTGTTACTAATGCCAGTGCTGAGAAAGCAGCAAAAGCTGCCCTACGGTGCTGCACAAAGCCAGTTTAAATGTGCCACACCACATCCCAGGTAAATCACTGGCTGGTAACAGTCCAAACTGAGCCTGAGGGTCAGTCCCAAGCACCATATAATGCAGAAATTTATGTGGCTCATCACTGAACATTACAAGAAATTCAGACTGGTCAAAAAGCATTCATGAACACAGCCACTTAACTGTTGTATTAATTATTCACTATGAATTAATGTCTTATCTCCAGTCATTAATGTGCCAGAACATGGTATTCAATACTAGAGTATCTCCTATGGTAAAAGATTGAAATCACAACAGTACCTTGCAGAAGTCACACATTCACTACCTATTTCTTTCATATGGGCAGTGATCTGTTTCTTATGTCACAACCTTATTAAAAATACTAGCTGAAACCTCCCAAAATAGCACTGAAAATGCTTTTAAAACATTGCAATCACCCTTGTGCCTCACACCATTATAAATAAAAAGGTAAAAAAATATATCTGCAGTATTCCTAAGCACCACGAAGGAAAAAACAGCATCAGCTTAATCATCAGTCAGACATATCCTCTTTTGATAAAATCATTCCGCACCTATTGACAACAGCACTGCTGGTGGTATAGTCTGACTTTAGTTTATCTATGATCTTGGCCCAGTGTTTAGACACTTAGATCACCAAGCTGAAGTTCTGTATATGTTCTAAATAGGAAATGATGGGAACTTATTACAGCTTTTAAATAATATCTATGGATACATCCCCAGTGACGAGGTATCTTGAAGTAATACAAACAGCTTTTGAGCAAAAGACAAACACACATGCACTCAGAATATCATCCTCTTAAAGCTCAACACTGACTGTGCTTTTTCCACAAGAATTTTGTATCCATTAATCAATACAAATTATGTATTTCTAGGCATTTGCTAGTATTGCCTCTCATATTCACAATATGAAAAGTTACAAACAAAAAGCATACAAAAATAACTATGCATTAGTTCTTACAAAATGCCTCTGACTAGTGTCACCCCTTTCCAACAAGCAATGAATTCTTGCATAAAAAGGGCAGCTGCTAATTTACTCAGAATCACACACAGACGAATATGGCAAGAACAGCAATTGGATCTCAAAAAACACAGTGATCAAAATTAAATTTAGATAATAACAGGAGTAGCAAACATTTGAGTTTAGAAGAAAATAAAAAGCAATTCCATTTGCAATTTCTATCAGTGCTGCTAAACATTTATATATTGTTCCAACACACCAACCACTCGTTATGTCACTGTTACGAATCCTGCACTCACTTAAATTCATAACATTCTGCTTACAGCAATTTGACAGAAAAAAAAATGAGAACAGAAAACTGAAGCTTTTCCACACTGCTGAGTGCAAGAATCATGAAATGAAATCCTGGATTTTAACTTTGAATCTCTTCTTATCAATAGACAACACTCCTTAGAAAATACTTACTCATATGATAATTATTATTTTTCTAGCATTATGCTTACATGAAAGTTAACTTGCTGGTTCTGAATTCAGAAAACAAACAGTGAATGACAATTGTAAAAGCAAAATATTACTGAAACACTATCAACTTTCAAAGATCATGAGGAAAAATTAATTGGCAGATGTTTTACATAGACTAATTAACAGTTCATTTCAATGCACTGTAACAGGATTAAGATAATTATGCTTAGAAACAGAAATGTAATAATGATAAATTACTAGTTTTCATATTACGGTCAATCTCCTACATTCCAAATTCCTTGTTTAGAAATAGCTGCCTCTGTTCCATGCTGTCATCAGCTATACAAAGGGCACAAACTTGTGGATGGGTGAAACAACCTTTCAACCAAGACACAGGAGATTTCTTTGCTTCATGAGGAAACAGAGCACCAGCTCTGTTCATAAGCAAATCAGAAGGTAAAAACACCAGTCCTGTTTTCACCAGGGCACAGTTACTGGATAGAAGCTGAAGCTGCATCAGCAATTTGCATTTCTTACGTAAAACTGGAGAGCAAAGCTTAAGTTGTGTGAGCCTATCAAATTACAAAATCTTCTCATATGGAAGTTTAAGATTGAGAATCTGTATTCTGTGATGGTGTATAAAAAACCTGAATTCATATGCTTTTATATGGGTTGTAAGGAATAACTCTGTCAAGGATTTCAGGCCACAAATTAGGAAAAAAATTACCTTCAAGGTTTTCTTTTATTACATCTATGAGGACTAACTACTGCATCCAAGTGCCACAATATTAGCATAAACCATTTCAAAGTAACAGTTACATGAAGGTAACCCCTGAGTAATGAATGTGTTGATAAGTCAGGCTTGATATTTTGTGGTTTTATTTCAGGCCTTCTACTTTCAAGGGATTTTTTTTTTCATTCCCTTTTTTTTTTTAATTTCAAAGCTGCATTTTTCTTCTATTTCTCCACAAAGACATAGCAGCAACAACAACAACAAAAAACCCCCTACAACTATTTGCCTTTAAATGAAAAACAGACTTGCATTCCACCTCTCTCATTTCTGTAGCTTCATTGCCTTCATCATGCTCTTTTGTTGGTTTTGGTTTTTTTTGCTTTGTTTTCTACTATCAAGTCCTTGACACTTGGAGACTAAAACCTCACAGCACAACTAACAGCACAAAGATCAGAGCAGGCACAGAAATAGAAATTGCGAGATTAGAAATCTCAAAGACCTGAAAAGTAGACAGAGGAGAAATAAGCAGGTATTGAGGCAGAACCAAGGAGAATAAAGGAAAGCAATGAAAAATACTTTCAAAAATAGTAATAAAGAATGTGTGACTGTGTTACTAATGTGTGGCTCAGGAAAATTAGTTCTGTAAAACTGGAGTATCACACTTATCCAAAGCTAAGTAGATTGGAACAAGGGAGATAAGTGCAAAAGCACCGTGCATCATAAATACCCACTGACACCTTTCACATTCAGTCCATTTTTTTATTCACATACTGGAGTCGGCAAATATAAAGAGACCTAGTGTTCCTACTGTCAATCACTGTTGTTCTGAGTCTTCAAATAAATAACAAAAAATCCCAACACATAATGAATGAAAAACCCAAGACATTAGGCAAATTTTTTGAATTGATAAGGTTTCTAACTTCATTCTCTCAGTAACCATATGTTACCCAGTCTTCATACGTTTTCCAATTCACTTCCATATTTTCAAGGCTTGCTAGGGCTTTCTAGCTGTTTTTTTCAGAAATCCATAGCTACTCATACACTCCCTGTCCCTCCTGCATAATCTGCTGCTTAACAACCATTTTTTACCCCACATCTAAAGCAAACAAATGGGAGATACCTATTTTATTCTGGTCTTTCCTTAGATGAAGTCAGGGTGTTGGTTCCAAGAATGCCAAAGAAAGGTTTTCACCATGGAATTTGCTACAAAACATCAACTCTGCAATAGATGAGCAACTGATTTCTATAAACATCTTATAGGCAAGCTGCCTTATCTTAATGAGCTTTTGGGGTGGAATTTCAACTCCTAAAACCAGGACACTCTTGTAAGGCTGCACCCACAAATTATTCTCAATGATATTTGGTTACAGGTAGAAATATTATCCTGGGCTTTGATCTTTGATCTCCTTACATATCAGCAGTACGTGGTAAGAAACTACCATGATAAAAACATACGTACTCTAATGAGATGCACTAAAGAGATACTGCAAGGCACGTCTGAAACAATGATACACCCACAGTTTTGCAGAGCCCTTAAGGAGACAACTTTCAGATAGAAGGACACTAAAAGCCAGAAGGATAGAAGTGAATAGTGCTAACCTTCAACCTAAATTCCCATTTTTACAGTTACATTCCATTGGCCTGAAAAATTACTAGTATCAACCAACATACCCTTGATTACCTCACTGAGATGGCTCCTACATATCTTCACCTAGTCCTGACTTTCTTTTTATTCCAGACACCATCTTGCCATTCCTGATAAAATAGTCTGAATTATCTAGACAAGCTCTTTTTGATTTTCAGCAGCCTAACTCATTTCAAATCCCAACATGAATCTTCTCAATTTCTCCATAATCTAATTTATTATTTAATTTTTAGATATGTACCTAACTGAATGGAGCTTCTTGAGGTATGTTTTTAACTAAGATACAGAATATCTTTAAGGAAATATATTATTGTTATATTCTCTGTTGGTATTTGATAAAAAACATCTTTTATTTTAGAAAAACCTTTCAGATGTATTAGTATGTTGTATATTGAACTGATCATGTTCCACTGACTAAAGTGAGGTATATTAACAGTACGCAACCTCAATCAAGAGCCTCACTGGCACATCACATACAGACCTGTTGAAGCCCTCAAAAGGTTGAACTTTATGCTACTTCCATATAGTTTCTTAAAAATAACTAACAATGGTTTGCTATGAGTATACAATTAAGACTTAAATCCTAGTTGTCTAATTTCTGTGTTTGTATCTCAGATTTCTGTCATATAATCATGATTTAAACAATTAGTTTCAATATGTAACCTAAGCTGAAGTCTACTCTTATCATTTAACTTTAGGCCTTTGGCTGTATATAAAAGATGTAATTTCAAATAGCACTTGAACATATGTAATAAGAGAATTATATATAATTTTCAAACAGTATTTGAAATTACATTAAAAAATGCATTTAAAATGTAAAGCTACAGAGAGCCATCTACAGTATATAAGGTGAAAGAAGGATCTGTAAAACTCTGATGGAGAAGTGCCATATCAATTTAAAAACATTTGGGAGTCTTCCAGTATGGAAAAGACAAAGCTCTTACCGTTTCCTTTGGAATTTGTGACTGGCTTTGTTCTGCACTCTAAAGGAAGTAAAAAAAATAAATAAGAACACAACTACATACGACATACACTATCTAACAGTAAGGGGATAAACAAAGAGCTCTAATTCTGACATGAAGTGGTAATAAAAAATGAACAGTGTTCGTCACACCTCTGACTGAAATTTGTCTAAACAACCACTACATGAGAAGTGACCAGAAATAACTCCAGTGACCTCATGGTATGTGCACCTGACTCTGTCTGGCTATGAGGGTGGTGACTGTCTGGACAAGGAAGAATCACAACTGCTTGCACCACTTTCTGGCTGGTGGAATGTTCTCATTCAGGGAAGTTCGCCCCTGGCTTTTCCCTTCTACTTTGAATTTTTCAAAGAATGACCTCCGCAGTCCAGATGAACCTTTCCAAATATTTTAAATGAGTACCTATTATTTAAAACATCCACTCTCATTTTAGAAAGGGATTCCCTTTTTGAGCATGTTTGGATGAACCAGAACTGCAGCACTGCATTTCCCAGCACAGGAGGGTGCATTCAGTTCACCAGAGATGGGACCCTCCTGTACTTTACATTTCTCACCCATGTCTTGGGGTACATAAGGCAAACACACATCACTGGAAAATGCATCCCACAACCAATTCTGGAAACACGCATAAGGAACTATGGCTCTTCCAAGCTCACATCCACCTATATTAAAACCCATTTGAGAACTCAGGAGACACTGCTGGCTGACTGATCACTTTTGGGCTAACCAGCTATTTCTTTCCATTCTGCTGGGCCATAATGAAATGCTAGGGTTTACTGGACATTTTTGCTTTAGGCTGTTCTGCAGGACATTCAAATGATAAAGCACAAAAATGTAGCAGCAAAGCAGTAACACAAACATCCAGCAAGCTTCGACCTGAAGCCAACAATCAGAAAGAAAAAAATCATGAAGACAACTACCAGGAACATGTAAAGGTCCCACAGGTACCAACGGGCATATTAATTTTTGGGGTACTTGAGACTAATGCTGCCAGCCAGTATCTGCTGATACTGAGAATATAGCTCAAAAGCTAAATAACCTAAGTCAATCTTTCTTCACACAGTCAGTAGCAGCTCTAAGCAAATGCTTCACAAGTTATGTGAGGTAACCACAGTGCTACAGGAGCTCTACTTAACCAGAGTAACCCTTGACCCTTTTGTAAAAAGAGGGGGCAGGGAGAGAAGGTTTTTAAGAGATAATGTGTCTCTACCTCACATCAGTGTGGACAAGCCCTAATACATTACCTGTCTGGCATTAGGTAACTACGGAAGGAATAATGCCCGGTATTCTGGAGAAACATAATCATTCTTCCAGATCTCACTAATTAGAAAAGCTGAGTTATGCCAACTTTATTTTATCCCCTGCTTCCACATTTTACTCACTTTTATCATGATCTGCTGCACTGGATCATCACACACACATACCTGACCTGATTCCACACAAGCTTCAGAGATCCCATACCAACCTAAACGGGCTCATCTTAACAATCCCCTAAGTTTTAGCTACAATTACACATTTTCATAAGCCCCTTCCAGATAATAACAGCAACATTAAACTCCTTAACTTTTCTGAAGTTTATAATCTTCATTTTACTTAAAAAGAAACCCAAAGATGCCTAATTTTTTTCAGAAGTCATGTAACAAGCCATAACCCAAAACATAAAACATAAAATCTAAACACCTGTTTTATTGGGATTACTATCTGTACAAATGTTAGCAAATATAAAATGGTTTTAATATTGAGTGTTCTCAGTAAGCAACAGCAAGTCCTGCCCTTAATAAGACAGATAATATCAAATAACTTGATTTTATACATATGGTTTCTGAGACACATCTCATTCAGTTAATATTTAAAGAACAAACAAATAGAAAATATAAGATAAATAGGGGAAGAATGCAAAGACAAATTGTTCCTAAGTGGCCAAAGAAGGTCTGCATGTGGAAAAGACGAAATGACATTATTTCAGGTCATTCCTCTCCCTATTTCAATATTAATTTTCTTTCTTTTCTTTTTTCCTTGGCTTTTTAGTTTGGTTGGTTGGTTTTTTATTTGTTTTGTTTTTTTCAAAAAACCAGTAAAAGTCAATGAGAGGAGCTGGTTGAAAAAACTTGCTTCGTTTTTTTTAAGGATTATTTCTTACCAGAGAAGAAAGAACAGCCTTTATGATGACTTTTAGTTCAACACCTTCCCCAGCAATTCTGCTCCTGCTAATTGACAGCAGTCAGCAGTGCATACCTAAGAGTTCTTCATGTCAGAACGCAAACAAACAAATCCTTATTCAACAGAGGATCATCACACTCATGTACTGTCAGATCCTCACAACACCATTAGTTCAACTGGAGCTGCAGAGAAACACACCAGTTCAGATCTGATCTCATTGCACAGTGCAAAGCCCGCCTGCTACCTGACGCAGCCATGGCAAGGTCTGGCTTCCCTATGCTGGACTTTGCCAAAGTAGCTGAGAGAGTATTGCCTGAGCCACAGCAGGAGGCTGCTGAGCTTGAACTCCTTCAAAGGGGCTGACTTGCTGCTATTTTAAAACTAGATAATGTATTGCTATTAAATCTCTGCATTACTTACACCATATCTTTGTTTACAATTATTTAAACAAAATCTAACGTCAAATTATGCATTAAAACTTCCTCATTTTACCTTAGAAATAATATACACAAAATTAAGACATTTTCTTACTTCTAAGTTTATTTAAAAATCTCAAAAAGCATTTTCATTCACCTTTACGAAAGATAGCAGTACCATGAAAATTATACCACAGGAACTTATAAACAGATCGCTTTCCCTGTTACAGTGATAAGGTAGGGCATAATAGAATTTCAATTTTTTATTTCTCTTCACTTTATGACAGCTTTCACTTCAGCACTTGCAGGCATGTTCCAAGAATGTTAAGGTAAAAGTTGGTTTATTTGCAACCTTCCCTGCCACTTTGACTTTCTATGTTTAATAGTAGTTTTGAAAAGTAAAAGGCTGATGTTTAATATCTTAAAATGGCCAAACAAAAATTCATTTTCGTTGCATTCAAAATAACAAAAATCCAACAGAAAAATGAAGGTATTAATTCATCATACTTATGTTTGTCTATCTTCTCACAATAATGCAGCCAAATAAGTTATTTTAGAGTTGTATATAGCTACAATAATACAAATAATAAATAACTTCAGCAGTTTAATTGAGTACAGAACAAAGTAAGACTGCTACCATTCAGAGTCTACCTTTTCATAACAGAAATTATCTTGAATAATTATCAGAGAAATATCAATATACACTATGCAAGTGGAGCAGGTACAGTATGAAACATCATTTTATTCCTATTTAATGTAAATTCCTTAGAAACATCTTCTGAATTGCCCTGCTAAATTAATAACTGCAGGGTTTCCATTCCACAGAGATTGCATTTATATTCAAAAAGGGCTACTACTTCTTATACCTTCCACTTTTTGATAGAAAGGTATTTACATATCCTATTTTGGCATAATATTATGTGTTCAAGAACATATTAGTGAGCAGGTAGTGGGACAAATGGCAGGCTTTCAAACATAGACTTGTCCTAAGAAAGATATGAAATAATCTACTTGTCTGCATGCATCCAAAAAGTCTATGTAACAGCTTCTTCTATAATAAACATTTTCACTCAAAATAAAGCTCTCACTTATACATTATCAACAAATACTTGATTCCAATAACAGATCTTGAAGAAAACAGAAAATATGCATGTAAAATGTTCTAAATAAAGCAAAATGGCTTTTTTCCTTTTTCTTATATTCAGTGCTGGCCATGCATGTTTACTAGCAGGTGACAAGATCAAATCATTCGCTCATACTCATCTAAATCTCTTAGCTGCTCTCTATTTTACGCACCAGTTCCCTTGGATGGAATGTTTCTTCCTGTCGAAAAATCAAAAGGGCAACAGTCCCTCCCATCTTGGTACTTCGCAGCAAGGACACAACTTCTTCTTGAGTTTTGCCTGTTAAATCAACTCCATTTACCTGTAACAAACGAAATGTTAGAAATCAGTAAGACCCCAGGGAAACCAGCAGACACTTATGGTGAAAAGTCATGTGAATCATATGGGACAGTATTAAAAAACTCCCACTGGAGGAATCTGCTTATTAGCTCACATTACAGCTTTCACTTAATAGAACTAATTATATGGTCATCCTTCCCATACAAATACAAAAAACAAGCCAGACAGTTATACTTCCCTCCTTTTCAGCAGCAACAGTATATTCCAGTATACTCTAAAGACAACTAATCCCATTTACCATAATTTCTTACAAGAACTTCTGCATAAATATCTTTTGGCAAAATTGAAGTATGGTCCCAAACTGGTCCTGTTTCCAAGTGTCTTGGTGTTATACATACCTTCCAAATATATCTAGCACAACAAATTGTGACAAAAGTAGAAAGTAATTTTTTGCCTGTATAACTGTGGGGTGGCTACTGTTTATCTTGCCTCTGTTCAGCAGCCCAATCCCTTGGCCTCTACATGCCACTGATCAGGACAGGCAGGTATGGAATACATGAAGAATTTCCCACTGTATAAGCTAACTTCAGTAAGTGAGAAGCCAGAGAAAGATCAAATAATCTCAGGCTTGCCTGCTCAGAAACATTTTGGAAGTGAAGGCAAATCAACTAACAGTGTTAAGCAAGGGAGCATGGTGCTCAGAAGTCAGCAAACCATGTTTTTCCTTCCCCTCATAAGAGAGCACAGCTCACACAGTTGAGATGCCATAGCTGTCGTCTTAAATGTCCCCTTCAGTCCCCTTCTACCCAAGTCATCTGGGTTACCTTGAATTACAGTAATTATAGGGGGCTATCCTCCAGCAACAATTCAAGCTGACTTGGCCAATTTTGCAGTAAAGTGAAGTTAGAGCACTGAGAGGCAGTTACAGACTCAGCTGTACCTCCGGTGTCATTTGGCTTAGGGACAGTAATGAAGAGCTGTGGGTGGTAACATCTTATATCACTCCAGCTAGATTTGCAGAAAGATCTCTGCGGTGCACCTATCTAAGAGAAATTTAGTTCCCTTGAGGACGTCCTTTCTTTAGGAGGGACGTGGCCTTGATTCTCTGTAGGACTCCCCTCCTCTTATGTCCCTTTCAGTTAATTCACTAAATCTTTTCAGGGTATTGCCTCCCATCCTTGACAACATCTTCAATAATTTCTGGTCTGTCACTCCATGCTGATTTAATTCTACTCACTAGGTAACAATCACTTTGCTTCAATTTATTCGTAAACAGCAATGCAAGACTATGACACTATATTCACATAAGGACAAGTAAATTTATGTTTTTATAGTACGTCTGGGTCCAGCTCTTCAAACAGTTATGTACTGAAAATGCCCAGCAACGTGATCTCTTACCTAAAAAAAAAAAAAGCCAAAAAAGGGAAAAAGAGGGAAAAATTCTCCTATAACATAAAATACTATAAGCCTCTGGAAGTGACAAAGTGTGTGGGCTCATGCCAAAACACAGAAAAGGAACATGTAACATTTCCTCACCTCAATTAATCGGTCTCCAGCTTTTAATCTCCCATCTTGAATAGCAGCACCTCTCGGAAGGATGTTTTTCACATAAATTGGAGCAGAGCCACCTATTGGGACATCTCTTGAAGTAATGCTAAATCCCAAGCCTTCTGTACCTGCAAAAAGAATGTACATTACTAGTTAAAATGCACATTTTATATCACATATTATTTTTACCAAGCAGAATGTATGTATACATTACTGATACAATCCCTGAAAATACATATAAGATGCAAGAATTAGTTCACGACAAAAAAAGAAAACAAAAGATCTACAAGAAAGCTGTAGCTGAAGCACGGAGTCTGGGCACAGGTGGCTCAGCAGGTCCTCCCTGCAACTTGCTGTTCTGACGATTTCCAAGTCATTGCCATATTTCCAACTTTCTATTTCAGATGAGCTGAGTGACAAGGAATCAGAACAAAGCATATCTGATATGCCATCACTGTCTTCCTCCTTGTCAATCTGGATCTCATCAATGATCTTTTCTTTCTCTTTTGCAGCTCTTTCAACAGCGACAGTCGGCCGATGCTGCTGGCCATGGGGCTTTGTCAGCTCCCTTGTGGACACTGGCAGGTGACAGAACTGGAGCTCAGTGGTCTCATTTCTTCTGCTCTGAGGGAGCTTTTCAATCAACAGCTCCTCTGCCCCAGGGCTTCACCCCAGCTCTTGCTGGGTTCCACCCCACAGTCTGTCGTGCAGGCAGGGAGCAAAACCCAGGCTGCCACTTCTGAGGTCCTGCTGTACATCCAGGTGACTGACTACACTGGGCTACGACAGACTGAAGCAAAACAGAGGCATTTGAAATGACCTGGAGAAATCCAGAGAGGGACTCCAGTCAGTGCAGCAAATGAAACTTGTCTGTATTTCAGAGAAATTAAGTATACCACCAGTTCCAGGATTCACAAGCTGAGGACAAACAGAAGCCTCTCCTACTACACAGAAAGCTCATTTCTGATCTTCTCTTTGATGCAACCTTTCCAGTGTTACCAACAACCCCTGAAACTCTACCTTGAAACCTGCCACTCCTCCCCTCAACATTACACATCAAGTCTATTCAGGACACTTAATGCAGTATGAAAACAACTGGCCATCCAGTGGAGAGCACCTCAACAGTGTCAGCACCTACAGCTTGCATTTGAAACACCTCAGAGGTTGTCAAGCCAAGTCTACAGTTCCAGTTCCCTTATTAGGCATACACAGGCCCAACCTACATTTAAGCTGACCTACAATGGCAACCTGCAGTTAGGACTCAGCAATATCAGGTAGGTCCCTAAAAGCTGCACAACACATCCCTTTCTGCAATGTCATGGCGACAGAAACCAAACTTCTATGAAACAGTCCTCAGTTATGAGCCCTGGGAAGCTCGACACAAACCATGTGAAAGACACACAACTACTGAACCATTTGAGGTGTTAATGTATCTAAGAAGGGAAAAAAAACAACTGTGCAACAGCAGCCGGAGAGACGAGTGAGCAAGAGAGCTCTGCAGATCCCAAGGTCAATGCAGAAGAAGGGGGAGGAGGTGCTCCAGGTTCTGGAGCAGAGACTTCCCTGCAGCCCATAGAGAAGATGATGGAGAAGCAGCTGTGCCCCTGCAGTCCACATAGGTCCATGGTGGAGCAGAGATCCACCTGCTGCCTGTGGAGGACCCCGCACCAAGAGCAGGGAGATGCCCAAAGGAGGCTGCGCCCTGTGGGAAGCCTGCACTGGAGAAGGCTTCTGGCAAGGACCTGTGGCCCCATGGAGAGGAGCCCATGCTGGAGCAGGTTTTCTGGTGGGATCTGTGACCCTGTGGGAGACTGACGCTGGAGCAGCCCATTCCTGAAGGATTGACCCCATGGAACGGACCCACACTGGAACAGTTCTTGAAGACCTGCAGCCTGTGGGTAGGATCCATGTTGGACACGTCAGTGAAGGACTGTCTCCCATAGAAAGGACCCCACTCTGGAGCAGCACAAGACTGTGAGGAGTCCTCCCCCTGAGGAGAAAGGAGTGGCAGAGACAACATGTGATGAACTGACTGCAGCTCCCACTCCCCATCCCCACGCACTGCTGGGAAGAGGAGGAGGAGGTAGAGAATTCATGAGTACCGATGAGTCCAGGAGGAAGGGAGAGGTGAGGGGAACATGTTTTAAGATTTGGGTATATTTCTCATTACTCTACTCTGATTTGATTGGCAATATATTAAATTAATTTCCCCAAGTCAAGTTGGTTTTGCCCATGACAGCAATTGGTGAGTGATCTCTCCCTGGTCTTATCTCAACCCACAAGCTTTTTGCTGCGTTTCCCCTCCCTTGTCCAGCTGAGGATTGTGAGTGATAGAGATGCTTGGTGGGCACCTCATGTCCATCCAAGGTCAACTCACCACAATGTTAATTAATTTCTATTAATTAATTGATTTCTGTTGCCTATGTTTAATTGCTAAACCTACTTTCTTAGTGAGCCTAATTTCTTACTGAGTAGATTAATATTCATACATGAAAAGAAAGCAGGAGTCAAATATAATCACCAGTACGCAACATACAGATTTCTGAAATCTGCACAATTGCATTTGATTCAAATTTAGTATATTTTATTATCAAATAGAAATCATGTTAAGAAATAAACTGAGACAGGTGACAGGACTGGGCGCGACACAAGCTTTTAAAATCTTCATCTTGAACATATCTAAGTATTCCTGTATACACAGTAAAGACATATAGATCTTATTGTTCAGGAAATTTGGATCAATTCCTCTAGGCTAATTGTTTAAAACAACTTCCCTTCCTTCTGCAGCATTCAAGATAGTTGACATTTGAATTTGAAAGTCTTCATCCACTTTCAGGAAAACATAAAATTTATCTCTGCTGTTTTTCATCAAAAAGATGAAAAAAATATACTAGGTCTCGTAACATCCATATTTTACTTAGGAGACCTCCCAATTTTAATGATGCTTCAAACATTCATAGAGCTCTTTAATTCCCTGCAATATGTGAGGATGATCTGAATAAGGTTTTTTAAGTCACATCTCAGCTTTTTATGGAATTTATTTTTTCTTATTATCAGGATCTGTGTTGAATACTGCTCTTTGACTACAGGTTTTGTCTGCTAAAATTTCTAAAGTAATATCAGAACATGAGTGCACTCCCAGGACAATATTTCATTATTAATAAGCTTAATCCCCATTGCCTGATTACAGCATCATTACAGATGTCTGGTTCACACACAGCACTTCAAACCCCCATGGAAAAAACAGAAGTTGAAATGTTCACATTACAAATGCACACAGGATATAAATTTGGACTCTAGCATTTTCTGCTGTCAAATCTCCAGAAAGTCTTTACCAAAGCCTGCAGAACACCACAAATCCACACTGAGCCCAGATATTAGCAGAAGAAAATTCTAATTACTTGTTCCTGTGGAAAGAAGGGGCCTCAGCTGGGCTGTGTTCTACTATGCTGCTCTGTGCAGCTTTGCATGAGGCAGCTTATGGGTGTAATTTTCCTTTTCCCGTTTCTCTGCTTCAGTTGGCTATTCATGCCCCATAGCTGCTCTTAGCTGGATGATACGGCTTCATAAACTACTGTGTTTATTATATATAAATTAGATGTTCACAGGACTGGGAAATAAATGAATACATCCAACCGAGGACAAAAATAAATATGACTTCTGTGACTGAATTGATTTTAATTTTTTTTCTTTTTTATACACATAACTGATTTAGTTCTCTCCACTCCATTCATTTCCATTCTTCTGTTGAAAGAAATACATATAAGATCTTAATATCTTCCTGCTGCTAAAATGTTTTCAGTTCATAGGGTGTAAAACTGCATTATAATAATGAGTGAACTATGCAAACATATTGTAGGCTCCTCTGATTTATGCTAGTAATACAGGAGAGACTGGACACACATACAGGCAGAACCACAATGAATAGAAAACAGAAGAAATTTCCATATTTTTGAAAACATGGGATTTATTCTGCACAAAGCTAGGAGCTTTACTTGGCAATGTTCAGATTTTTTGAGCTATGTTCACCTTAATCTCTTTTAGATTTTAAAAAGTGTAAATTTTCAAAAGGGTAGAAAACATTTTCTTCCTTCTATAGCTGTCATCTCTGACAGTGATCAAATCACATCAAGTGATAATAACATTTAAAAATTACCCACTAACTTGTGTAATTCAAAGTCTTAGGCTTCTTTGATAAATCAGCAGCTCTCTCAACAAGTTAGAGATCCCCTTTTTCCTTGAATGTGATGCTGAACACACCTTCTAAAGTCTCATTACTCTCAAGAGCTCAGCCAGCTCTGAGCTGAAGACAAAGTAGTTTTAAATGAATAAAAAGGGCAGTTACAATGGTAAAAGATCCATTTTGTACAAACAGAAAAGTGGCAGATTTGATGTTTCAGTTGCTGTTTTGGAAAAAAAAGGTTCCGCAACCTTTAAGGCAAGGGGGAGAGGAAATCCATTCCTATAATTTAATTAAACATATTTTCAAAACGAACACGGTAATTTCATTTGGAAGGAGTCTGATCATAAACTGACAGAATGTTAAAAATTTTATTAAATTTTACTACAGGTGACTAGACTCTCACCTCCCAGAGAAGAAGTGTTTAATTTCTCACTAATGCTGGGATTACCTTCTTGATTGTGGAAAGAATGTTTCTGGCATAACATTTCTGTCTTTCTATGGCTAATCTGTACAAAAAGTTGTGCGCTCCTCATTCAGCACCAACTGCAGGTCTAAATCCCCAGCAGCAAAATGTGCTCCTGGGTAGAAATACTGCCAGGATACAATACAAAAAGCCAGGATCACCTCTGCAGTGTTTTCATCCCTCTCAAAAGGACACTGGTTCAGAGACCAGTAAAGAACAACTGAAGGACCTACACTGTGAACATCTTATAATATTTCTCTTACAGTTGTCTTCCCTTTCAGCACTGGAAGCAGTGCTAGAAGTAAATCATGCTCTTCCTTCACGCCTAATTTAAGAAAATGCAGATGAGTTCTCAGGTAGTTCAATACAGAGCTCTCTAAATTTAAAAAAACAACAAATAAAACAACAACAAAAACCGCAAAAAACTTCACTTCTACAACAATAGAAAACATCTAAAAACTGACAACCGGGCACCACATTTTTTAGTACTTATGCAAAAAAAGCAGAGAACGTTTCAGAGCAACCTAGACAAGGAAAACTGATGTGGCTGAACAGTCTGCAGATAGAATAAATGATTGTTAGGGGAAAGTATAGATTCTTCATGAAAGACAAAGAACACACTCTCCCTTTCCTAAAACAACAAGCAAGGTTGGTTGCAGATAGAAACAGTGTGTGACACAAAATGACAAAAATTACTAAATAAAGCTTTGTCACTTAATGGAAGTAGTAGATTATACTTGGACAGAGAATAAGGAGAGAGATAACATTACAATAAAACTAAGCAGAAGGGCCAAATGTTCTCTGACAATAGTAAGAGCAGACACTGTCCTTCCAAGCACTTCAGCTTCCTGTTTTTTTCACAGGAGACACTTTCTGGAGATCCAGGTACAGATGGATGACTGCTGAACTAATTATCCTAGTGTTGTACATTGGAAAGCAGTTATTTTATTAAGGACTGAACCTCATGGAAGATTTGAACAGCAAATATGTTCTTACTGTAAGGGGCATCACTAAACTAACCAAGACCATTTTACTGCTCCTAGTTTAAGCCTCATATTTTCATTGTGCACGTGTAGTCAGGCTTACTGTACATGCAAATGACTGCTTAGAAGGCTGACTGCTCAGCTGTCTACAAAATTTCTGCAGCCACATGCACAATCAAGACTAATTGCATGCCCATTTTTATGTAGTTGAGTGATTTGGAACAAGCGTGGTTTTTTTCCTCCAAGCAAAGCTCAGACCTCTCAAGAAGATCTTTGATCAACCTAATAGAAACATTCTTTTCCCCTTATGCTACAGCCTGCTAATAGTGATCAGAAGTAGTTTTAAAAAATGGAAAGATGAAACTTGATGCAGTTTATGCTTCCTCAGTGACTAATAATGCCTAAAATTATTTGCTTCACTTTTGAATCTCATTTCTCAAGGTCACTGAAGTAATTTAGGCATCTACATGCTTCATTTCAAAAGTCACGAACACTCTTTCTGCATCTGAACAGGAATTTTAAGAGAACATATCACTTCAAAAGAAATTTTAAACAAAAATTTAAAATGTCAGTTCAAAGTTTGGCTCAAGAAACTGTGGGGAAAACAGGAGAGTATAATGAAAAATGCATACAAATCTGTACACTTCAGATACATGATGCAGGATATCTTACAGACAAGTTCAGGGTCCTGTCTTGTACACTCTGCTATACGAACCCAAGCAAAGCAAGTAATTGTCCACAGACGTGCTCTACTACAGAGCAAATATGATGCCATTCTAAATTAGCATACTCCCAAACTATCAATGGCAACTTATTTGTGTCTCTAATGACTTCTTGCAGAAAAGAACTTGGGTGCAGCAGGGCTGAGTGTCACTGTGCCACAGCACGGAATGCCCAGTTCCCTGGTGGGACTTGCAGCATTGCAGATAAGCTCTGTATGCAAGATGTAGCATTATTAACCTCAGCAAGGCCAGCAAGCCAAACAGGAATACAAGAAACTCTGAAGAGCAAAGTCTCATAATCCTGCTCACATCTACAATTTAACCATTTTTCTCTCCTGCACTGTGCAGAGGTGCCTCCTTTGTTTCAGGACTCACCATCTTCTAGAACAGAGCTGCTGTGTCCTGTCTGTGATGGACCTGGTAATTGCTACAGCTTTCCTGCTGTAAGGTATCCCACAGTTCTGTCACTCATTTCTTTCCCTTTCTTTTTCTTGTGTGGCAAGAGAGAGGCCAAAAAGGAAGAGATGATCACAACTCCCATGGTCGGTACCTAAGTCGCCCTCCAGAAGTGGGGAGATGTGGACCAAAGTCCTGATGCACCGAGTACTTCAGACAAAAAAATTACCAAAATATTCGGTGGAACTAGGACCAACTTAAGAAATGTGAGCTCAGTGCTGAGATTTTACTTCAAGAATTTTATATGTAATTTAGCTATACAGATATGTAGATATAGATAGAAATCATATGATGCAATGAGCATTATACTTATAATGCCCATTATACTAAGGGCAATCAAGTAAGATGAAGCTAATTTATAGACTGAGTATTTCAGGCTTGTCTTAGTACAGCAGTATCAAAAGCAGTAGATATGAAATCTGAGTAGCACAACATCCAGTGAAAAAGCAGTCTTTTGAATGCTTTAGTGAGTATCAGGCTAAGTGCTATGAGTTACTAAGTGCTCAAAGACTGAGCCTTAGAGTCACTTGCTGTATAATTGGTTATTTATTATTTATAAGTGTTGGACTAAATTTCTCTCAATTGCATTGGCTCAGACACTTGCAGCCAAAGAAGGAACACTCTGGGAGTGTCCTGACATATACGAGGACAAAGTTTGTCCTAACACTCTGGGTGTTATATCAGTGGTCTTATTTTCTTTATTCATTAGCTGCAAAGAACTATTTTTATTTATTTACACTTACTGTGTATCAGTTTACACCAAAATGTATATAAACATAGGCTCAATGTCATGTCTCACACTATCTTAATTTGTGTGAGCTATTAAGCTAGACTGCTATACAGCCCTAATGGCATTAGAATATCAGCAATAACCCCTACATCTATATGCTAAAAGTTCAGGCCTTGACCTTTAAGGCAAGATAAACAGATATCCATTTTCATTTAGAAAAGCCAACAAACATTCCGCATTGACTGAAACATATGACTGACCTTCTCTTCTGACTTTATTAAACAGCTAAATCCTATGAAAGTTCAGGTTATTTTAAAATGCCAAATCAGCAATAAATATTATGAAATTATAATTACAGAAGCACATGCTGTAGGGTTATTCTAGAATGCCATCCTATATAATAAAGCTTATGCAATATATAGAAATACATCTGTAAAAAAGGTCTGTCTGTATTGAAAAAGAGTCAATTCTCATACACTACAACTACAATAAGAATGCACAGTTAAACCAAAACTGAATTTCAAGACGACACCTTGCATGCTTGTATGCCTTAATGCACCCCACAAGTTTTTAAAGTAATGATGCTAATTGGTGAAATAACTGCTGCCTGTCAACTACAAATAAGAACATGTTTTTAATATCTATAAAGCCTGTATTATTACAACATCCTTCTTTAGAAATAATCATCAAAAACAATCTACATCCCTACTGAACTCATATTTACAACAAAATACTTGGGGCATCCTTAAGTGTCTTGCTGCATTTGTTGCTCCATACGTATGTTCTCAGAGTGATCAAATGAAAGCCAAAATGGGAGGGGCATGTCTCCTTCTACAGTGGGTGTATGAAAATGAAAGACAGGAATGATAAAAAGGCATCTTTCTTTATGCACATTTTTCTTTAATTTTACCATGCATAAAACACAGTTTCTATTTCTACTATGTATAATCTGAGCTAGGTGCCATTTCACCATAAGTAGTATTCTCAAATAAGCCAACTGTTAGGAACAAATATCCCCTTTAAACCTCTGAAATATATTCTAAATATATTTCAAAGCTTTTACTACTGTAACAGCCCTCAAACTTCTCTGGTATGAACTAGATGTTAAAGTATCTTAGCGATCACTTTTCATCAACAGGTTGCACACATCTCCTTTACTACAAACCCACCTAAGATATTAGTGCCAGCAAGGATAAATTATATTATAGCCTTGGGGGGAGTATTTCTGAAACAGTATCCAGTGCAAGATAAACAAAATATAACATCATATCAGAGTTGAAAATATGTAACACACCAAAATTATATTCTGGTGTCTTATGAGGTGCTATAACACCATATTTGTTTCACACAAAAATATTATGGACCCATATTATATATTCATTTGTTGGTGCTTTTAAATTGTATGAAATGTTTATTTTCACTTCCGGCTGAGAATTCTTTTATGCACTGTCCAAGCAATATTTCTAAAGACTTCCACAGACACAAAAAACCCCAGGTAAAAATCACTAGTGACTGAGAGCATATTATAAGCACACTGATTCCTTACTCAACCAATAACAAGTTTTTCCAAGCAGGCTGATCTGAGCTGATGGCCTAGAGAAATTCTTGAAGGAGCATCAACAACAGAAGCAAACTGTCAACTCAACCTTATGTCATCCAAGTTTGTAGAGCTTAAAATTCAGCAACCAGAAAGAAGCAATCTGGTGGTTCACGAGAAGTTCATAGAAAGGAAAGCATAATGATAATGTGACAAGTAGCCTGGTACCTGTGAAACCGTAAAATCTCTACCATTCAATGCACTGTCTTCAATGCCTTCCAATAAAAGGATTAATTCATAAATATTATTAATATTCAGCACAGAGTATGTTAACAGGAATGTACTCCCATTTCATGGAGAATACTGTCATGGGTAAACCTTTTGCTGTGTAATGTAAATACTCTTCTTGCTGCTAGAGACCAAATTATATCTAACCTTAACCATGTTCATTTGAATGCCATAAAGCTTACAGCACGTGTAATCCTTTAAAAAAATCATTTCCCAAGAGCTAAGAATACTGGCATCTAAATGTCGTTTTATTATACTTCAAGCTATCTTAAAAGCAACTACACAAAAATACCAAATTTTCTCGCATCATAAAAATTTCATGGATGTACCAATGCATCTACATGTGCACATGTAACACAGATGTTGAGATAAGCACACACTACTTTAAATAGTGTCTCTCACCCCCATTCAAATTATATTAGCATAAGGGCCAAGATAGGAAATATCACATTACATGCCGACCAAAGGTTTTAACATCTCAGTGGAAGAAAATGAAACCTTTAGCTGGAAATTAGAGTACCCAGTTTACCAACTGGATCCAAAATACTCTTAAAACCTAAAGGGAAAACTCAATTTGAAAAGTCATAACTGTGAAGTGCAGAACATGGGCCATTTTAGGTTAGTTGTTTATATTAAATAGTTCACCACTCCCTAGGTCTTGGCCAACAGAATTTGAGGCATTTACTGCACTACTTTACTAGCTGAGAAACAGAAAACAATGTTAAAGCACTCCTCAAAATGGCCTTTTGCAAGCATGCTGCACGCACCGAATGCAGGGTGGGTCTCCTGGGCCTGCTGTAGGGACAACTCAGTGCCTTGGCTTCAAAAATCAACCCATTGCATCCTCCGTGCTCCTGCCAGCCATCCTGCCCAGGACAGTGGCACTGGGCACACACACATACCCTACACACACACCTCATGCTGTGTGAGGAGCTCACCAGTGCCTTACCTTTTCTTAGCTGTATACTGAGCCTCTTCCCTATCTTTTTGGTGTTATAGCCACTGTTTGCAGTGGAGGTGAGAACTTTCTGAGGTGATGGTACCAGGCCAGAGGGTGGTTTCCCTGATGAATTCACACTATGAGGTAGCTGCGAGTAGGAGTCTGTCTGATCGGACTGGTTACCCCCTCTAGAGATTCTTTGTAATGTGTGAAGTCCAGAATTGTTAATACTTTTCCCATCAGCATACTGGGAATCAGGGCTGAACCGGCTGGAGTAGTACATGTTCTTCTCGCTCTGGGACAACTGTTCGTACTGCTCTTTATTCGCCGCGGGGACCACGTGGAACCAAATGAACGGCGTACGCATGGCTTGGCGAAACATATGCTGTGCTCTAGGTTTTAAAATGAACAGAAAATTAGCAAATTAGGACTGGCAGACTACGAGACATTATAAGCATAATTACTAATGTTAATTAAGCAACATGAGCTGACAGACACATTGCACTCAAGCATAAACCATAAAACTTGAATCTGTTCACTAGCCTATTTGGTCTGCTTTTCGCTAAGGTTTACTGCTTTAGGGCAACACTATGGTTAAATATGCTGAACAACTAATGTAGCACATACTGGATTCGGAAAAGCAAAAATTTTAACCACAGTCTTGAAATGCAGACAGTTCTATAGCAGGACTGCAGTGTCCTTTTGTTTTGAACCTTGCTAATTGCAATAATTTTGATAACTGTTACCACAGTGACAACAGAATTATTAGAATGAAAATTACTATTTATAAAAATTCTACGTATTCCACAATTTTCTGATTATATGCAGTCTTGCAACCAGTCTAGCTTACACTTCAATTTTTGTAAGTCACTAGTCTATCAGAATACAACATTAAGAAAGAGGAAAAAATTGCTCAGTCTTGTGCAGACAGACACTGGGCTCAAGGTCACGATCCAAAGTTTACGAAGTCAACAAGTCTCTTCACAGACTTTACAAATTATGATTCAGAACCTTAGAACAAGCAGAAACAAGCTGCTTTCAACCATATGGTACAGGGTTATGTTTCAATTCAGGTTAGAGTCAAAGAAATTAAAACCACATTCCAAATATATATTAAGTATAAGATGATCAGAATAAATGATATTTGGCCCTCAGCATGTTACAGATTTCAGAACAATATTATCATCCATGAAATCACTCATTATCCACATACCACTTTTCTATTTTTTTATTTCTCTTACCTGTGTATGAACTACAATCTGATTTCCCTCTTAAAAGGCTCTGATTCACCATTTATGGATTCTACCAAGTCCAGACAACCACTAAGCAAATATTTATTTCTCAAACTTCTCCAGGAAGTTCCTGCACATATAGTATCTTTAGTTCTTACACAAACAAAAAAACACGTATTTTTAAAATGTTAAAAATACAGTTTTCAAGTTGTCCATTTATATTGAACATGGTGCATTGCAAGTATAACAGCAAAAGTCATATGGGAATTTCAAAAAAACCAGCATACCAATATAAGAAGAAAAAATCTATCATGTACAAAAACAATCAAACAAGAATTGCATATACTCTAATGACAATAATTATCCTGATTTTTTTTTAGTCTGGCTATATAAAAACCACTGATGTCCCTTAGTGTATCTTTTCTTTATTAGAAAGGCAAGCTTGGAGGTTTTTTTCTTACCTTCCTCAAATTATTCCAAGGTATGATGTTAAAGATCAAATAATGCAAAGTAACGTGTGGTAAGAACACTTACTGTTCAAATCTCCTGTTCCGCAGGTCTCCGTCATTAATCCTGACAATACAATCATTCTCACGGAAAAGGTTTTCTTGTTCAGCTTTTCCACCCTTCTCCAATCGCTTCACCAGCAGCCCCAGGGTTCTGGAACATTAAGATTACAAATTATTACTATCTGAATAATTTGCAACATAGAAAATCCTATTGATTTAATATTTTAACATAATCACTACAGAAACTATATTTTAAACCATCTTTACCTTGAAGCAGGATGCCACAGTTTCAAATAACCTCAAGAATTACCTGATTTATTATCCCTTTTCCATAAAACAAAAAGTCTAGGTGAGTCAAACATGTCAAAATAAGAATGAACAGGCTTCTTGCGTGTGTAATGATAACACATCCATTCTTGAAAAAGGTCAAGATTTCTGAGTAGTAAAAGCTCCAATAACCACCACACATCTGAGAAAAGACATCTTTTCTGCTAGTTAACTGAAGCTGAATAGGTTTAACTTAAAATTTGAATTTCCAAATTAGCAGAGAATGCCACAGCCTTCACTACTCCTTCTGTGCAAGTGAAACGTGGGGTCACCTCACGTAATAAGCAGCCTGTAATGAGGGGAGGGATAGAGAATTCAAGAATTTCATGTGAACCAAATGCTTTTATTTTTCAATCTTAGCATTTTTTATTAAAACAGAAATGAGGAAATTAAAAATTTAAATGCCATTTTTTAATTCAGAATCTTATCTTGAATTAATTAACTGAAGACAATTTCCTTTTGATAGCCTGTGTGCAATGAGTTAGTCCCCTCTGTCTTGTGCTTAGCCACAGTGTCATCTTAGGGACATGTTTGGAGAAAAAGGTAAACAAATATTCAACCTGAAATTATGAAATGGATCCTGAAGAGTGGACTTCTGAGGTACTGGCAGGAGAGTATGAAAAGTCAGTGATGTTTCTATACCTGAACTCTAAGTTTGAAGGAGGAGTCAATCTTCGGGATTATTCTTGCATCGACCCTGCACTTGATTTTTTTTTTAAAGAAGATGAGCTTTACATTGAAATCCCACAGGATGGATCAGTGGGTCAAATTCACATCCAAGTCAACAGCATTACTTTTTTCAGAATTCATTTCAAGGCGTGGCATGGAAAATACTTGGTCACATAGCAGGAACTGCAAGACCACACGTCTTTTAAGCAAAAAACTTGCAGTGATCCCAGCACTTCCGTTCACACATAATACCTCAAAGTAAATGAGCAGTCAGTGGTGCTTAAAAAGACTCCTCATGTGCTCAAAAGTTACATATGCACTTGACCACTTCATCAAATGGGTCAGAAAAGCAAAATTAACTTATATCTTCCACTTTAAATTCTTCATTTACCAATTTATTGCCAGCATATGCAAATAATACATTTTTTTTACAGAACAGTCATACATTTTCTCCTACAAGGCAGATGAAGTAAGAGAAACAATCCCAGCAGTATTTCCGTCTTGGAACCACCTAGAGACATTAAGATATGACATTGAAAGGAGCTAAACATGTAAACAGACCATGAGGAGAAAAACAACATAAAGCATTCTGACAACACAAATCATCAAATGAAGCTTGAGTCAGACATTTGCATGACAAAAAACTCTACAAGTCCACAACAGTGGCACATTAATCTAATGACCATGTTGTGCTCCATTTATTGTTCTACAATTTTCAGATCATTATTAGGGTATGTAGTCACAGGAAGTAAAACAAAACAAACTTTAAAATATTGATTGAATCCTTTTTTTCCTTCTGTTCACTAAAAAAATGTTTTGGAGGCAGTCTCAGATTTTTAAAACTGATAAATAAAGAAATTATAGATGGTTTAAAACTAACAATTATATTATTAGTAAAAAGGAAAAATACTTGTATGCCTTCACTACATTATTTTTATCAGAATTATAGCTTTGAGACACAGAAAACTGATGTGCTAGAAAACAAGTTTGTGATTTTTTTCACTTGTCAGTTGATGAATTTATTTTGGGGAGACTATCTTTGAGCCACAAAGTTAAGCTACTGAAGAGGACAACTCTAAATGGGGAAGAGATAGGCAAAGCAAATATAAGATAGGGAATGCTACATTTAAGAGAAAACCAACAAAATATTTGAGGGGAAGAGGAAGGAATTGTATCTACTCTTCCTTGTCTTTCACTTGATGCCAAACAGCTCATTGATGCAGGTGTACTCCTCTGCAATGTCCAAAGACAATTCAGAATTTGGATGTGCACGCAATGCTTGCACAAGAGCATATATAGTAACAACAACAGGTGTTCAGTTTATATGGTTAAATATAAAAAATATCAAAATATCAAAACAATATCTACACGAAGTACAACAATCTAAGTTAATACAATGACAATACCTATACAAAATAATGTGGTTATTTCATCCCAATGTCTCCATGTACTTACGATTACAAAGTAATTGCTCTATCAATAGTTTTGACATAGCATTTTTCTTGAAATGTTGCTTTCTACTCTCACATTCTGAATTTATATTAAATTATTAATGCAAGATGCACCTTTACGCATCACTTGACATTTCTTAAATTTATTCCACTTTGGCTCTCAAATCTAGTAAAAATATTACTAATCCTAACCAATAAGAAAATAATGTAACAGATAAATAAAATAAATAAAATTAAATAAAATATTTTAATAAATAAAACATTGTAAATAATCTCATTAAACAAAGGCTACAAGTTCTGCTAATGCAAGACTGCTCATCTCTAACACAGCATATGGTGCTCATGAGGATTTTGCTTTTTAACAAATGTTAGAGCTAGGTTAACCAAGGCATATAAAGCTAAAGTCACTGAGAGCAAATTCCAGTCAAACCTGAACCAGGATCCTCACAGTGCCTTTTAATTTATTTAATTTTTTATACAAACACACGGCACAAAAGATCCCTTTAGACACAATTCCAGAAACAATTTCCCAAATGAGGGTTTGCATAGTGGAGAAAACTAGAACTCCGGAAAATGTATGTTCTTCAAAAATTAACAAAAGCCTACCAATTTCCTACAGCATTTCTTCAGCATATTATGGTTAGATGTAAGAATGTGACTTTGAAAAAGACTTTATGGGAATTCATGATTGTTGTTGCAGCAACTGGAGATAAACAGTAGACCTGATATTGTAGATATGCAGTAACCTAAAAACAAATTGGATTTTTTTTCCCTGCCATATGCCACCATCATTAATCCTGCTAAGTGGAGCTCTACTACAGCTTCAATATTATGTTTCCTACATTAGGAAGACATAAATTTTGAAAGCATCTAAACTTATCTAGTATAAAGTACAAAAGTCAGTATATACATTTGTTTTAAACACAACCATGTACCATACAAATGTATGGGTGCATCTGAATTTGCCTAATTTTGTCCAGTTAAAGTAAGTCACACGCAGTTTCTAACACTAATTCTTCTATTATAAATCTTTCAAACTCCAACTCTTTCAAGAATGTGATTAAATATCATGTGAACTTTCGCAAAACACATGGCAAGTCTACAATGCTGTTGAAACAATAATTATAACTAGAAATTTGGTACCTGTACTGTTTTAGACTAACATTAGCTGACACGGGAATAGAAGGGAAACTGCGAAAGCACAGAGCTCAATCTTTGTATTTGTTTTAAATACCTAATTGAAAATGTAAGCAGCTGAGATTATATTAGCATTCGCACCACTGTATTTCCACAAGGTTCATTACTCTAATTATACTATTAAAATAAACTCAGCTACATGTGTTAACATTTCAGTTCTCAGTATAAATTACAAGCAATGATAAAACTAGAAATAAGCAGTGAATTTTTTATTGACATCTAAATCACCTGACTTAGTTGGGGTAGTTTGAAATTCAAACTCTCCACATGTCATCCAGATGTATGGAAAGATAGATAATTTGTCTTAATAAAAACTGACAGTGTAAGTAAAAATAAAAACTGACATTGAACATCTAGAATATGATTCGGCCATCACAGCCCATTGTACGTACACAGTGAAGTTATTTATCTATTTACCTGCAAGATAACTGTAATGTAATCAAATCAGACAGAACAGAAAATAGCCAATTTAGATGTTTACGTGAAGTCACTTACATGAAAAGGCAAAAACTAGATTAAGGTACAAAAATAAGGATTGATTGAAAAGTTGATGTGCAACAGTTTCATGCAATGAAAGATCTCTGAGAAGTTTTACAGGCACATAAACACAGTATAAAACTCCTGCATTCAGAGGTCAGAGTAGGCAAATCAGCTTGTTTGCTCAAGTTAAATTATTGTGGCTACTCAATGCTAAGTTGTACATAAACTTCTTTACCCAATACTGATAACACCGCACTGCTGTGGAGGCATTTAAATTTCATGTGTGAAGCCCAGAACCAGTTCCCAGTCTTTGGTAACCACTCCTCAGCTTTTTAGCTTGAGTAATACTTCAAATTATGCTTATAAAACTTTTTAAAGGCTGAGATCAGACAGTTTGAATTCAGATACAAGAGTGAGGGAATGGTACATTCACTCCACAGAGAATTTTTTCCCCATACATGTGTTTCTGAAAGCCATGGCTACCTTTGAGACTTAAAAGGCTGGAAATGCAGGAGCAGAATAAATGGAGAGGCAGACAGCACATACCTCCTACTTGATCAGAGTATGATCTGAGAGGCACCTTGAAGGCAATATTATGGACTCTCAGTATAGACAATGGCCATTAGATATTACTTTAGTTTTCTTTGTACCTTGAGTAAAAGACTAAAATTTTTACAAAGACACATGAGGCAATTTATATACTCTAAAAAATGAAGGATACTTCCAATAAAAGGAAAAAAAATAAAAAAACAGAATAGAAAGAGTATAAAAAAATCTCAGATTTCTAGATTTCTAGTAAGGGTAGTTAGGGTCTGTGTATGTTTTAATGCCCACCTTCATTTGAGGTTTTTCTTTAACAAAATCTGTTAAATTTGTCATTTAAACTGACAAAAATTCAGTCTCTTTTTTCTTCCATTCTTCTGAGACTTCCTAATATTTTAAGACATTCAGGATATATAACAAAAAACACAGATTAAATATTTTTAGCTGCAGGTTTTAGATGTACAGTTAATCATGGATTTTGTGGCATACTTCAGTAGGAAGAAAAGCTGGCAGAGCTGTGCATACCTGTCTGTATCAAAGTAACGTGTCTGATACTTATTAGCGGATGTTCATTGTGGGGTTTTCAGATGAATATCCAAATCCTTTTCGGTTCTGCTTTACTAAGTAGACCTCAGAGTAGTCTTGGGACTATGGGACTATAACTTCCATATCATTATTCACAGAGATTTCTGATGTTATCTCATATATTCCTTGTGTCAATTGAATCTCTTTCCAAAGACAGACATGGCAGGATTTCAGAAGAGCAGCTAGGGCATAGAGCTTGAGAAGATTTCAAAGACTCTTAAAAGTAGAAGAGGCAATATAATGGTAAATTATGCTATAATTACTGTTGAGCTTGCAGAGAACTCGGTGCATCCCCACTTAAACATCAACATAACATCCGGCATCAGCCAGGCTGCTCAAATCCAATTCTTAAGGGACTGTTTGCTCCTGTCTCTGAGCACCTAATAAGAAGGAAGGATTGGTGCTAAGGCAATTTTGCACAGATTCAGAATTTTCTTCCATGTTTTCCTCTCATTCATTTCCTCTTTGTTCTACTCTTATTTAAACACTTTGCTACTCTCCTTCTCTTCTGTCCTTCATTCTACTGTCATTTTCATGCCTCCTATTCGGCTCAGCACTGCATCTATGCCATTGCAAAAATGTGGCAGCAGGTTTGCAAACAAAACTTTTATCCTTAAAAATGCACAACCATAAGGTGATGAATATGTATACCCTCCTCTCTTCTGATAAGGTGAACAAAATCTGTTAACAAAAGCATATGATCAAATAGGCCAATAAAGAACTGATACATTTCTAGAGGCAAAACCAGAAAGATAATAAGGAAACATATATACAGAATAAAGTTTCACCATGTCATTACAAACCAATAGTACTTTTCCCAGAGAAATACAGATTTTTTTTTTCTTCATTAAATAAAAAGTCTCAGTTTTACTGGGAACAGAAATAATTGGTAGCATCTATATAGATGAGGCAGAGACCTTTACGGATTTTGTTCCAGATCAAAAGCCAGTACTCAAGAGATTCTTATTCCAAACCCTCAAAAGACCATGAAAAAGTCGAATATTTTCTCAATAGAAATAAAGAACATAGTTATGGCACATAATTTTTAGAGGTTTGAAGTGTTTCCTTGGGGAGGGATTTTTTGGTTTGGATTCTTTGGTGGGAGAATACTTCTGCTTATTGCATAGGGGAAAAAAGGTAAATTGCATAATGAGTTTTTGCACTTTTTCAAGTTATTGATTTAATAACCATTGCCTATTGAGTAACATTTTCAAAAGCAAAAGAAAGGAACTACAAGAAAAGGAATTGAAAACACAGCATAACTGAAATTGAACAGCAAGCAAATATAAAACAACTATGGGACAATGGACTAATCAATATGACACATTAGATCTTTTCTTTTTGGACATCCCTCAAAGTCTTTACTCAGTCCTGTGTTTGGTTTTGTATAATTAGGTTCCTACTGAGCAGATTCTCTGCTCAAGTAAGTTAGTTGATTGTAGCAGGGAGAATTATTTTTTGCAGCCAGAGGAGGAACAAAGAGCAGCCATGTGCTACAGTGAGAAATAAGAAGGAAGCAGAAGATCCCTGCCATGCATCTGCTCTCCTTCTGAATCTAGCAAAAGGAGAAACAAGCATGTCCTATCTGCTCAAAAGAAGTGGGAAACCGGGGTGGGGGGGGGGGGGAATAANNNGGGGCGGCGGGCCGGGGGCGTGTGGAATTAACCAAACCCCCACCAACTGCTTCAAACCTGAAGCTGGGTGTGTTCCTTTCTCTGCCACACTGGAGGCAGCTGGAGAAAATGTGTTTGTCCTCACTGAAAGCATGCAGAGGTGTGGGTATGCAGACAGGAAAGCAGCAGCACAAGTGCTTAGAATCAACCCCAAGCAATGAACTCTGCTTTTCTTTCACACAGGCCATGTGAAATGTTTTGAAAATATTCTAGCTCCTCCCCAACTCTGCTGCTCTACACTTTAAAAACATGGAACCAAGTGCCTCCCCTCTTCAGCAGATTATTTTGTGGATGGTTGAAAAAACGAAGCAATTACACATATCGTACATTTTTGAATGAAGTGAGTTCTAGTATTATGAAGAAAAAGAGGATACATTTTAATATAAAAATTATTTCCCTTTTAACAGAATTTGCTTTTCTGGTATATCCTGATTTGAAACATCTATATTTAAAACTGGCTTTCCTGTAGTAAAACTTTATCATATAAAGTTTATTGCGTGACAGCTAGCATTCTTTTAAAAAAAAAACATGTATTTTATTTTTGTGTTTATGGCTTTTTCATTTTAAATGGTCTCACTGTGTATAAACAGTTTAAGCTTTGCCTCAGACTTGACAACCACATTAACAGTCTGGAAGCAAATTTTACTTGAGTTAAAATTCTTATTCAAAATGTCAAAATATATATTTTAACATCAGTTTTATTAAACAAGTACTTAGTAGGCAGCTGACATTCTTAAACTGGTCTTTTCCTTGGCCTTCACACTATCTAAATCCCAGATAACTGTGTGAACAGTTCAACCATTTCTAACTCTATGGGATTCACTTCTGAGTTATGTTTGAAGTACTGTTCACTCATGCCCACAGTGAATTTACTGAATTTCAGATTATGAAGAGAAGAATTCATCACTTAACAGAAGCTTGCTCTTAATACCTGTAGTCCCCAGAAAAAGTGGCCTTAAAGTAAAAAAAATTACATTTTCTCATAATACATGTCAATATGACCATGAAAGAACTGGGTTTTAAGTAACTGCTGCAAATAAAGCTCTTATACTGTGTTTAAAATCCCGTGAACATATTTGGTATAGAAGGAAAAATACCTAAAATACTCTTGTATTTCTGAAAATAGCATATTGATATTTGAGAGATACACTTGTACGGCAAGTTAGTTTTGTTATTTTGTTAGAGTTTAACTATAAAACTGAAATTGTTACTGGGACAACAGACATGAGAACATAACATCCCTTTTCATGTGCAAAGATTACTTTTAAGATACATATTTGTTCCCCTTTTCCTTAAAGAGAGAAAATACAGTGTATACTTAGACTATGCAACACCAAAATAAAATCCGCATATACTGCCGAAGAATTATCATTTTTCAAGGTACTTAAAATTTTCAAATGCACCACTAATTAACACAAAAGTTTAGCTTTTTTTCTGAGATTATTTTAATGACCCTAAACACTAAAACTTTACATTAGCAAAGGAAGCATTAGAGATTATGTATTCTGTTTATTAATAACATCCCCCACATTGTATTTTCTAATGTAAACTACTTTCTTTACACAGTTTGTTTTTTTTTTGGTGAACAATCAAACTTCAGGAGTTTCAGCCCATAAAACAGGTTCATTTTCCCCCAAAACCAGAATGCTTCAACTGGTTTTGCTACTTCATTTTAACCCCAACAGATGGGACAACATGAAATTTTGAAAGTGTGGCGACTGTTTTCTCCCCCACTCTGAACAAGCACTAGCACAGGATGCCTCTGGTTTAGACTTTCCTTTTATTTGGAAACTTGTGGCTTTAAAAAGTCAGCAAGGAAATTTTGCACAAATATCCACCTGAACTAAGGCAGAAGTTAATAAATTTTAGGAGTCCAAAAGGAAATGTCTTTATCCTTTAACTTCCCCCAAGATTACAACACACAGTTCTAAGTTCTTTTAAGCAGAGCCTTTGAACTATAGAGTCCATTCCAAGCACAGAGTCAGCAAACTTGCATTTCTTCCTTTCTTAATCAGTGAGACTGCCTCTTGAAAAACAGACAATATTCTACAGAGGGCAAAGGCACACAATACAAAAATTAACACAACCAAGTTAAAGCACAGCAAATTAGAATGCAAGTAAAATCCTACACGATACGTTACCTTCCGCCTCGGGCACTGAAAGGCACTACATGGATTCCCAAAGGCCCGCCGTCATTGGAGACTTCGACGAGCTTTACCATATCACTGTGAGACAATGACGAATGAGGGAATATGAACATGTACCGGGAAGGAACCGAAAAACCCCACACAAACATACACAGAAAAACAAAACCATTCCAGAAACCAAGCCATGGTGATGAAAGCATTCTTGAATACTACGTACCTGAAGATTAATCTGATGGCATGAAAGGAGATCAATCATCAAAAATATTTCAATTAATAGAACCAACAGAAATCAAAGAATTTTTTTTTAAACTTAGCTGGAGTTATAAAAATAGGTCTCACCATCATCACTGCAGGCATATTGCTTTATTTCTTTCTTATTCTAGAGTTAAACTGACTATTGAGCAGAAATATCTTTAATGCCATGCACAATTTTTCCTCAGAAGCCTAAAAGCTCATCATAGCACTAGTATGCTTTACTTTTTTATCTTAGAGCCAATGCTAAATTTTAACATTAGTTTTCTCATAACTACCTCATAATCAAATGAGAATTATTAAATTTTTAATTGGCTAAATCCTTCTAGTTTTAAAACACATTAATCTGTTTTACTGTAATTCCATTTCTTTTACTGGAAGATTCTTGCATCTCCTTACTAAGCAAAGTTTCCAAAGTAAGATTTAACTGTAACATTCAAAACCAACCAGACGTCCCCTGAAGCAACCATGCATCTAGTTTTCAATTACAATTTTTGCTGTAGTGAGGAAAAAAGCAGAAGAAGAAAATACAGGTTCAGAGAGAGACATGCAAAAATTGTAGAAATAGATTTAGACCAAATCTATTAATGCGTTTGAAACATGCCCACATCTGGAAAGGTGGAATATATATATAGTCCATGAACCATAAAGAGCTATAAATACACAAATAAGAAAATAATACACGAAGGCCAAACTTCTCAGTAAAACTGGAAGTGAGAGATCTGAACAGAAGCCACAATCTAAATTTGTGGCTTATGCCTCTCTCTAGTATCACATACTTTTTCCATATTTCCTGGCATGATATATATATACACACACAGATCTTTGAAAAGTTTGTTCCTCATAAGTGTACAAATAAAATTTAATCTCGAAATGGAGCAAAGAGCAAGTCAAATGCCCTGTGAAAGCAGTAAAAGATTTTCTACTTCCTTCAATAAGCTCCTGATCATATGGTGGCCCATCATGAAAGCTTGCAGCTCTTATTTTGGAGTTTGAGATTAACCAGACCACATATGGTTGGGAAGTCAACAGAAATCCTGTGTTACACTTTGTTTTACATTTCTCTATAATAATTTTTTAAAATATATTTTTAAGGTAGCCTTTACATTTGCTGTAATCGCTGTCTGAATTTTTACCTTGATTTTTAAACAACACAAAACACCAGAAATGTGTTATTCTTCAGACCTGGACTAGTGTTTAAAGACTGGGATCAATACAGCATTTCATACTGTTCCCTGTGCAGTTTCGGTATAGGCCGACTTCATTTCCTTCTCACTGTATGTTAAGGCTAAGTTTTCATTAACTAGTGTGCAAAGCAGCTCACAGGATTCGAGCAACTCCTCTGACCTCCAAAAGGAACTCCAAAAGACATCGTTTGCTATTCGTAGGCCTGTGATTGTCTACAATCAACTTTTTTCTGACTCTGCTATTAGCTTAGGAGAAAATTAAGGGTAAGAAAGAGAACAAGTGAAAATCTGTGTGATTCACCTGGAACTGCATAAGTGGAAACACAGCTTAAATTAAAAAAAAAAAAAAAAACCACTTAGTTTTCATATCGAGTGTCCACCATTTAGCTTGTTCTAGCGCTTGAGTCGGTCATTTTTCATTTTTGTTCAAAATGCACATTTAACATCTTTGCACTCATTTTGCTTATACTTTTTCTTAAAAAAAAAAAAGTCATCTATTCCAAATTCAAATGTTAAGTTCTGTAAAACAGAAAACAAGAGGAAATGATCGCTTCCTAAGAGAGATTCTTTCAATCTGGCTTCCTGATTTTCTCAGAAATTTGGGCCAACTGCTTCAAACAAACATGCAAAGAAGTATGAGATCAAAACAAAACATAAATGAAGTACCATATGATGAAAAGTCAATAAGTTACTTTAGAGCAACACCAGGAAGCATTAAATTTGACAGAAGTTCTGCAAATTCTATTTAGGAAACAGCATTTGGAATTTACAATGTAACAGATTTGTAAATGGAACCGAGTAAAACGCACATTCTGCTACCTAATAGATGTCACCATGATCTTTATCTAACATTTAAACCCTCTGTACCTAATTCATAATTTAATTCAAAAATAACAGGAGCAGAAGATTTAATTTTATTTAAAATTTAAGTTAAGCAATTTAAAAGATTTAATTTAAGGCTAGAAGGGATATTTTCTCATTAATTCCATAGCAAGGTATGGATCAGTTCTTCTCAATGAAATGCAAAAGGTCAAGTTTGCTGTATCTTTTGATGACATAAAATATCATTTAGTGATTGTCTTTTTAAATTAGGTGGAGCTAACAAAACACCAGTTTTGATCCATTCACAAAGTATGAGGCTTTTGACCACACGACTTGTGACCCTCACACATCTTCCTAGAGACTGTGAACTAGTGACTGGAATTAAGATTTTCCCCTGTGAAATTCTTGCCTGTTGATCTATTTGTACTAGCACTGACCCTATTCCTTCTGTCAGGTTTTCAAAGTTCCATCAAATAAGCATCTTCCTCAAGGCAGAAAATCTACTGTAGCATCAGCACTTATAAATGTCAAATTTCCAATGCTCATCTTTAATACAGGCATTTTAAACTGTTTAAAATCTGTTTTAAAAAGGTCCATTGTTTAAAACCAAAATGACACATGACCTAAAAAAGATTGCCCCACTTTAAACAGAAGTATCACTCATATTGTTCTGGGTACTTTGCCAGTCTGTGTTCAGCCTTAAAACTTGTTAAAACAATATATTCTGCTAGTAACTTACTCCAGGGAAAAATTGGTAGCATTCTCTAAACCAGTGTCTGCATGTCCAACAGGCTCAACTCTGCTGTTGTCCTCCTCTGTTCGATCTTCATCCTTGATATTAAAAAAAAATAAATTATTTAAACCTGCATTTAACTTTAGTAACCCATTTCAGTAATGAGATTTTACCATCCTCAGATTATTTGGGTTACCACACGTGCAGTGAAAATGCTATGCTTCCACAACTACAAAAATATTACCTCTTCTGTCTGAAACTGTTCTAAATTGGTTTTTGTCACTTTATGCATTTTTGCAATGGTATTTTAAGTTTCACCAGTGTTATATCATAATTTTACTACAGTTATAAAAGCAATGCTACAGAACCTATCACAGTCAGCATTTTTTTAAAAGGTTGACAAGCAAAAGCACAAAATCAGCTGATGGTCAGCAGTGTTTGGGGAAACTCCTCCCAGGCTGTCCTTGGGCAGGTTACTGAGGGCTTGACTGAACACACAAGGCAGATCATTGAGGCTCATTTGCAAAGACTTAAACACAGTATAAGAAAATGCAGCTTCTGTAATAACATAAAATACCAAGAGCTCTTTAAACATTTTATCACGGCCTTTATTAATAGCATGCCAGAAAAGGCTGACATCAAAGAGTTACATGAGGCTCTAATGCTAACCAATTGATTTTATTTTTAATTTCACTTTCCAAAAAGTACATACATTATTCACCAAATGTATAACTTTAATGTCAAAGTTGTGAATGCTGTATTTTCAAATTTAGATCAGGGTAATTCAAGGACTTCCAGTAAGAAGATTTAAACCCATTCTTATATGTATGTTAATTATCAGAAGCTTATACTTTTAAATACCTATGTAGTCAAACGGAAAATATTACAAAGTGTGAACAGTAGGTTTCAAACACAGACAGACTCTAGAGCCAGAGCCAACAGGTCAGCAAAATAATACATGATAGCTTATAAGTTTAGCACACAGAGTCAGACAACTTATTAAAGTATTGAAGAGATGTTAAAGGCAGGCAGAGACAGTTGGTAATGTCCAACTGACATTTCCACAGGGAATCTGAAAAAGCAGCAGGCTGGATGCATCAGGCTTCCATGGGCTGTGGATATGCCTTTTGCACCCTGGAAAGCAGCACACTGTGTCAGGCCAAGCTGCTTGGAAGACTGATGATCCTGTGTCTTGAGAGCTGTTAATATGCACGTCCTCGTCATCTCTCTCTGTTAAGCACAAGGTAAATAATACATTTCGAAGGTTAACCAGCATCTTGAACCTGCCTAGAACTGCATATTTACTGATTTCAGTTGAAGTTCTATACGTACCACTGCATAAAGTTTAAAATTAAATAAATATTCAAATCTCCATGACAGTTCTGAAGTCACATGCAAAAAGGTTTATAAAGGAAAATCAGAACATTTGGAGTTGTTCCATACCGGAAAGAGGCATTCCACCTTGTTTCATACAGCATCTTGCAAATCACTATTGTCATGGGTCTCCTGGTTTGAAGTCAGGGACACTGGTGCTTGTAGAAAACTGTATTTTTGTTGCACTGAAGATATTACTACTCTAAACAGAACTCTTTTCATCAGAGTTGCTGGTGAATCCCAATTTTGAATCTCACTTATGACAAAAGGTCATCACAGATGACCGTGACTTTCTTAATACAATGTTTTTTGGTAGTTTTTCACGTGTGGTTTCTCCAAGCAAACATACAAGAAGTATATATACACAGAAGAAGAGATTGAAATAACATCCTATCTATTTGTAGATATGCCTCTGCTAAAAAATAAATGTCTGGCTTTACACTGTGTCATTTTAGCAGACATCTATGTATGCGCAATGGAAGCATCATTCATTTAGTAACACTTGGGTCCTACACTTCACTTTTTAGCCCCACAAGCTTTTCTCTTGACTACTTTTAAGTCTGTAAACAAAACTCTCCTTGCCCCAGCCAGTGTTTGCAGCAGTCCTTTGGGCTTGCTCTTGATAGACCTGGGACACAGCCCTCTGTGCAATACTTGAGCTAAATCCGTGTACAAAACCTTCTTTCCACCCTTCCCAGCCCTGAGAGTATCTTTGATCTTGTTCCCACCACCTCCTGTCTGGTCAGACCTAGGCCTCTCCACTTGTTGGACATTCTGTTTCCTTTTTTTCTGTCCTACCTGGTGGTCCAGAGGTGTTCTGTGCCAAGGAGAGGAGCATCCCTTTGCCTGACCTCGAGTGCAGCCAGGTCAAAGGAAACAGCCAGCTTAGCTGCCTCCTGCCTAAATGCACCTTTCAGTACTGGGGTATAACAAATAAGAAACTGCAAATCAAAAGCTATGTAAAACAGATGCTATCTGGCACCATCACATCTACATTTTGTGGCTTTTGTATCAAGAATCATAAACACAGCAAATTTTGGAACCACACTGACTGTCAGTTATCCAAGCAATTAAGAAACAGCAGCTCCCACACGCCTCTGTCTGGCTTTTCCTGGACAGCAGACAGATCTCTATCAGAAACATGCCCATAAATAGGTGCTTAGAGAAGGAATCATAATCCTAATGAAAGCACTACTGCCATAATCAACAGATGTATGATGTACCGTTTTAAAAATCTTTAATATTACAGTAATCAGACTCTCTTTTCTTCTCAAAATAACACAGATTTTGATTTACACTGAAGCGAATGGAAAGAAAAATTGGACACCTGCAGAGGGATTTGACTTAAAATTCTGATTTACTATGAAAAGTAACTAACTAGCTGTGAAAATCTTTGCATCAAGAAATTATTTCTTTATTTGGAAAGCAGTTTTCTTCTGAAAGGCAAATTTGACCTGGATGAGGTAAACAAGGAAAAGGACATTTAACAGAGCAAGCAAGAAAGTTTCTGTGAACCCACATGGATATTACTACAGATATTTCTCAGAAATAACTGATTTGAGCGAGCTCCCAAAATTGTAAGGTTTCATTTCTCTATATAATAGCACTGATTTCTGCTATATCAAAAGATACAGTTTTTAATGTACAGCTACTAAAGACACAGTATGTTTTTTTTCCAAAACTGAAATAAGAGTAATTTAAAAAATCATTTCATTTTTACAGCACTGAGGAAAATTTAAAGCACCTCTTCCAATGTACTTCTCCATATCTTGATGTGCTCAGTGTAAAATTTCCCACTGTTCTAAAAATAAAAAAAAATTATTTTTCTAAGTTCTGTAATAAAATTAATGAGTCAAAAACTGAAAAATTATCTTAACTGCTCAAAATGGACTATTAGTGCTAACAGTTCTACATATAAAAAGGTCCATTTCACAGTTCACCTGCACAGTGTTAATGAAATACATACGAAAAGTTGCCAACTGGGTTTTTATTTTTGAAGACAATCTCTCTATCACCACCTAGGATTACAAAATCTGCAGAGTAAAGAAATGTCAGCAGTACTCTTGCCAACAGAACCTTATCCAATATATATATGAACCCAAACAGATCTTATAATTACATTTTCTCAGAAAATTTCGGAATGAAATCTGCCTAGTGTTATTTCCAAAGCTCAAAACCAGCCATGTTTTCCCTGTCTTACTGGAAATTTTAACTTCCACTACCAAAATATCAGCTCCTGCCTCCAATTAATCAACAGCTTCATCTTCAAAGAAGCACTCTCCCACTCATCTCTGCTGTTCAATAAACTTGTCATGAACCAAAAGAGAAGTAGAAATTCACATTCCCTTGTGTTTCGACAATTTTCTACAGAAAACTAAGCAGCAGCCAGGGAGTCTGAATATTAAATTCCTACAACTTTCATTTGTGCAGCTTTTGTTTCTAGGTGCCTGATCTGAGAAAGTGAGGATCACGGTCTGCTTCAGGCAGACTCAATGGGAAATGGGCTCCGAAGGCCTGTAAGGGTTATGTATAAATCTGTCTTCTCTGAACACTTAATTGCATCTCTCAATTCAACAGCAACATCTCCATTCTACCAATAACTGGGAAATAAAAGGAAGTAAAGATGTTTGATTTGGGTGGTTTGGTTGGGTTTTTTTCAGTTCAGGGGGGTATAATAATTATTTCATTATTGTTCAGAAAGTGATATTTTAGTGATAATGGCTGTAAAAAGAGAGTAAACTCTGCTTTCAAATTACTTGAGAACTCCTTGGCAAGGTGTGCTCCACTGACCACCAGCACACCTATAAAGTAAACAGCAACTATCTTGTGCATTGAATTTCAGCTGGAAGAGTCCTCTAAGATCAAGTCCAACCATTAACACAGCACTGCCAGTCTGCAATACACGTGCTCCAACATGAAAGAACTGATTTTGAAACCAGATTTAGATACACTGAAATGTATCTGCACAAGGGCAGGATAGAGAGCTCTGTCTGGGCCTCCTTTACAGTTTTTGTGCATTTTCCCAACTCCTTAAGAAACCGGCAAGATGAGCCATAGTGATTAGGAAAGCAATGATATGTCACTATTGCTGTCGTAATCATCTTTACAAAGTAACTTCTCTAAGTAATTTTTCCCTAGGAATTTTTGCTTTTATCACACTCATTCAAAGGAAATATGATGTCAATACTGTTTGCATATTTTAATACGATGAAAGGAATACTTGCATGGACATAAAGCTGTTTACCTGCTGAGCTGGCAGTATGCAAGAAGCCAGACTTTTCTGGAAGTCTTGCAGTGCCCAGACTTCAATGAAATGAAAAGCAAAGAGAGAAGTTTCTTTTCTTGGCATTTTGCAATTCCTCCTAGTTCCTCCTTCAAGAATGTGACTGATTTAAACTTAAGATAGTTTTGAGCTGATATAATACTGATAAGCTGTGATGATGTTATTTCTAAATGTTGCAGGAATACCATATATGAGTATGGTATTCAGTCAGCTCAGTCCCTCAGTAATGGCTGTGTGGCCTGAGACCCAGCTGGGGACAACAGCACTGCCTCAGTGAGCATCACAAGTGACAGTCACTTTCCCATGGAGCATCAGACACTAGGTTGTTTGTTTTCTAGCATTTAATTTTTTAAAATTTTAACATAGTGAGTGTAAATAAGTCCTGTAAATACCAAACTGAAAGGATCAGTATCTAACACCCAACAGGTGCTTTAGCGTTTACTGTAGAAAAGGACACATTATCAATAATGACAAGCTCCTGACAATAATTTTTTCCTCAGCCAAGACACAAATAAAATAAAGCTTATGCTATTAAAATATGCCCTTCCCTTCCTACTTCCCCTTTTAGTTTCTTGTACTTCTCTGTAATGATTATGGAAGAAGAGACATATTCACCATTAGTCTCCTGGCAGCTGTGCTTCATAAATGTTTGTTTGGTTCTTGCAACATAAAGCAGGTTCTCTCTCTCTCTGTATGATCACACTTGATAGGAAACAGCTCCTAAGGGACCTATTTTCCTGTGTCTTAACTAGCACAAATACACCAGCATCAGGCTTTTGTGCTAATGTTCTCACTTTTTGATTAACCGGCCAAATCTCCAGAGAATGGCAATTTTCAATCAAATCTGAAGAGCAGTTACAAAGACAACACGGGGAGAACCCAAAAAATATTGAATACAAAAAATAGGCTATGTTCCCTCTTGAACATACATATATACGCACAAATAATTAGGTGAGAGCTTTGTGTAATTCACAACAGCCCTGTACTTGGTGCACTGCTATTATCAGTAATCCAAGGAGAGAAAACTTACATTAAATCATCATCCACTTTAACACAAAAAAAAGCAGGCAAAAAAATTATTTAATCTCATATATATATATATACACACATATATATATACACACACATATACAAGTTAACATTCTCTTTATATCTCAATAATCCCCATGTTATTCACGTCCTTCTGCAGGATGGTCACCCTGCAATTGGAAATGACAATATTCACACAGTTTTTATATGCCTGACTACTCTAAAATGAAATTTGCCTTGCTCAGTCAAATCAGTGAATAGATATCATATAGACACAGAGGAGTGCAGAATGGAAGGGATTTCTCAGGTCTCTGATGAACATCAAATTCATTCCCTGCTATCACAGGTAATCATCTCTTATTTCCCATTTATTAAACTGATCAAGCTGAGCCTTAAACCTGGTTGGCTTCATGATGGCACTATTTCTGTTGTGAAGTGCCTTAAAAGGAAATGTTTTACAGATTTAAAGAGAGATGAATTTGATTTCCTATTGTCCAAAAGGCAGAACACCAGAGAGCCAATGAATATAATTTGATACAACCTTCCTTTGGCAAACCTGTGACAATTCATTCAATTTTGAATAACTAGCATTTTTTCTTTTATAATGACTCTTATTAAAACATGTATTAAAAACCTTGCAATACTAATAACAGCTGAACAAGCCCTATGATATCCCAGTTATCTTGTAGTGTATATCAGTTTGGAGCTTCACTGAAGTCAGTGGTCTTTAGGGGCTCAACAACCTGTGATATATCACTGAAATGACACACATATGTTCTGTAATGATTTGGTGGCACACACTTCGATCACACGGCAAGCCAGGCTGGTGGCAGGAGCACAACACAAATACTGCTTGGCCATGTAGCAGAGCTTCCACTAAAAAAGATTTTTTACTAGATTATGCTGCAATTAATTCTTTTTACAGTAAGCACTGTAGACTGCACCAAAAAGTACAAGAGCCATTTAAGAGCTTTAGTAGGTTAGGCACAAGGTTTTCCTGCTAGTGAACTTAACTTGAGACACTTTGCTGCTTCTGCTTCTTCACAGTAAGGAAAATCCTGGGCATGTCCTTACAGTGGTAGCTTATCAACAAACAGCAAGAAATGCATTAAAAGTCAAGGGGGTTTTTTGTTATCAAACGAGCTTCTTAATTAATGCATATGAATAGTCTATGCCTACCAGTAGAGAAAAGAATATTGAAGAAAAGGGAAAATATTATTAGCCAAAAATTGCAAACACTCATGCAACTTGGCAACCCCGTACAAAGAAAACAGCACAAAATGGGATCTGACAGAGAAAAAGCCCATAGTAATGTCTAAAGCACCACCTATTCCCAAGCATTTCACGGTGTGTATTGTAATCGTATTTCGCAGACTGTATTTGCTGTTTGATTGAAAACTACAGCTTTTGTTTTCCCCAGACTGAGGTCATCCCACTCGGGATTGTTTCCATGTCTTCTCCAGGACCACTGACAGTCCAGGGTGGGAGGCAGAGGGAGGAGATGTGCTGCAAAGCGATAGCTACCAGAACAAATCCATACATCTAGGTTCCTATACAGATGGCAAGTATCAAATAAGTAACAAAAATATGTAGCTCTTCCCACCAGATCATATTTAAGAGACATTTCAAAGAAGACTCAAGTATTACTGGAGCACAAAACTATTTCTGCGGTCATTTTGCAATAGCTCTAAGTCCACATATGATATGCACCACTATAACACTCACAGCACATTACAAAATAATATAATGATGACAAAATAGTGCCCTAAGTTTCTGTTCACTGACAAGTGGGTAAAGTGTTGCCAAATTGAACCTTAAAAAATACCTTGATGATATATTTATTATATTAAAGAGAGACTGAAGAGGAAGACAATATTGGGTCCTTTCTAATTTCCTACACTGACTTGCTATATCATAGTGGCAAAAATCACTCAAAAGTGCATTTCCCTATGAACATGTTGGGGATAATACTACATGTTTGCAAAGGAAAATATAAGACTCTTGGATCTGACACTTTGAAAAGCAGAAATATTAAAATGGATCTCAAATGTCTCAGCAGCAGCTTAGGATGCTAAGCCACAAAATGCTTCTTGCTCAAAGATACCAGATGAACTTCATCTCTTCCTTTTCTTAGCACCTAGTAACACCTGCAGTGCATAACCTATTTTTTAAGCATTTTATGATATGCCGAGTATATGAAGAACTACAAAACTCAAGGCATTTCATCACATAAGGAATTTGTCAGACAGTTCACTAACAGAGCAACCTATAAGTAAAATCAACCACAGCTAATACGAATAGCCAGAAAAGATTTGGCAGGACCAAACAAGGCTTCCCAGCATTTATAGTGCTGCCTGTTGGGGAGCCCAATAAAATTAATCCTTAAAACCAAACGTAATGATAAAATCAACCAAAAGATTAGATGCAACAATAAAGCACTAACATGTCATGTGCTACATATTTGAAATATATAAAGCATGAATTGTCACACTTTTAGTATTAAGCGAAGCATCTAAAGAGCTTTCTGAAGATCTGATCAATAACAAATTATAGATGTGTCCATCGTATTACAAAGAGAAGTAACTCTCTCACAGACCCATGTACAACTATACCAAATTACCTCAAAGTGCTTGTTGCATTAAAAATGGGTTCATTTTGTGTAACTGCCTAGTTACAGTCTTTATCCTGCTTTCTGTTTTTCCTCAGGATTCAAAACATATCTGTTTCACAGGTGTAAGTCTGCTCTTCACTTGTTTTAAATAAGGCTTATCTACAGAATATTTCCATGTTCAAATCTCTGAAATTTTATACTCTTCTCATAAGATTGACATACAGATCACCAAGATCTGCTAGTGTAAAAAAAATATTAGGGTTCATATTAAATACATATTGAAAGTCTTACTTTGATGTCAGAATCATGGGAAGTATCTTTAAAGGAAATAGTTATCAGCTTTACTTGAAACAAGGCTACAATTATAGGTCAATGTATAATCGAATTCCCCCGCAAAGTTTAGCCCAAAGGCCAGGCCTGGTTATCATCTACCTTGCATAATGCAGGAATTACCTCAATTACAGAGACATCCCCACCTGGTGAACCAATGTAAACGCAGCACTTGGCATGTAACAAACACACTCTGGTCGATGTCTTCATATACTGTTTATTTTCCCTTTCACTGTGGTAACTGACACATACAGTGCTCCTATACAACACCCCTTGCTAACTCATGTAATACCTGCGCACAGAAAGAAAACTGCCCCTGCTTTGGCAGAAGTTGCTTCACTTGAATTTTTTCACAACGGGAGTGATTTTTACAAAATGAAGTCTAATTTTCTTTTAGAACTTGTGTTCTTCCTACTCCACAATGCCAGGGAATACAGTTCTGGGATTTCAGGACCAGCAACATTCATTTGATATGGAGAAGGTGATGTTTATGGAACTAAAAAACCCCCACAATATACCCTTAACATGGATTCAGGAAATGGCATCCAGGAAATAAATATCTACACAGATATATACATACAGAGAGAGAGATGATATAGATACAGATATAGATGATATAGATATAGATATAGATGATATAGATATAGATATAGATAGATAGATACAGATATGCTTCTAAATGACATATGTATTTAGAGGGACACAACAACAGAGACATTATTTCATTCTTAAGATAGAAAAAAAACAGATTACATGGCAGTGGTAAAACTACATTTTGTTTGTTTTTTTCTGTTGAGTAGTGTAAAGTAGGTCAAGTTAGGCACATCCATTAGTTCTGCTATAAATAGATCCACACTGAATTCACCTGCTTGTAACTAATGTAGAGCAACAGAATTTTAAATACTTTTCCCTTTAATCTGACAAGTTAGTTTATTCTGTATATAGACACCAGCCAAAAAAAAAAAAAAAAAGTCATTAAGTCCTGTGTGATTTTAAAAGCCAAAAAAAAAAGAGACAATGGAAACATTAAATTGGGACACACTTTCCCTGCAGAAAACCAAGTGTACATGCCTCCACCTCTAAGTTTAGAGATCTGAAGGACTTCTGCAGAGATGTATTATAGATAAGTCACATAGTTTCCCCTTGATATCGAAACAAAGGAAGGAGACAATTCTGTATTAATCACTTCACATTTTCCCTGTAACACTCCTGAATATATTATTATTCACCTCACCTTTTCAAAGACCGTGATTTTCATCCTTCTGAGGATTTTTTTTTTAAGATACAAAAAGCATTTCTTATTTAGCAACTTGAATTTGTCATTAGGCAATTTTCAAACAGGTCTCATAGCTCTTTTATCCTTATTCTTTTTTTTTTTTCTTTTTTAATCTGAAATGGTCCCTTGTTGCTTGATTTGCAGATCTGTATCAGCATGCAAGGATTTCACTACCTTCAGCCAAGTACTGAACAGTTCAATCCCCTGGAGCACTGAACGTAAGAGTCAATTTAGAAGCAAGGTAAAAGTATAGCACTCTGTTCCCCGTCACACAAAACATCATTTTACTCACACAGGCATCTTAATAACAAAATTCAATTCTGGATATTTTTCTCAGCATGGCTCAGGACTGTTCAGAAATTACATCAGAAAGCTCACTGGAAACTTGGCTTTTTAAAAATTTGATTAAAACATCTGTTTTCCAATAAGGTAAAAGTCTGTACATTGGTGGGAGTTTAAACTTAGGAGGTATTTTTGAGTTCTGTCTCATTTAGAAAATGTAACTTTCAAAGCTTTTGTTTTTGTGTAACTGACAACCCCCCTGTTAATTTTGCCCAAAGAACTACAAAAATCATGGAATGGTTCTGGTTGAAATGGTCCTTAAAAGTTCATCTAGTTAAAATTCCCTGTCATGGGCAGGAACACCTTTCACTAGATCAGGCTGCTCAGAGCCTACTGTCCCCTGAAGACATCCCCTGACTTTGAGGTGACACGCCATGAGCTCTTCCAGACATGGGGCATCTATAGCTTCTCTGGGCAACCTGTTCCAGTGCCTGACCACTCTGACAGTAAAGAATTTCTTCCTAACCTGTAATCTAACCTCTTTCATGTTAAAGCCATTTATAGCCCTCGTCCTACCACTAAAAACCCTCGTAAAAAGTTTGTCTCCAGCTTTCCTGTAAGCCTCCTTTAAGTGTTGGAAGGTGCTGTAAAGTTTCCCCAGAGCCTTCTCTTCTCCAGGCTCAACACTCTCAACTCTCTCGGCCTGTCTTCAGAGCAGAGCTGCTCCAGCTCTCTGGTCATCTTCATGGTGTCCCTCTGGACTCACCCCATCAGGTCTGTATCATTCTTATGATGGGGGGCCCCAGAGCTGATGCAGCACTCCTGGTGAGATCTTACCAGAGCAGAGCAGAGAGGCAGAACCACTTCCCTCTCACTGCTGCCCACGGTGCTTTGGATGCAGCCCAGGACATGTTTGGCTTTCTGGGCCGCAAGCGAACATTTTCAGGTCACGTCCAGCTCCTCCCTCAACCAACACCCCGAAGTCCTTCTCCTCAGGGCTGCTCTCAAACCATTCTTCACCCAGCCTGTATTTTGTGTTTGGGATTGCCCCAGTCCAGGTTCAGAATCCTGCACTTGCCCTTTTTGAACTTCATGAGGTTTGCATGTGCCCACCTCTCCAGCCTGTCCAGGTCCCTCTGGATGGCATCCCTTCCCTCCAGCGTGTTGACCACACCACACAGACTGGAATCATCAGCAAAACTAACAAGGGTGCCCTCAATTCCACTGATATTTTAATATTTTATCATCTTGCTTAAAGAAAAATCCATGGGTTTCCTCTCATTTAGACAGCGATTTACCTCCACTTCTCATTTTCTAGGATTTGCTAATATAAAGCTTTAGTTTATGACTTTTTAAATTTCTATTCATACTGATTAAAAGTAGAAACACCTATAGATCAGTTTCAAAAGGTCTTTTGTGTTACACACCACGTAGATGGACAAAGATACCTGAGCTAAAGGAGCCCTACCTTGCATATACCTTAACATTAAGTCTTACTGTTTCAGGCCTTCCTTCCCTAAAAGAACAAAACCAGGCAAGGTTCTGGCCCCAAGTCCCAGAGGAGAAAGACCCGGAAGGGAGTCCCAGCACTGTGATGGTGATGCAGGACACCTGGCCTCAATGCAAAGGGACAAGGCACCCAAGCCTCACTCAGCTCCTGTGAAATTTTGAGTGATGAGATTTCACCATTTTGCAGTTTTATCTTTTACTTCTCTTTTGCTGAATTGCACAGTTGCATTCCACTTTTTTTTCTACCTCATTCCACTGAGAAACTCCACTAAAATTGCTTCAGTTGAGTTTCCCTGTTATGCTGTAGAATTTTCTTTTTTTGGTCTTTTGCACAACATGGATTTTACCTTAGGCACCAAACAAATTCACCATTTTAATAACAGAAAATGCTATAGCATTTTTCATTGTTCTTTGCTCAATTTGTTTTGTTGAAACCAACATGAAAAACAATTTCAAACTTCTCAGTAAATGCTTCATTTACAAATGCTCCATTCCAAGTGCCTACAGGGTTACAATCTGGTCTATGACAATTTTATTCATTTTTTAATCAAAAGCATTAAATCAAATTTAAAATAAATACTACTCAGTACTTCTTTAGTGCCCTCCAGCACAGTATGGCAAAAGCACTTCATGGACAATAATGACTTTAACTTCACTGCACCCCCAGGAAGAAGATTAGAGGTTATTCTCCAAGTCATTTATTTGAGGAAACTGAGGCACCAAAGATTTCTTTCCCTATTTTTGAGGTTCATCTCCAGCCTTAGATGCTTTCAATTTTGGGTGATGTCTCTGAGAGAGACAGAGCCTTACTTCAAGAAAAATGTAAAATATTCTCATGTACCCCTGAACTTAACCTAAAAGGCAGCACACAGCACCACAGGCCCCACCACCTCTTGGAGGATGGTGGCTGGAGAAAGGCTGGGAAAAGCACTGACTCCCTTGGAGCAGTTTGGTCCTGGGCCTGCACCAGCATGTGTGCAATGCTCAGTGCCATGCAAAGCTCTTACACAACAAGGGATGAAACAAGACCATCAGCCAAATTTCATCATCACCACCTCACTAAGCTATCCAGAGACCACTAAAGACAACCTCTTTGTCTAAAATGCACCAAGGAACAAAGGGTAAGACATCACACAACTGCTACAACCACAGCTCCAGAGGCACTCTGCAAACTGTTACTTTTAAAAGGGAGGGCATTGCAAGAAATAACTCATTTAGTGCCATTTGTTGCAGCAGAAGAGATCCCAGCTCCTCAATAAAATTAATTCTTTTTAAACATCTTCTCGGAGAACTTATTTCCATTTGTGACTCTTTCCCTTCCTTTTCCACACTAAGTCAGAGCAGTTCGGACTGAATTCAGCATGTGTGATGGCGGTACAGTATTTCCAAGCAATTGTATTTCCATCCTGCAGCCCATAATAACACCTCAGCCTGGCATTTCATTATCCTGCAAGGCCAGCACAAACCACAGACGTGGGTTGTTGAAAGCAGCAGTCTCCTCTTTTCCCCTCCCCACATGGTCATGTCTGGCACTGGATTCCTCTGTCCACCTTCTCCTTTCAGTTTATTCAAGCATTTGTATCATTATACAAAAGATCTAAATTAAAATTAATGTTTAATAAAAACAATTTTAATTGGTTACATTTCCCAGGCTGGTCCAGTTCAGTCTAATTAACAGTCTCATAAAAGCTTAGGGAGGCACAAGGGAGGAAGTAAAGCATGGCCAAGACTGCTTCTTTCAGCAGCAGAGATGACTGAACACGTCTCTACTGCTGTGGCCTCAGACCATCGTTTGAAAGGATACTGCTCATCTGCAGTCTCAGAAACAGCTCAAGGCACTCATTTCAGCATTCAGTAACTTGCACTCCGTCCAGCTCTCTTTTAATATCATCCCTCTTTTATTACCTTCTTCAAAATCCTACCTATTTTCAGCTAATCTACATAATTGTGTCTTGTTCACTGAAGTTGCTATATCAGCAACTCCCCCTCTTTCAAAATGAGCAGGCTTTCCAGGAATAAATCCCTCCTGCCCTTGCACGCTGCTGACCTATTTTCCGTAATTTGTTTTTTCCCTGCCAGTTTCTAATCTACAGCAGAACTTCATTTGTCAGTGCATAAGCAGTTACTAAACAACTTCATACGAATTACTCAAATTCCACTCACTTCCTTAGAGACCAAACTAAGACAGAAGCACAACTATGCTTCTAAATGCTATTTCTTGAAAGTATTAAAAGTTAAAGTGCATAAACAGAAGGGGAAAAAAACACGTCTTGTGGTTGAATTCTTCTTCATCCGTCCCACCCCAAAAAAAGATGAAAACAAAGAAGTGATAACAAATTAGAGAAGTATGTACCCAAGTGCTTCTCATCAGAGTCACAGCACTTTATGCATAGATGTCTGCATAAACACTCTTTTAAGGTAAACAATAGCATTTGGGGGAGCTAAATTCAGTAAGGAACCAGAAAACCTTTTGTTGATTAGGATTAAAAAGGCATAGACACTGTTAAACCGCATATTTAAACATTCTGATTTTGACACAAGGTTTTCTTAGCTGTCACTTAATCAGTTACAAACTAGCTAAAGCCAAGTTGAAGTTTTCAAAATGTACAGGAACTTGCTGTCAATTTCCCATAAATCACATTTGAATCCAAGATGAGCCAATCAATGAAGCTAGTCCAGTCTAAGACCTCCTTGAAAAAAATGTTTATTATGCTTTAACTCTTCACACCTATTTTCTGAACCTGGAAAACAAAATACTTCTAGGAAACCAGATGGAAGCAAGCCCTATTACCTTCCCATTCTGAAGCTTTTTCCTTCAAACTATGAAAGGAAAGCTTGAAGACACTGAAGAACAAGCAAATGCCGGGATTTCAGTAAGAAGTGACTTTAGAAATCAAGTTGCACTGAGAGCTTCTTTCTCTACATATCTGGGCAAGATCTTCGGCCACTTCCACTTTCCAATGTCACAGAAAACATCAAGTTTCAGACCATCTAGATGGGCTTGTCTAGCACCCTGCTATGGCCAGCTCTGGCTCTTGCAGAGAGCAGTGCAAGGACAATACTGACCCACCAATACTGACTAGATGGGAAATAGAAAATTATCTGCTTTATCGTTACAGAACTAGAAGAGTGAACCAGAGAGTGAACCTTTGAAACAAGGTAAAGGCCGCTATATCTTATATTAAAACTAACTTACTACAAAGGCAAAACCAATTTAAAAAAAAATTAGAAAATTCTGTGACAAAGGCTCAAAGGCTCCTCACTGAAATTAATAAAGCTCATTGTGTTCTCATGAGATTACATGATTTGAAGAAAAAATGGGGAGAAACAAAACAGATTAGTTCAAAACTTATGAATTTTCATTTAATATAATCAGCAGATTACTCACTCTTTTCTTTTTTGTGGTCTATCCTCAGCTATTTACAGGGTCAAAAGGAATCCTCAGTATTAATACTTAGAATCTTTTTGCAGTTTGATTACAATAAAAACAAAAAACAAAACTTAAACATCTTGCACACATGTATTCTAAACGGTGGAAGAGTAAGTTAAAAACAAAGTGATTAAATTTGCCAGGGAAATACAACTTAGGTTTAAAACAACCTTTTAAAACATGATCAATGAGTTTTGTGAGACTTCACTATATTACACTGGTGGACTGAGAGTCATGGTGACTGAGGAAATTGAAACACGAAAAATGCAAGATAAAGAATTCTGAAAAATGCAATCTAGCCAAGCTTCAAAGGGAAGAATCATGCAAAAAGTAGCACCTCTCAAAAACAAAAACCCAAACCAACAAACAACCAAAAAACTCAGCAAAAATAACCATACATTAAATAATTAGTCTGTAATAATACTGAGGTATATTTAATATATCTGGTTTTAACTGCAGCATGAAATAATTTTGCAGCAAATGTAGTTCTGAAAGTAATTTCAAATAGCAATTCCCAGTCTTTTGCCCTCTTGGGGTAGTATGGATGAATATTAATGTAATAAGTACTTATTTATACTGTAGATGAATAAAACAAAAGAAAATGGGCAACTGTATAACATCAAATATTAATGAAGAAAATTAGTCAAAAAGCATAAGTAGCAGTGAGAACAAGAGATTACTGGAAAGATGACATTACTCCTCTGTCTTATTTACCAGCTCCACAACAACACTGGAGAGAGCAGACACAGAGTGGGCCAATGATGCAATATATAGGCAGTCAACCCGCAGTCCCACTGTATGGAAAAGTATTATATTTTATTTGTTTTAAACTAATTCCTGGTCTACCTAATCTACACATAGCTGTCAGTTTAAAGGCACAGAAAGGCACAGGATTCATATCTGGGCACAGAGTGGTGATAGGGGATACAACATCATAGTCACCCCAAGACATAGCACAGAGTTTGAAATGCCTGAAGTGGAGCAGACAACTGCATTTCCACTTGTATGTTTCTTTGGACATGACTGGAAAATATTTCTCTTTGTTGTGGAAAAACAATGTAGGAAGAAAGGATTTAGAAACCCACTACATTTCCAGAGGGTAAAGTGTGCAACCTGTGGATGTGGAGTGGAGCAGAGATACCAAGGCTCATCCATACAAGAAGGACAGACAGAGACATGACTTCTGCTGACTTGTAGTAAGGATGAAGAAACATCTCTCTGGCTTTATGAGGAAAAAACCAACACTTCCCCACTGACCAATGACCACTATGAACATCAGACAGAGCAAGGCACAGATGCACACACAAGAACCATCCATCCAGTGGTGTATATGCTGAACCAAACATAAACACTGGAAAGTGGGAAGCTTTTTGTCTATACAGTTCAGGTAATCTAAATAGTAGCTGAGTACTAGGGAGTTTCCTGTCAAAATGAGGTAGTAAAGAAGAAGAAAGGATGTATTTATAAACCTGCTTTTTCCTACAAGAAAATCCTATAAGAAATACACAAATAGTGAGCTGTTATATTCTGACACAGGTAAACAAGAAGGATTAAATGCTGGTTAGGGAAGAAGGTAAGAACAAAACTTCCATGTGGTACAAATCCACATAGCCGGAAGAAAGAAGGTAAAATTAGGCTAAATATTAGGAAAAAAATCCTTAATGGGGTGATATATCAGATTTCAAAAGTCTCCCAAGGGAAGAAGCAGAATCCCCACTGCTCAACACATGTAAAAGCAGCATGGACAAAGAACTACAAGATAGGCTACAGGAAATAACTCAATACATAGCAAGAGGATGGCTCAGATGACCTAATAATATAACAGGATTTAAAATGAGTAGATAATTCTATTATCATTAACCACATTCACAGTAGTACAAGCTAAAACACTGTTGCTATGGCAATCAATCCTTATGCATCGTTGCAGAAAATGACTGAGATACAAGGGATGGAAATGAATTGAACCAGCCCTTCTATTCTCAATTAATTCAACGTACCAGTCAGCTGGGAAACTACCTAAATCGAAAGTTTACACCAAGCTTCCCACAAGCCTTTTAAAATATACAGTAAAGTACAGCTGAGTGTCTGGCATTCAAATATAGGTTATCCTTAGATTTACACAGTTAGTTAAAATTCAAGGTAAGAGCAAGGCTCCAGTTCAGAGGGGATGCTGCTGGAAAGAGATGGATTGCTCTCATCATTGCATTTGGAATACTTAATACTACTTGAATTCTCTCAGCCCAAAGTAAGCTGACACTATGAAAGACCAATGCATGCGTGGTTTTGTTCTCATGGTATTACAGCTCCATCTCATGAGAATATGAGACAACTTGCTTTCCATGTAAAAGGCAAGAAAAAAAGACAGCAGAGGTGACTGGCACTTCCTAACAAACCATAGCATCCTACTTCTTAATTTATACTCACAACTGAAAACATAGGAATTTTTAAGAGTCAAGCCCCAGGATAACAAATGATCAGCAGTCTCTTGATTACATATTATCAACTCTAAATCAACTCCATGTTATTACAGAGTAGTAAAAACATGCACATCTCTCAGTACACTGGAAAATGGATACCGGGTTGCTCCCTCAGCTTTTCTCTTTACTTACAGTAACAGAATATTTATCAGGAAATCGGGAATTTAAACTTGGCAGTAATATAATCCTTAGAGCTGGGGAAAATTTTGGAATTCAAATTTTGAAAATGTAATTTAAATCATTCCTGGTACCACTCAAATACAGTTTGAATCTCTACTGGTAAATGTGGAAAATACCACTACATTTTTAATGACAACTGATAACTTAAAATAAGCCGTAACAGTCCTCTTCCTCCAAAACAAAAAAAAAGTTTACAGCAAGACACAACAAGAATTGAGGGGGAATGAAAGCTCAAATACCTAGAGGAAAAACCACCACGCCCTTCCAGTTTTGTAACACAGTAAAAGGGTGAGTACTGTGTTTTTAGGAAAAACTAGAGGCATATGCAGACAGAAGAGAAGACATCTAATTCTGCTCCTTGGAAATTCACAGCAAGGCTTCCTTTCAGAAGAAGTTTCTCAAGCGAACAAAGTATTACTGTTTTGGTCTTTTGATAATCTACAGCATTGTTAATAATGCAAAGCAGCCCACACAAAGAGAGAGGGCACTATAGGTTATAGGAGCCACATATTCAAAAGGGAACATGTTTTTACCTGCTAGTGCTGGTATTTTAATGCAATCCTTACTCAGTGTTTCGTGTAGCACTACACAACATATTCATTAGAAACCAAGGGGGGAAAAAGATCAAAAGGGAAGCAAGTCCGTATTCTGGTTTGAAAATCGACTATGAGCAAGCAAATATACCAGGAGGTAAATACAAACTCTAAAATCCTCAGTTACAAATAGATGAAAGATGCTAAAAAGAAACAGCATGTTTCTAAAAAGCCACTAAATTTGACCTTAAAGAATGTATTATATTTTAAGTGAGAAGCAAAATATGTAGGTCAAGAAAAAGATCAGAGCAGCAGTGGAGTTTTCAATACTTAAAAATGCATACAGAAGCAAAACATTTGATAGATGTGCTACACAGTTACCCTTGTACATTAAAAATTTATTTACACAATGTAATTTTTGCTAAAAAAATTATCAGGGATAAGCAGAGAAGATGACTCAAGTACTATCAGAACATTCTTGAAATGCTAGAACATGCCTGAATTCGTGAGACATTTATTCAATTGATGAAGATACATCATTTTTATTGAAAACAGCCCGTAACACACTGCATGTATATTTTGTTTCTATTTTAATGTATTTCATTAGTATTTTTCTTGGAATTTAAACAAAAACCTTCTCGCTTGTGTAAGCTTCAAGTCATTAGTGCCAAAACTTCAGCCAGTGTTTCATGAGAAAATTACTGAATTATGTCTGTTTATGATTATAACACAGATTTCTCAAGAAAATTATTCCCTCCTGGGCATTAAAAACTAAATGAGTATGAAAGACTAGAATGTGTTGAATGTGATCAAGCTAGCTTTTCCCGCCAAAATGCTTCAATTTAATCCAAAACTAATTTTTTAAAACTTAAACAAAGTCTAATAAGTTATTTCACTTCCAAAAATGACGTGCATTTGCTAGGAGACTCAATATAAAGAGATCATTAAAAAATCAAAATGTGAAGGCCAAGAATTTTATTATGCAACTGCTGTAAATAATTCCTTTTTTTATATATATATAAGTTCATGGATGACTCAAAAAGAGCATGTGTGAGAAAGAGAAAGCAATCCCAGTGCAACTGAGAAATTAAACTGAAAAATTAAAGTGAGGAGCCAAAAAACAGACACACAGATGGTAAAAACTGGCAAAAATTAAACGTAAAAATCATGTTCTTAAGTACCAACAGATGCAGTGACTTTAAAATATTACTCCTTGAGGATACACAAAGACAATAATCCCAGATTGTGATTCCTGGGCCAGTCTACTGCTGCGCTAGAGCCCCAAAGTGCAGTGTACAGTACGAAGAAAAAATGATGTGTCAGAGACGGTGCTATCTGCTCTGCCAGTCTACCAAAACAGAAGGGAAGCAAGTTAAACTATCCCACACTGTGAAATTAATGTCTTCGGGGGGAAAAAAAAAATTAACTTTGTCACTGAGATTAGAGAGGTGACTTGCAGAATCCATTTACAGATTTATAATACTATGGAACTGAGCATGAACTGGTTATTTGAGCATTTCTGAAACATTCCTTCTTGAAACGATATTCAAGCTTCTTGCTCCAGATGCAAGGAGGACTGTGCTTCCCAGATGCCGTGTTGTTAAAGACTGCCATACTAACAGCTTTGCTGACCCTCAATCTTATTTAGGGTCTCCTGGATTTTAATCACCACAATTACCTAAATGCTATCTCAGTTTAGACTACTGGTATTAAAACAGGGAAAGAAAAATAATCCAGGATTTGAAAATCGAGAAACTGATGTGTAATACCTATATGCTTGAAGTTCAGCCTTTCCTAAAAGATCTTCTTAGAATCTAAACTTGAACAACTATTAGTATTACTTTAGAAACACATGATGTAAGACCAGTTTCCCAGATTGTTAAATGAATTCAGTTGATGCTGGTCTGTGTGACTGAACAAACCCACCATCCTATGTCACCACTGTCATTTTAGGCTAGCTGTAGACATAACTACAAAGACCACTGCTTTTTGCAGGGCTAAAAAACAGGGTCAGTTAAAAAAAAAAAAAAAAAAACACAAATTCTATTTATTTACTACCTCTTCCAGTATGCAGAAGTTTACAGGTGGCACTTCCTTATCTAAAACAATTACTGATGCTATCAAAATAATCACAATATAAGGAAAATTACTGAAAACTCAGCAACATTAATGTATTTTCTAAAAAAAATGTACACAAAAAAGCTGTCTGAAAGTTTTAGAAGTTATATACAGACACATTTAAACATACATATGCTGATATATATGTATATATATGCATGTAATCAGTGACAACACTTTAAAATAGTGTTCCTAAAAATGAGCAGTTAATGAATTGCTCTGTATTTCTAGTATACAAACAAGACGTGTACTTCATTTAACGCTAATGTTTATACTGATGAGCAGTAACAAAGCTGAACTACTAAAATTAAGGTGAAGGTTTGCTGTGTGCTTACTGGCAAACAAGGATAGCGTCACGAATCAAATGAACTTTATCTTTTGTAGAGTCTCCTGGCTGAGATGACCCAGAGAGGTACCACTTCTCACCAGAACACCCAGCCAGAGCGAGCCCCAGTAGCTGCTGTTTGCTGTGCTGAAACAGCCCCAGGGGCAGTTTCGAAGTGACTCCCACCACCCAAAACAGTCTCAGTTGCACTTAGCAGATGTAAGCACTGCTCTGGTTTCACCCAAGGTTTCTGAGGTTTGGCTTTGGAGTTAGACAAGTCAAAGCGTGCCTGACACCAACAGGCTCAAACCCCCAGGGGCCACCATGGGAGGGCACAGCTCTTCAACTGTGCCTCCTTTTATTTCACATGCACAAAGTGTCTCAAACACAAGAAGCCCTAAAATTAAACAATCATTAGTGAGCTGTGTTGCAATGGTGTAGGTAGATATGTGGGTTCACACTGATTCTGATACATTAACTTTTTTTCCTACATATTTCCCAGCCTACATCCCAGTATTTTCTGCTGTCCTCTGACACACCAGTATGGAGCTGAAGTACCTCCTACCCAATCTTCAGTTTTTCAGTAAGACTGACATTTGTTAATTTAGAGAAAAAAACTGTCAGAGTCCTTGAGCTATATTAATCTCACCTACCCATAATGCTACAATACACACTATCCTATTGAAATATATTATGTCTTTTGCACAGAGGACAATTTTAAAGACCTTCAAGTCACCAGCAAAATCCATCAGTTCTGATAAGAGGATGAGTTAAAAGAGTTTTTATGAAGAGAAAGCTATTTATAGTGGCGAAGTATAACTACAAGGAAGAACTACTGATGAGCTTGCTTTATGAAATCTGTGCTTTGTTCTAACAATTATTGCCTAGAAAACCAAGATAAATAAAAATGGCACGATGGAATAATCAATGCAACTTTCAATAATTTTAAACAGAGATGCTCACAGATATGGCCACTTTCTTTTGGGACATTTAATTTAGTCTGTGCTTTGGATAAATGAGTTGAAATTATAAGCAATCATGAATTTCTACACATTAGGAAAGTAAAGACTTTTGAAGACAAATGAGGGTATCCAAAAGGAAGAGGAAATTAAGCTTTGATACAAAGTGACTGAAACTGGCTTCCTGCCTAGTATTCTGAAGAAATAGTAAGAGAACCAGAGGTTTTGATCATAGTGGGTACCTCACTCCTTATGTGTTTATTCCATGGTCTGTAAAAATGCCTGCAGTATACAAACCAAAGGGTAATTTTTTTCCCCTCTCATTTTAGAAATACTTTTATATGCCTACTGCCCTGAACACTGATTTTTAAACTGTGAAAACAAGCAATATTTTCAATGGGAAATGTGCTAAAAGAATAATAGCCAACTTATTTTTCTCAAATTCATAAATAGTCATCTCTTGGCTGGAAAAAGAAGCATAAAAAATTTCAATCCAAATGAAGTTAAAGTAATCACATGCAGATGGCATGAAAGTAATACCTTAATATGGAATCTGGGCAACGATTCTTATTCTTAAAATATCACATTCAAGAGATCAAAATTAAAAGTAGTATTTGTTTGAAAAGTAAAATCTTTACAGCAGTTTATTACAGAAGCTCTTTTGTTCATCCATGTGATTGCTTCTTCATGAAAATACTAGTTGTGCTGCATTTGCTTTAATTCTATGTATTCTGAGCATGGAACCTCCCTCATCCACGGTAACTGCATCAGTTACACATTGGTGTTCTTTCTTTGGCACAGGGATTCAGCAAAATGCGTCACCAGTGCCACAGGGCAGCTGGCAGTTAGTTCTTGGGTTTTTTGAAAAGATTTTTAATTATCTATTAAATCAGATCAAATAAAGGTATTAAAAAAAGAGAGAGGTATAATTGTTTTTTCTGTTTTGTATGTGACATATATAGAAGTAAATAACTTCTTCATACATCCCAATTTCCTAACCAGCTTAGATCCTGTTGTCCCTGCTTGCCCCTTCCCTGGCCCTGGATACAAAGTTGACCATACCATATGCAACTCCAAGTAGTTTCAAGATCCATTTAGAATGGACTTATTTTCAAATCAGCCATTGAAGGAACTGGCAGGGCTGGCCTATTATCTTCTTTTCTCATCCAGTTATATTGAGGAAATAAATTAAAATCTTATGGTATCTCGCATCAGCTAGGTCATATTACGTAATTCCATTCACTCAGTTGCTGTACTCTCTAAATCTTGCTGTGTCACTTCATGAGAACCATGACATTTCTCAAAGTATCCTATAAATTACAGTAACCACTTAATACAGCCAGAGAGTACTACATTCAATAATGAAATGCTCATACTTAAGCAATAAAATCAAGATTAAATTTAAAACCCAAAATAAAACAAAAAACCCAGACAAATTACTTCCACATAACTCAATTATTAACTCTAAGTTACACAGTACCATTCCCATTTACAGCAAAGTGCAACCCTGTCATTAAAATGACCTGTCCACACAGGATTTTAAAGAATAAACACCTTTCCTATTTCCATCAACGGAAGATAAATTAACTATCATTTCCACAACAGAAAGGACAAACTTGGCCCTTTTCTGAAAGCACCTTCCTCAGAATTAGTGAAGGAAAAATCTATAGAAGGAAAAAACATGAAAATCATACTGCTATTATTCAAAAAATTAGATAAAGATAAGTTTCCCATTCAGATAAAATCTGTGGTTTTCCCTTGCCCAAAATAACCACTGCCTTAATTTCTGTTCTGCTTGGTGTTAACCAACTTACAGGTCTCAGCAGTGATTTACCTGAACCTTCCCTAAAAACTATAACAAGAAGACAAGAGCTCTCACATCCATGTTTCAGTCCAGATAAGTTTATTTTAGTGTAGGAAGTGTTTTTATTTTAGTGTAGGAAAGACTAAAATTTCCACTACAAATTAATAATATAAATATTACTTTAAAATAAGTAACATAAGCCATTTAGAAGAAAAAATGTATCAGGAAGAAAATCAGAGTACTAAAAAAACCCAAAAAGGCACTTATTTTTCCATTTAAGTTCAAGAAAATTCTACAATGTGAATCAGGTAAACTGAAAATTAAGTTAATGTGAAGCTTAAGCTAAGACCAATCTGGCTTCTAATGCAGACTTACAAAAGCTTGGTTTGACAACAAAACCAAGCAAATTATCAATCTTGAGGTTTCTTATAATTTGAAAGGAACAAGAAGATAATTCTCTACTTTGAGGGTGACAGAGCACTGGAATAGGCTGCCCAAGAGGGTTTGTGGAGTCTCCTTCTCTGGAGATATTCAAAACCTGCCTGGATATGATCATGTGCAGCCTGCTCTAGGTGAACTTGCTTTAGCAGGTGGTTGGACTACATGATCTGCAGAGGTCCCTTCCAAGCCAAATCTTTCTGTGATTCTGAGAAAAAAAAACAAACCCACAGCATCTGGGATAACCTTCTGATTTTGAATGGTGTCTTTCTGGTAGAACATAGAAAAGAACAGCATCAAGACTCCACAAAATAAAACACGAAAGGGATTGAGGGAATGGAGTGTAGAGATGGCACCTCTTTCCTTCCAAGAAACTGGCTCCTGCCCCATAGCAACTTTTATTACAAACCATTAAGCAGGTACATAGGAAGAAGAGAAAGGTACAGCAGAGAAAGTAAGAATACAAAATGAAAGGGGAAAAAAGGTAAAATACCAATACCATGTACTACCAGTACCACCTTCTGAAACAAAAATGCATAATTTCTTTTTAAGCCTTGAAGATACAAGTAATCACATATTTACACTTTGGTTAAAAGGCTAGAATGCAGAATGAGCATAATGTGAATTTTAAATTAAGAATACTTCAGCAAGAAGGGCAAGAGAGAATCCTCTATAGACACAATTAACAGAATTGCTTTAATACACTTAAAAGTTTTAACCTTTGTGGTCTTTGAAGCGAACAGTGGAACTGCATCTATTTCAGGTTTGTACTGAAGGGCTGTACTGCCCTGAAAAGTTTTACAGTGCCGTAAACTAATGAAATAAATTATCTTAATTTGGTTAGATCTATTTTCATTAACTGTATTACCCACCATGGGAATGAGGACAAATTTTAATTTTACTAATGTATTTCAGTTCTGCATTACTTTGGCACTCCGTAATTGCAGCTCCTGCTCAGTGCTGCTCACTCGGCTGTCTCGGGGCCACCTCTCCTCCTCTCTCCCAGGCAGGCAGGGCTGTGCAGGGGGGAAGCTGTGACCGTCACCACCCCAACATGCTGGGCTGAACATGACTAACTCCTGCCACATTCCCATTGGGACTACTGAGGACACAGCACAGTAGCAGCAACAGGCACATTATGAAAACAGAGACCATTTGTGTTATAAACAAGTAGTGGGGATACATTATATACACCTGGACTACAAAGTAAACATATGAGAAGATAAAACCTTTTTCACAGCATGAAGAAAGAAAACAAAGAAGAAACATGACACATCCTTTGGACAAAATGCTTTTCAGGGCCATTAATGGATTTTCAGATGTCCTTATTCGACCTGCTGCCACAGACAGACAAAGGTCTACAAAGAACGAGATAATATTGTTCCACAAAATATTTAGAAAACAGTCAAAAAAACTAACAGCAATAATTAATTTAAAGCTTCTTACAGCATCTCTCTGCAATTTTAGAGAGTATTATTTATATTGCTGGCATGGTAAATTCATTACCATAAATTACCATAACAACAGGGTTATTTAAATAGCTTGGTCCAAAAGGGCAGAAAAATAGTAGTGTATGGTTACTAGCAAGTCAGAAAATGCCTTTCATGTGTAACAACACTTCTCAGAAAGTTTCTGCAAAACAGAGTGGGTCTTATAGAAGACAGCAGCAGAGACAGAGTTGTGATATCTCACACCACTCAGTGCTTGTCAGGCTGCACCTGCAGAACTGTGGTGAGTTCTGGCTGCCATAGCTCATGAAAGACAAGGATGCACTGGAGAGGGTTCAGAGGAGGTCCATGAAGGTGATTAAAGGGTTGGAAAGCCTGCACTGTGAAGAAGGACTGAGGAAATTTAGTCTTTTCTCCCTGGAGAAGAGAAGGCTCAGGGGGACCTCATCACATTATTCAAGTGCTTAAAGGGTAGCTCCAGAGAGGAGACAGGCTCTCTCTTCACACGGACACACACGGAGAAGACAAGGGGCTACAGGCACAAATTGCATCAGGAAAGATTTCATCTTAATACAAGAAAGATTTGGTGGTGGTGGTTTTTTTGGTTTGGTTTAGTTTTGGTTTTTTGGGAGTTTTGTTATAACCAGAACAATCAATCACTGGAAGAATCTCTCTAAAAACATTATAGAATCTCCATCACTGGAGGTGTTCAAGACAGGATTGGACAGGGTGCCAGGCAGTCTCACCTAGGCTCTCCTTCCCACAAAAGGTTGGACCAGGTGACCAGGTGTCTTCCAACATGAGCTGTTGATTCGTTTAATTTCAGACCAGTCCATCATCTGTCTGCTTATACTTAAACATCTTGGAGAGTGAGTGTTTGAGTGTGAGGATATACACACCTGAACATGACGCATGTCTCTTTCCATAACAATTAAAAAACATGAGTATTTTTGTAAAATTACTGTTTCAGGCTTTGGCTTGGCTTCTTTTTTTTTAATGTGGATACACATGGAGTTACATTCTGCCACTGAATTCGTATCTACACAGCAGCAGATAACTGAAAGTAGACTGTAGCCCCCAACTGTCTCACCTATTTAATACACAGTATGAAATGACATATTATTTTTGAAAGGAGAACAAGATAGATGCCAGCATGAAACAGTGTTTATAAAAGCATCACCACTACAGCTGTCCCCAAGCAATAAAGCTGTTTATTCCAACCTCCTACCTCATATAAACTGAAATCCTCAGCACTGAAAAACAACTTCAAATCTGTTCATGACTCCAAGACAAATAAGAGTCTTCTCTCTCCAAAATATACGATTATGGTCATGTCCAGAAATGTCCATTTTCTATGAAAGTGCACAGACTTATAAATGCCACATTAATATTTTCTTAACACTAATACATACTGCGCTGATTGTGTCTTGAAATTTGATTCTATCTATCTCTGTACATAAGGATGCATTCAGCATAAAAATAAGTCTTTCTCTTTAAGGCTTCTTTGTTTCTGTGGTTATACACAAACATTCAGAGAACATTTAACAAACATCTGTATTAACATATTCACATCTAAGGTTTATACAGGAAAAAACAGATATTCTTCTGAATTCAGGAGACATGAAAATTCTTCTATGGGTGTAGGAATTATAGGTCTACATAAAAATCAGAAAAATATCTAGATAGAACTTAAAAATCAAGTGGCTTTTAAATATGGAAATTACGATTAGATTTAGAAATCTGGATCTGAATCAAGTTAGATCCAAAGTTAGATTTACACCTAGAACAGACTCTGTTCTGATTCTCACCACATAAAAACATGGTGAAAATCTTAACCTTAAAAGCAGAAACCATAAATACAGAGAACTTACACGCCCATCATAAGAGCTTCCTTTCCCCTTCCTACCCCTTTTTAAGCATTCTGACATGTAACACAGAAGCAGCTGCAGCAAGCTCCCAGATCGAGACGTGTCTGTGGGAACTGGGCCCTTCACCAGCACCAGAGCCTCAGCTGCTGGAAGCAGCTCAGCAGGTCCAGCCTGGAAGCAACCAGCTGAGCTCATGCACGCCTCAGCTTGATGCAGATCTATACTCCAGCGGTAAACAACAGGAGTTTGGACGGTTTTTTGTAGACACTCACATTATAATCACTGAAATACAGGTTTCTCATTTTTGGAGCTCACTACACATAGCATTTTTTCCTATCTAATAAATGCAACAGAGAAAGAACACTGAAACAAATCTAGAGACCCATCCAGATCAGTGATACCCCAATATCACAACAGTCTTATGGCAAGTCAATTATTATTAGAAATTGTGTATGAATTTTGACCATATTACATATAGAAAATATTCCATAGGGGTGATTAGTCAAAGAAAAAAGGAGAAAAAAATAATGAAAACATTATTATACGTCTATTTAGTAAGAGCTCCAACATGTCAGGGTGCTCTTCCAGCAGCCAGACAGGGCATTTGTCTGTCTCAGACCACTGCCCTTGCTGAGCTGTAATTGTCCCTCTTCATGCTGAGTGGAGGCTGAGAAGCCAGCACTTGATAGGTTACATTTCATCTGAGCACTTCAGCTCCTATGCTGAAATAGTTCACATCTTGCCAATATAAAGAAATAAAGGCAGCAGTCAATATCTAATTACCTGTAGAAGCACCAGCTAAGAGAAAATATTCTTGGGCCAAAGCAAGCTTTTCACCATCTTCATAGTACAAAATCCAGAAGAAACAACTGCTGTAGCACTCGGGGTGTTGACAGCCCTATCAGAGTGAAGCCAGTGTGATCACAGGGCCAAGAATCCACCTCAAGTAGTAAAAAGCCTTTATTTGCAAGTGGGTATGGGACTGGGGAGATGTTGAACTCTTGCAGGGGCACCTTGAGGTCTTCCAACCAACTCTTTGATTAACATAAAGCTTAAGTGCACTGGTCACTTCTTCTACCTGCCCCTGGTTACAACTATGCCACATTACTCAATATTAAATCATGTGCCAAGCCAGAAACAAGCAAACACATGACATTTGGTGACATTTACTCGTCCCATGATCAGCCTCAGAGTGTTCTTGCCTAGTTTCACAAACCCTGGGCAGCCTCACGGTTACACACACACATCCTTTGCCTTTCATACGGGACCTCCACTGATGACCCCCCTAAAAGACAGCTCTCTGCATTATGCCTAGAGCTCTGAACACATGCATTTCTCTATCTTTGTGACAGAAATCCTTCATAGGGAATATGATAAGCTTTAAAACCATCTTTGTATTTTATAATGTATATGCTGCTACGGTTCTATGTTCATTAAAGTTGTTATCACAAGAGACAAATTATGAAGTGCATGGTCCTTGGAGAGAGAGGAAAGCAATAGACTCTACTCTGACATTTTACAGAGTAATGGATAACCAGTTAAAAATGATTCCTCCAACTTAAGGCTAGGTATTCCTTTTTCCAAATCTTAAAGCCCAGCTCCTTATAACAACAATAATTTTTACTGCAGTTTCAACCTCTACATGAGAGGAGTTTGAGATAAGAGCCTCCACCCCTGAGCCTCCCCATCTTCAGGCCATGAAACAGAATTCACAGACTCTCACACTGCAGTTACAGTCATATTAAAAAAGTAAAACCCAGGGGAAAAAAGCCAAAATACACCTGTCAAGACAAGGAGAAGCACAAAAGAGGTACACTAGTGAAAATAAAAATACATACACTAGCCATAACACTATGAAACATTTAGAAACATACAAAATAAATGAGCTGCATTGCTGCATTTTTCTTAAGGCATGAAATAGAAAGAGGTTTTTGTTGTTAAAAGAAAATTTGACAAACCCACACAAAATTAGTGGTTTAAATTCACCAACCTACCTCTGAAGCTTTGATTTTTTTTTTCAACTGACAGTGCTGAAACGCATTAATTTATAGTATCCAAATGTTTGAAGAGAGCATATTCAATCATATTAAAAGCAGGCCTTATTTTGCTGAAAATACAAGCTGAAGGCAGGTACTCAACAGCTGGAGATACAAGGTCCATATGCTACTTCCATGTCTGATCCTGCTGCAACAGGAACCAGAGAAACTGTACCAGATTACTCTGGACAGATGTCATGAAGAAAAAAAAAATTAGGGAAGTGTTCCATACAGCACATTTCTGCACAAGAAGACAGCAGTAGTAACCAGCTTCTCTTGCCATTTCAGAACTCATTTGAGTTGCTCTAGTCTCTGGCTTCTACTGGATACCAGAAAGCTACAGGGCACTTAAGAATCAGACATGTTCTTCAGCAATAACTATGAAATTTTACTTCATCTCCTATCCTGTTTTCATGCACTGATAAATACAGATATACAACAAATACATAAATGTGTATATATATACACACATACATATATTTACATATAGTTTTAACTGGACCAAACTTCTTCTATTTGCAAATCTGATCAACTGCTTCATATTGAAGTGGGGCTGTTTTATGATTTCCTCTCCTGCTGTACTCGCACCCATTCCCAACCAGCTGAGCAAGGAATATACTGTTTCAGTTCAAGGTGTCTTGTTTGCTGTCAGTTCCAATATTTGACTAATAAAACAAAAATGACCACCTGAGAAAAAGTTTATGTGTACCTAAACTTAAGGAATTGGGAAAAACTCTCTTTCACGCATTCGCTTTCATGTCTCCCTGGTATGAAACAGCATGAGGCCAGATTTGATCAAGGCCCAAGCAAGTCTTGAGGTGAACTGAGGGGAAAAAAGAGCTCTCAAATAAAAGTGACATTACCATATATATGAATAAATTTCAGAGAAAATAAGATTTCTCAACTATTCTTTAAAGTTTGGTTGCTGTGGGGAAAAGAAAGGTGTTGTGGAGGGCGAGGCAAAGAATAAAAACCAACTTTTTCTTTTTTTAAGATATTTCAGAATCAAATTAAAGATTGCACTTTTTTTTTCCTAGAACTTGACAATCTGTAAGAAAAAATTAATTGAGTGAAAGAGTAAAAAAGACAATCACAGAATCACACAATGGTTTGGGTTGGAAGGGACCTTAAAGATCACCTATAGTTCCAACCCCCTGCCATGGACAGGGGTACCTTTCACTAGACCAGGTTGCTCAGAGCCCCATCCAACCCGGCCTTGATGGGATGGGGCATCCACAACTTCTCAGAGCAACTTGTTTCAGTGCCTCACTGCCCTCCTAGTGAAGAATTTCTTCCTTATATTTAGTCTAAACCTATTCTCTGTCAGTTTAAAGCCATTTTCCCTTGTCCCACCACTACATCCTCTTATAAAAAGTCCCTTAAAAATCCTTACCTTTCTAAACGTATTCTGAAACTGAAGTTGCATTTTCGGCTTCACAGTGGTGAAATGATTCTTTGGTACAGCGTTTCACGTAACTTATCTCATGGGCTTGAGAAATACCAAAAGTAACTGAGAAACACCTGGATCCTTTGCCCTGTGGACAACCAGAGGGCTCTAGAACTAACTGGGAACAACTGCTAGGCAGATATAGCTAACCAGCACATACAACCAGAAGACCTTAAAGGACTCGTAAAGCAGACAATCTTTTCCATTTATTTGATGTATCATTCTAATTTACTAAAGCACAAGTAAAACTCAATATATATGAGCAAAAGCAATTACTGCCAGGAATTTTAATGGGCTTCATACATTCCTCCATTTTTAGGCGCTAAAACCCAGACAAGTTTACAGAAGCACTTCTCTAACACCTACTTGAACATATCTAATTCTATGCCCTTATTAATCCCTGCTACAGTAGTTTATAATGGTTTCCTAGAAACAACGTCTCTTGTAGTTTCATCTTCAGAATGAGCTGTGATGCTACAGAATTACAGTTTGCTCCCTAGTGCTGTTTATAGGAAATGAGGTGTTGTCCACAGAAAAATAATTGTACTTCTTTGGCACATCACACCTCTGAAACATAATTCTAGTGAATATTCCTTTAGGTTAGAAGGTAACAAAGATCACCCTGGAATTCTTTTTTGCCTTATATTCAAAAGGAAGAGATGAGGCAAGCTTTGAGAGAAGTAATTGGAGCCCAGCCAGAAGAGCCTTCATCCGACAAGTCTCTGGAGTCTGCAAGATGAACCCAATGTTTTCTACCACCTTCTCCAAAGAGCCATAAAGGCAGGTTAGATCAGAACTATTAACACCCCTGCTATCTGTAATGGGCTCTGCCCTACAGGTTTCTTGGCACTATTGCTGCCTTACCCTTGGTGCCCGACCTGCTGTCTGCTACTCCTTATGCACGTCCTGGCAGGGTGCACAGAGCACTCCAGCCCCTCCACAGCTCTGCCAAGCACACAGGAACACAACTGGAAGTTGCTAAATTAATTGATTATGCCAGATTGCAACCTCATTGCTTGAGCTTCCCCTTCTCAGAAGTGAAGGCTTAACCAGTGGGAAACCAAATCCCACAGAGGATACTGAAGAAGATATTAAAAACACCAAAAAGTGTGGAAGAATATCTCTGTCTGCAGCTACTCCATCCCCTACCAGGCCCTTCCTCTCTTCCCTATAGTGCACCCCATTCTCCCAACAGATTTTCTTCTCCTGTATGTATCTTGCTAAACAGGTTTCAGTCTAATTAATTATCCTGCTGATATGAAATTGCAAAAGGATCCTGGTCTTCCAGGTACATGCAGAATCATTAACATATTCAAAGAATAAATTCTCAAAAAAAAAAACCAAAAAAAAACAACCCCCCCCCCCCCCCAAAAAAAACCACCTAAACCACTACTACAGACAACCAAAAACCAGGAAACTTGCTCTAAAGAAACATCATATTTACAATTTCAAACTGCAAACAGTTAACAATATGCTGGTAACAAATATGCTTCCAGTCTACCACTACTGGCAAATTTTTTACCTGACTGGTTAACAAATTGAACTAGTTAACCTGTTCAGAGACTAAAATCAGCACAAAGCTTAATATGAAACATCATATACTAAAATTTCACGTACCTGACATTTTACGAGATGATCACTATTAGGAATTCTCATCCAACTTCTTTTGCTGACACAATAGTTTCATTAACTGCCACAGTACAAATCTAATGATGCATGGAAATATGCCTCGAAAATATCAAACAAGCAGAACTGACACAGGAAGTGACTTCAAATCTGGGCACTGACTTTCCCTTTCAACACAGGCTGATACAGAGACAGCAGCTCATTTCACCAACCTAACACTGTATCTTCTTGGAGGAAGGAACACTGGCATCAAAAGTGCAGAGGAAAGAATAGAAAGACCAAAGACAGAATTTTTCTCATAGAGCATGTAATTAATTTGCAGATAATTACAAGATATAAAAATAGTTAATAGCTCACATTTGGGAGGGTGTTGAGGGTTTTTTAAAATACTCTGTGATATTATTTAAATCTTAAATTAAGAATGGGGTTGAATGAAGAATGTTTGGAGTACGATATGATTTGGCTATGCTTGACTTCAAATATCAGTAAGGGATTTATGGGTGAAGGAGAGCAGTCCCAGGACACCAGCCCAGTGTTGGATTATAAACCTTCCCCTCCATTCACACACTACACTGTAACAAAGCCTGGGCTGTGTCAAACAGCAAATTTCATTTTGAAGCTCTTCTGTATAAAGCAAATTCTGGGTTTATGCCCTATTGCTGTAAAATAGAAAATTTGTACATTTTTGTTCAATGCAGAAATTCAATATTTTCATGTCACATTGCACAAAGAAGAAAAATGAGGTAATAATCCTACATAGGCACTACCGTACATATGAGCTTGCTGTTGTATTTCCAATTTCCATATTAAAGATGCATTTTCTGTACACACTTGAAGACACTTCTTTGAAAATTTCAGGCACATACAAAGACATGATGTGACTGCTAGGTAATTTGAATTTCAGACCTTTAAATCTCTGTGACTACCAGCTTATAAATAAATTAATAAATAAATAAATTACAACCACAAATTGGAACTACTAAGTGTCTCAAAATAACCTAAGATAAAAAGCAATATAAATATATACTAAATAAATATAACACTGTGTTCAAATTTATAATTAATATGTTTTACGGTGTTAAAAATAACAAGCATTTAAAAGTGCAGGATCAAAATCGACCCACATTTGGCTATTATTACTAGATTTCAACGGCAGAATGTTCATCAAAATAATACTAATTAAAATAACTCTGTTGGTATAAGTTGTGAAGAACAGCAGTGCTCCATATACTACATTTAAGTGTTTATTAACTCAAAAATTAAATCATTTTCAGGAGTCCATTTCAGCCTTAGTGCAGGTTTTTTGGAAGCAGAAGGAATCTCATACAAATTTAGTCAACATACTGCTGGTGCTTCTATCAGACTTCGAGAGCCTATGTCAGGTAAGAATACACTTCTTTGTAATAGCTTGGAGTAGCATAAAGATTAAATTGATAAAGTAATATATATATATACACATATATATTACCTGTTCTTGCCTCTCCAGCCACTTGTCCACCATGGGATGACTGGCACTTAACGATGAACGAGCATTGTCTCTCTGAAACTGGTTAGACCAGCTACTAGTATCTCGTGGTAGGCTTCTGTAGTTTTCATCTTTCTAGTTTAAAAGAAACAAAAAAGTGTCTTATAAAAAACAACCAGTCCTTGCACATTAACAATGCAGCTGGTTATTAAACGAATACAAAAGGAAGACTGGGCCCAAGAACTGGACCCACAGACAGCGCAATTTCTCGGCCACTCAAGGGCAAGAGCTCCCTTTCCTTAAGGCCAGGGACGCCCAACTAAAGCCTTGGTGGAGTTGTAGATCTTGCATTCACTCAGGCTTCCCTTCCTCTTTTTCCAACCTCAAACCTCTAGTGCACAGGTTCCAAAGCACACACTCAGCAAGGCTTTCAGAGTATCATGCTCCTCAGATTCATTCTCACTGAGAGCAAACGCACCAAATGAGCCCATTCAGTGACAGCTATGGCCACCATATAATTTTCCCAAGTCTTTGTATGTAATCAATTTTACAATCAAAGCAGTCTCACTACTCCAGGTACTGTCTTTTAGACCAGAATAGCAGAACTGTAGAGTTCAAAACTTGAATTTATTTTTCCACATAATAATGCTTTGCCTGGTTTGCCTGAAGGTATACAAATGCAGTCACATTTGTAGAACAGCAGCAGATGGAGATTGTGCTGACAGAGATAGACTGATCCTACTGAGACTGATAATTTTTCTCTTTCTTTTTAATTGATGAATTTGTCTGCACATCTTTCCTACAAGCTGTACAAATTCTTCAGCTTCTAAAGGTTATTAGTCCTCACCCAGTCTGATCACTAAAAGCCAACAAAAGCACAGAGGCAGATTCTTGATGATGGGAGTTACCTTTAGCCTAAAGTCAGTGTTACTGATGGCTTACATAGCTTAGTTCCTTCCAACTGAAACAATATATGGAGCTGAAATTCTGCTTAGCTTTTCAAAAGAGGATTATAAATATACTATAATATATATAAGTATCCTTCCTTCAGAAGCAGAGTATTTTTTCCAGTCAATGTTTGTCTATCGTCATGCCAAATCAGATAATTCAGAGAGTGTAGCTATTTTTAAAACAGGATGGTAGTCCTACAAATTTTGCAAAACTACCACTTCTAGGAATCTCAAAACCCTCTAAAATAATAAACAAACACCAGTGCACATTTGCAGCCAAAAGTTATTATTTTCTTTATTTATAGCACACAGGAGATTTTTGACCTCTTCTTAAATCAATACTTCATTCCATCAGCATGAGTATTTCCTTTCCCTATTTGCCATACTGATATTTCTTCGGCCTGAAACAATATTAGTCCAATATTCTAGATGAAGCATCAATCCCCTTACAATTATCCTTCACAACTTTGTTTCTTGTAAATATATGACAGGCTTTGCTAAGAAATTCAGGTCTTAGTATAACTGTAAAATACAGCAGTTATCAAAAGCTTCCTGTGCAAGACCAATCTTTTCCCAGACATATCAAACCTAAGCTTTCTTAATTGATGACAACTTCATTTCTTGAAAGACTTTGTAGTATAAAGTAAGTCTTCCATTTCAAGACTTCATTAAAGCTGAAATTTGACCAGCACGAGATAAGCTTGTAAAAATATGTTTGCACAGGTAACCAGCCTAACAAATAACCATCATAAATTACTTTACCCTGTCACAAATGAGTAAAAACTTTGTGTCTTTCAGCAACTAAAAGCAATCCAGTTTTCCAGTGCTGGTTAACCACACAGCAAACTAGAAACTTGCTCAGTGTCTTGCTTAGAAAGGGGAAGTAGAAGTCAGCTTTGAACAACTGTCCCTCAGCAAAGCCATAAAAGCCAGGGAATGGTGTGTACAAATTGATTTTTTCCTGTTGCTTCTCTTATTCAGTTGTTCTCTTCACATGACAGGGGTGGCAGAGTTCATACAAGCTGAAACAACAATTTCTCTTGTTCAAAGTGGTGGGCAGGTGTAACAACAAAATAATAATCTGACAAAGAAATAACGAAAAATCATTTTATGCACAAAACCACCCATACGGTTGGTGCATGCATTACTGTCACCTAACAATAACCCACTGTCTGACAGACCGTCACCTAGTCTGAATGAACAGAAATTTCCCCCTATGTAACGTTTTCTGTATTTCTGTACTTTATAGATAATTCCATTTTTTATTGACTCACATTTACAATGTTCAATAGAAACTTTTTAGAAAGACATTTTTATTTATAAAACACAAAGACCATTCTCCACACAATATCCATTAGGCCTGCACAGGAGTGTTTGGCAAGAGCAAGAGAGAAGGAAAGATGTTCATCTAGGGATGTGTTGTTCTTCAATCATTCAATCACCAGGTCTCAGAATCACATTGGACAGTCACATTGCACAAAGTTTATACTGGAAATTTGTGCTGTAAAAAGTCTCAAATGTCACAGCACACAATGTAAGTGAAATTATCTAAGCTAAGAGAGTTAAATTAGACCTCTGTTTTGTGTATCTATACTAATCTCAAGAATTTTGCAAAGAGTTTACGCCTAATATTATCTGTGCGGACAGGAAGAGCACATTCAATCCCACCTACCAAAATATTTCTGCTTGTAGCCCACTTCTGTAGAAGATTGCCTTTCTCCTCCTAAGACTTAAATCAGCTCATTTTATACAGAAGGCATCCAAGTCACTCAGCAATTTTTTTCTGATAGCAGAAATAAATGCTGGAAAGGTAGAGAGATATGGTTTCTGTAACCTTTTTTGTTTCTCAGCACTTTCACCTCTCGCCTTTCTTCAGAGGCTCAAAATAGTGCTATTATCAGATTGGAATAAAATACCAGTGCTGCAATCACACACACAGTCACGGTGGTGTTAGCCAAACAGTGAAACATTAGAAAATCAACCAGTCACAGACAAGTCCTCCACTCCTTTCTTTGGTTTCTGGCAAACAGCTCTATCTGTACCCCACGAGTGACAGCACGGGGACAAGCACCAAGCTAGAGGAGGAGCAGAGAGATCAGCACTCTCAGCACTGCCACACACCATCCTTCTCACAAACAGCTACACCACACAGCCTTAAGGTGTTCCTGGCTACCTGTAACCGCATCTATGCAGGGGTTTCCATTACTGCTACTGCCAGAGCTAATTCAAAGATACCTGTGCTAAAAAACTATAGAGGTGCAGGTGAAAAACATTGCTGCAGCTTAGACATTGGGATTTACTGAGCCAGCTGTGATGCTGTCTGCTATTATATATATATTGGTTTGGGATTTTTTGTGTAAAATATTCAGTTGCTAATCCAGAAAGCTGTACTTGTCTTCAGCCTGATCTAACTTTAGCACACATGCTTTCAACATCCGGCTCAAAAAGGTGTGTGTCACTTTTAGCTACAATACCATGAAGGAGAAGATTTCATGGTACAGAAGCCATCAGGGTCACACAGGGAATTCTCATTTCTTCTGGAAATGCAGCTGTAAGCCCTCCAGGGACCAGGGCTGACATGCGTCATCAGTTACAATTAAATGCCCTAATGTTTTTAAAAAGAAGTTTCTTTCCCAAACATCTTTGGGGACCATGGGCCATGTCAGCTTTAGCATGTTTGAAATGGAAATTGATCAATATAATACTAAAACTGCCAAGTCATAATACCACCACTACACTTCACTGCAGCATTTTTGGAGTAATTTTAATGAGGACACATATTCTAACACTTTACGATTTAGTTCAGCATGGTGTCTCTGTGGGGCTTTGCTGGAGGATTAGGTGAAAGGGGACAGGAAAAATGAAGCAATTTTGCTATACTTTAAATTTCAGATGATTTGCAATATGTAACAAGAGCCTCATCAAAGACTCTGCAGCTTGTAGACTAAATGATGCATTAGAATGATCTGTGTACTTCAATTACTGGCTGTCAGTGGATAAACCCACTTGTGATCATCACAACCCAACCAGAACATTCTCCACACAGTATGGTGACAGTTCCACATCTGCTAACTCATTTGCCACTTTCCAAATAGTGAAGAAATTGGGTTTTCCCTTTGTTTCACCTCCTGAACAGCTAAAGCGTGGCAAATTTTGGTTGCTTATTTAAAAAAAAAAAAACGACACTAGACAGCATTACAACAGAGGTAAAATAGATTGAAGACCTCTTCAAAGTAATTCTCTGAAAGACAATTCAAAAATGCAAACCAAGTTTTCACTTTAATTATTTCTACAGCAAATAGCCCATGTCTGCTTTAGGATAGTCACTAAGAGAGATCATTTTGCACACTGATCATTTTTTGCTATCCAGTCTTTTTCCTTGCATCCTACACACTTAGGATAAGGCTGCCTGTTTGTAGGGTTTAGTTCCTTGTGATGGCTTCAGACTGGGGATAGGATTTGTGATGAGAGGTTAGAGTTTGTTTATTCTTTTGAGGTTATAATTTCACTTGAAAGACTTCAGGCAAATTCATGTCTACAAGGGCAATTATTGTTGTTGAATCTCTATAAAGGCAATAATGGTTGTTCTTCTCTCTTTTATAAAAGATGACTTGATAATATGTCCACTATGCTCCACTATGACCATGTCAGACCCTGAACCATTTGGTGTCGCTCTCAGATGGGACACTAAAAGCTGTAATTACCAAAACATTCACATAGTTTATGTAAGTAACTGTCTGATGAAAACACCTGTTTATAAATGCAATAATATACACATAGACCCACATTCCATGCTGTCTGATGGTCTAGCAAACAGATTCCCGCAGTTTTTTATTTGGTTGAGGTTTTGTGGTTGCTTTTTAACTGGATTTTAGACAAATAAATATGGGATAGGACTAAATGGATCCCCATTTCTTAAAAAAAAAAAACAAACAAAACCAAAAAACAAAGAAGGCTGCACAAATCATGTCTGTTTTATGTGGAAAATACATTACATATGGAAAATTAATTCAACCAAAAGATGCACTGCATGAACAGAAATTCTATTAAAAAAACCAAACCCTACTTATATAGATGTCAGACTTGGAACTATTCTCTCTATTAACACAGCATCTTTTACCAAAAATTTCTCCCAAATGTCAGCAGTTTACCTCCAAACTAATTGTACCGGTCACTTCCTACAGCTATCCATATGTCTTAAGAAACTGACACTACTGCTTCGGTGAACTTTCTTTTGCTCCCAGTAGATCCAGTTTTCCAAGGCTGCTCTTCTTCTGACGTATACTGAAGAACATGACCCCAGAAGCTGCAATAACCCAGATACAGCCCAGCCATTTAGTTTTTAGAAGAAGGAATGAGTTACAGTCACTTAGTATCAGGAACCTTTGATCTCAGGCCATTCTCCAAGCAGTAAAGTAAAAGAGGACTCCCAAATTAAGGAATTACCACAGCTTCATGCCTCGTATCAGCTCTGACCCAGAACACGGGTCATTTCCAACTGATAAAAACTGACTTGCAGAAGATACAAATATAATAGTCTAATAAAGAATTTGCATGCCCTATTTATGGTGAAAAGAGATGAGAAGAATGACCACTCTACATTTATTTGGATATTTTCAGAAAGACTTTTCTCAGAAATGACCCCCTGTATAGCTCCACCAAAGGAATTAATGTATTATGCTACTAGAAGAGCTCATTAGATGCCAACAAGGAAAAAAGCAATTGAAAAGCCTATGTTCTGCTTAAGTTCTATCACCTTACGCTCAGAAATTTCCAGAGCTATTCTATTCCAATTTATATATTCCATGTTATCCTTTGACTGACAAGCAAGGCCTGACCTTACAAAAAGCCGTAACTACGGGCCATGATGAACAGACAGTTTTCTGTGCAAGTGGTGTTATATGTAAACATTTAGTGTTGAAGAATATGGGCTAAATTAAGAGTTAACTAAAAAACACGATACTGCCTATCCAAAACATTTTGTTGATCTCTCTTGTTTACAACACAAAAATGAAAAATGTCATGATCTCTGCACGTACACATACAAAGCCAGAAGTTTCCGAACAGCGTGCACTGCTATTTCTCAGAGAGAAGGACAGGAAAGAAGCTGCTTCTTCCATTCACTCCTTACTTATTAATCTCCTAATAAACCCCCTCAAGTGATAATGCAAAACAACTCAAATAACATACAGCAGTTTATATTCAGTAATTACAATTCAGAAACTGGATATTCTTTCTGTAAGCTTAACTAAAAACACATGGCTTTTCATGGTTCCATTTTAGAGAAAAATAAATGAACCGGTTAAGTTAAAGTGTCATGAAGCTACAGTTCTGATTCCTCTACATATTATACTTAGAAAACCATTTCCCCTCCTACAATTTTTCATTCAAGTGAATATTCTCTTTTGCTGTGCTACTTTAAAGGCATCTAAAGAGTTTTTATGTATATCCACCTATACATGAACCTATATGGGCATCTGTTTAAATGCAATAATATAATTATGCACGGTCCTGCCATTTTCACCAAATATTTGCTTTTGTACCCAAATTTATACAATGTTTTATGTCAATTTGGATTTAGAGAAATATAATTTGTAAAGTTGTTTGTTTATTTCAAGTGTTGACATGATTCATTCGATTCCTTGGGAGAGCCAAGAAATTAAAGGAAAAAAAAGCTGCTAATGAATTAATTTCAAAGTAGGCTCTGAAAATAGGATTTAACAAATAGAATGCAAATATTACATATATTTGAGAAGCTAAGAGAAACAGGAAACAAGAGAGTATAGGAAACTTCACAAGGATCTTATATTTAGATCTTGAAATGAAGAATAGCTTATAAACCACCAGCAGTAGTCTTTTAAATGTTGACTAGGCACTTTTAGTTGGCCATACCACTAAAATGCTGCAACTGGCTGTTTGTATGTTTAGAAACTTGCATCTGATACTCTGAAATGAAGAAAGGAGGCTGGGATACGAGGTAACCAGTCCGTCTTCTCCTACTAATGGAACTGGTTTTCTCCTCTTTCTTCATTACATTGGCCAGCATGGAGAAGAGCAGGTGTTTCAGGTCAGAGGCACAAAGGCAATGCCGCAAACTCGCGATACCTTCGCACACGCCCAGCCAGGCACTCTTCTCCACTGTCACCCACACCACTGCCCTCCTCTGTACCAAATGACATGGACCAGGAACTCCACAGGGCTCTCAGCAAAGCACTCATCACCTCATCCAACTTGCCAATTCATTTCAGACCTCAGCCAGAATTCCTCCTGTGGAAGTCTGTGGGGAAAGGTCCAGAGAGGAACCAGGCCAGGAGCTTGTAGCAGTGTTTGCCTTTTATCTGAGTTTACAGCAGCACACACACCCTCAGCTCCTTGCAGTCTCACTGGTCTTCCTCACATTGAACAGCTTCCCATCTTTCTTCATCTTATGGTTTTAGCTTTTGTCCACATGTCATTTACTTCACATGCTCAGCAGGAAATGCTCTTAAGTTGGAGATCTGTATACCAAGAGATGAAGAGCTCTTTTATAAAGAGACAATAAAACTGGATGGTAGCACACAATGACTATCCCATCAGGCTGTGAAACAAAGCCAGGTTCAGTGACCTATTTCAGCCCGAAAATCAGTTCCAACAGAAGCAAGCCCAGAAGGTCACTACGAATTCCTGTATTTACTGGAGCTGATTTTCCCCACTAACTAAAGCTTAACATCTCCTCCCCAGCCTTCCTACTCCTTTGCACTGATTATTTCCACATATGAGTGAATTTTATTCTGACACTGCTTGGTTGTCTTGTCTTTATTCATTGCAAGATGGGATAAGTGAATTTAAAAATGCAACAAATTTAGCAAAAATGCTGAAATATTCACTGTTTAAAACGTGCAGGTTCATGTCTGAACATTGTTGGGAAGCACAGCCTGCAACCTGAATTGTACTTTAAACTTATTTTTCTTGCTAGCTACACATTCAGCCAAAATCCAAACATGCTTTGCATCAATACACAACCTGGAGAACCAGAAAACAAGACAGACAAATATTTTAATCTGCAAAAGCTCTTGAACCACATGTGTATATGGTTGCACAGTTGTAGGTTACAACGAAACAGATGAAAGCAGGTCAAAACCCAGATCCAAATATTACCAAGAAATATATATGTGCTTCTAAACTTTGGAAATAAAAATATCCACTAAACCTGAATGTCTAATTTTTTTTTAAACTTACTCAATCTTTTATCAACCTACTCTTTCAGGCCCAGTGTTTCACCCTCAAACCCAGGGAGAGCTGCAAAAACATAAAAAATTAAAACCAATAGGGACAAACACTTAAACATGGCAATTTTCAAAGTACACACTCAGAAGAATGGCAGAGGAAAAGTCTTTAATTATCCTATGCCATGTACTTGAGAGCTTTCTTTTTTCAGTATAGCTTTCACTGGCTCTCAGAGAGGTGCTGTAATGCTGAGGTGCATTTACAGAAGGGAAAGGACAAACAACCGGTGCACATTCCACCACTCCGTTATCACAGATAAGAGAGTCGCTCATCCAGACCCTCCTTGGCACTCCCAGCTCGTGATGCCGCACCGGGTCCTCTCACATATGGAGCAGACATTGCTCACCCAGACACTGCTCTCCCGTAACTCAGAGTGAGACATGAGATAGCACAGCACTGGGACACAAATACACATTCTTCCTACCTAACTGATGAAGAACAAAGGCCTTCATTTAACAGACCTGCTCAGCCTGAGAGCAGAAGTGGAAAAAACTCACCAGCTCTCAGATCTTGCACTGATAATGTGTGTCTTTAGGGGGACAGAGAGGAGATCTGACAGATGGGCATCCACAAATGGATGACTTGGAGCAAAAAGAGGTTAAACAACAAAGGAGATGGAGAAAATTACACCTTCACTTTGGATTTATTGTTTTTGTTGCTGGCATTTTCCCTGCTGAACACACGTGGTCATGGCTGACTTCTGGACGTCAATAGCTGAATCCTGTCCATATACACAGTCCTCAGCAAACAGAACAGCATAGCATCAAATGATGCACACTGGCTGTTACATCCGTGCACTAGGCAAGGATTTTTCACTTTGTGTCTCTTGTTCCCAGCCTGCTGGTGATGATAAGAAACATTTTATCTGTTTACACATTTCGAAAGTCAGGAATTTCGAGCTCTTACATAGAGTTTTTATTGCACTAAAATATCACCAGCCGCTCTGCTAAAGAAAGTCAGACAATTCTTCATGGTATTCAAGAAAGCACCTGAGGCAAAGGGCACATAAAGAAATAGGAGTTATTCCATCAAAACATAAGAAAACAACTCTCTTATTCTGAGAGTGATCGAACACTGGAAGAGGTTGCCCAGAAAGGTGGTGCAGGCTCCATCCTCGGAGATGTATACACTCAAAACCTGACTGGGCACAGACCTGAGTAACCTGCTCTAGTTGTCCCTGCTTTGACCAAGCAGGCTGGACTAGACAATCTCGAGAGGTACCTTCCAACTTCAGCTGTTCTGTGATTCTGTGAAAGTCATAAATTTTACACACTATCCAGGACAAAAACAAGACATACTATGCTGATTCTATATTGCACCCTCTTTGGGTACAATTCTTCTAAACTATTTAATCACCATGTAACAAGCTGCCAACAACAAGTTACTATCACAAAGAAAACTTATGCATGTAACTTCCGTTTTCTTGAATTTCCATTAATCTCTCTCCTATAACATTTTACACACTAAAACAGTTTATTTCATTACCTGTGGACAACCCACACTCATTTTCCTTTCCCCTCAGTCTATGCAAAATCATATCTGAAATGACAAAAAATGTGATCATCTCACTGAAAAGAAAACAAACCCTGCTCAAATATACCTGGATGAAGATATATGCATGACTATTGAATCCCTCAGAACTTCTGTCTAAAATGCGGCATTTTTATGTCAAAAGCAGGAAGCTGTATTCACCATGTGGGGGTGTAAAACCTATCATGACAGAGATGCCAGGCTCTTTACAGATATCCTGAACTTCTGAGAGGATTCAGCTGTATTCCAGCACTTTACCAATATTGTTCACCTGGTACACAGTACCTCCCTTCTAAAGGAATCAAAAACAGAGACTAAGGTTCCCAAGAAGCATCAGCAACACTTTGGTCTCTTGCTCCCACAATGATGCCCAGTCTTTTAGTCCACAGTATTCCCTAGTCAATTTAACAGATTTACACTGCCATTCAGACTTCCTGGCTATAAAATGACACCAACACACAATTCTAATACAGGGCTCTTCAATCCTCTGAATTATACTTAAATTCTACTGAAATACCATGTCTTTGGTGACAGTGACAAAGCAAACTTCACTAAGCTGTGTTTAAAAGGACTCCAAGCGAAATGAAACTAATTTTCACTTTAAACTTGATTTTGAAACTGAAATACCATTACTGCTCAAGCTTTTCAAAAAATGCATGCATGCTTTTCTCCTATCTAAATACATTTCATTAGAGAAATATTTTTTCATTCTGTTTACAAAGAGGATTAGAAAGCATTGCATCTTTCACATAAATATAAAACCCTGCAACCCATCAATTTGAAAATTTGTACTCATCAGTCTCAACCCATGGGAACAGCAAAAATACCTGCAAGAGGAGATGTGGGAAACACAATGCTTTGCAGGTAAGGTAATTGACACTAGATGAGACTTAGATCGCTCACGTGAAGTTTCAAATTCTTTCTCTGCAGTTTATAGAGCCCAAAACAATTAGGTTTTCAAGTAGGAAGAAAGCATATCCTAGAAAAAATTATTATTATTCCCACAAGGCACAGTGATATTCCATCTCAAAATACATACATGGACAGACCCACTTAACAACAAACAAGCAAAAAATCTGGCTGCTGACTAAACAGCAAAACAAAAAGCAAAGGAAAAAAGCAATTACAAAATGATGAGCCAAGTACACTGAGTTACGCGCTTGCTGTTGCTGATCCACCCACAGAGCACGTTGTGTGCCATTTGCTTTGCTGCAGGTGGGTGAACCCAAGAGCCAGAGGCACAGAAGCCCATGCACAAACATTTTTGTCTCTCTCTCAAGCTCTCCTTTTTAACCCACATTTTCAATTCTTTCTGCTGTACCAATGTTGTTATCTCTAACAGGGCAACATATGAATCAAAATCAGAAAAGTCACAGTGGGAAATTTGTCGTAAGCCGGTTATCCACGGTGTATCCCTGCATTAAGCAAGGCAGGTTAACTAGATAAGCCTTCAGTCGTTCAGAAAAGCAGGATCAAAGCAGGTAACTAATTTGTAAAGATAAGCCATTCCTCACCACAAATGGAGACGTAAATTTAAAAAACCACACTGAAAATATATGGGATAATTAATTCACAGTCATTATAAGATGCAACATAACTGGCTGCTGCATTTACACTTTTCTAATACTGTAACACAAACATCTAAGGGGAAAGAAACATGATTTTCAGTAACTCAGCTCACACCTATTAAGGACAGTTAGCTAAGCCAATAGGCTTTGGTACTGAATTATTAAGAATGTGATTCAAATCAACAGTTATTCAGAAAACAACAATACCAAAAAAGATTTTCACTGCAGTGGAAAAAAGCACACATGATATGCTTCAGCTGTGTACAATCTGTTCACCTGTACAGTTCAAAACAATTCAAACAAACTTACAGCTTGCAAATCACATATTACTCCAGGCCTCTGAGAAGAGATTTCTACTAAGAGATTTCTTCTTTTTTCATTAGAATGGCTCAAGGAAGCAAGAGACAGGATTAAGTCAAGCTATGAGTCACTAGGTAATACAGATATTTGTCTCGCACACACAAAAACAAGTATCTGAAAATGATTTTATATTCAATTAAAAAAAAAAAATCCCAAGAAGAAAATTTACCTCCTAGAGGTGATCATGAGCCAATTTCGTGAATACTTTCACAGATGGGAAAACCTATTCATTTGGTTGAAATCATTCATGGGAAGGATGAGGTCAGAAATTATCTAGCAAAGTACAGTTAACAACACTACAATAACTTGTAAATAATCAATAATTCTGCAAATAAATGAGTACCTTGGGACAAAAACCACTTGGTTTCCAGTTGCTCTTACAGGTGAAAAACACAGAAGGTAGAAATTATGTGAGATTCCAATTCTAAGGATAGAGTGTATTACGATATCCTGATAATAAATGTTTCTTCACAACGAGATGATTTGAAAAATGGATGAGTATGCACGCCCAGTTTAGGGCAAGGATTTCATATCACAACATCCTACTTATTGTAGCAGAAATGCATCTCAAGCTCAACACACATCCAAGTCTTTGCAGAACCAACTTAGGCCCCTCCAAAGCAAACTCTGTCTCTCTCTGGTCATTCTCCTCTTTCCTGAGGGACACAGGAGATCCTGATGTCTCACTTCATTTACCCAGTAACTACAGGCAGCACTACAGTTTCATCAGTAGGATCCTTCAAACAGCCCGTATCTTTGCTCTTCCCCAGCACCGTTTTCCCTCTCTGTTTGCCCAGAACTACTGGCATATGTCCTGGCTCCTCACAGTCTTCTGTGCATGGCAGTACTCTCACCCGTTCATTTCATCTCAACTTGGGCATCTGCCCATTTTCCTACCATTCCAAATTCTTCATACCCAAAATGAAACAAACACCAATAAGAAGTCCTCTCTTCCTTGTCCCCGAGAAATAAATCTCTTCTGCCAGATACATGCAGCTTCCCCTGTGCTAATTCCTCCAAAACTTGGACAGGGTTTCTACCTGTCAATTATTTCTCTTTAGAGGTGACGGGCTGAAAGTAATGTCACTTCTTAGAGTCAGTAGGTGGATGAAGCTTTTGGCAACTCTCCCAGAAACCCTTTTCATGTTTCTGCAAGATACTGCTGGGGCAAAGTTGCTAATCTACAACTGTGCTGCAAATCTCAGCCCAAGAACATATGTTCTTGTGCTGTCAAGAGAGAGAACTGCAGTGAAAACATTACATAGTGCCAACCACTCACAAAAGATATATGGGTGCTCAAGCCCAATGCACTGAGCAGAAAATTAAGATTGTTCTCATTGCTTTTCTCAAAATGTCTGTGTCATCTATAATCAATGAAACAGTCTGAAACAAAGCACAGCCATCTCTTTGTTATCTGAGTAGCTGAAGAAAACAACCTAACATAAGGAAAGTACTGAGGACTTGTTATAGCTCAAATAACACAAACACATAGAGAAAAATTCATTGTTAGTACTTTGGTAAGAGATTGGCAAGAGGGACTTCAAAAATGCACCATTTAGAATAATAATACAAATGAAATTGTTGCTAATACTGGGAAAGGAAACAAGAATTCTTAATACCCATTCCTAAGAGAAATAGGATTGGCTACAAAATCTTGACTTACATGAAGAAATCAAGACCCCGAAAACAGAAAAAAATCAGTCTAGCATAAATGAACCAAGGATTAATGCATAACGCACACTGCATAAGCTATTATTTAATTCCAGATATTTACTGCATCTTATCTATTTAAAACAGTGATCTGTTCTATTCAAATGATCGATATACAGTGTGCAAAAAAGATAAAAGAAATTATCAGCACCTATTGTACTAACTAATGTAACTTTAGTTCTTTCCAGTCTTCTTGATTTAATGTTCTCTGGTGCCTTGCTTCCCATCACTACATGAGATCATACGCATTCCTTTCCAATTTGGTCACCATGCTCCAATAGACATGAAATATTTTCACAAAAATCAAGAGTAAGTACATGCTGAACAACTAATGATGCAAGAAGACTAGCATGAAAGATTAGCTGCTGTTCAATTCTCTCCAATTTCTGCTAACTTCAGACACTCAAACAAATCTGATTATGCTATGTATAGCCCCTCATATCTATGCTTGTGGAGTAACAAAGTGTCATCTCATTATGATTTCACAAAAATTAACTGAAAATGTTAATACTTCAAATGTATTAGATTATCATTTTTCTTCTCTGAATCAGATTAGTATAAAAGACATTTTTACAAAACAGCACACACTTTTGTGCCACACCAGTACAAGTGACAGAAAACATACTATTACCTGCCTGAAATCCTGATCAAGCAGAAACCTGACGATACCAAGTTAAACTGACACCTCTGCATGAACGGGGACCTCAATGCCTATGAGGACTGAGCTTTTATAGATGCTTTTAAAATGACCAAAAGCCCACTGAAAATAGTTTGGTTCATTGGCAGTTTATAAAGACTTCTTTATTTGGGGTGTGTGAATCCTGACTGCTGAGACTTAGTTTGCATTTATACTACAAAGAACTAATAGGAATGAGGGGGAAAAAAAGAAAAGCTATAATAAGCTGCATATTTTCCAAGAGGACTTTGTGCTGTGTAGTCAGAACAGCAAGCAAAAGTGCAACATTCTTTTAAAATTAATCATTTCTATTAGAAAATTTTTTCCTTTTGAGTTTGTCTGCAAGTTGCCATCACAGTTATGGGCAATAATGGGATCTGTACAAAAGGGCATGGTTCTTCCAATTTTTTCAATATTACACTGAGAAGAGAGCTTCTTGCTGACTTCTCTAGCAAATAATGCAATTCATGTAGTGATACTGAAATCATATTGAAAAAAATGAAGGAAAAAATACTCATTCTACATTTCACTGCTGTATTTTTAAGACTGTTATCAAGGAGAGAAATCATTTGCAATTTGTGCTTTGTATTACTTGACTAGAGCCTCAGAAAGTACAAATTAGCAATGCTGTGTTAGCAAGACAAACCAGATCAGCTGTGGGCATGCAGATTATTCACTGACATTAGGCCTTCTACAGAGATCAGTAAAAATTAATACAGACATGGTCTATCAGCATTAAGAAAAAGCTGAAAAATAAAAACTTTGCAGAATAATGAGTAATCAGAGGTTCAACTACAGCTAATGGCAAAAATCAAGTTTTTAGAGTCCCTGCTGTGGGCATCACTAAGACTCTGTGAAGGGCAGGAGACATGTGACTCAAACACTTCTCTGCTGCTGATGGGGTTTGGTGGACAAGGTCAAAAAACACAGGTTTAAACCAGGAGCAGATAAGAGAAGGAGAAAACAATTCAAGATTCACGCACATTTGTCATTTATTTAATAAAGAGGGAGAAAGAAATATACCTTTCTTTCATGAGCACTGGGAACGCCAGGGGTGTTCTGCTTGAGGAAGCCTGCTGTTGTGGACCACCTGGTAGGGTTTTTCCGCGAAGGCTCTTCTGAAGAAAAATTTGTGTCACTCACAGAGGTTGAGAGGCCAATAAGTGCAGGGTCACTACTACGTCGGACATGGAGAGGCATATCTGAAGAATAAAACAGACAGTAAATAAACACTGACTAGATTTAAAATGTTTTTGACAAAGGAAAAATATTTTTTCAAGCTCTAGAAGGGCGGCTGCGACCGAATGTGGTTTCACAGAGTAAGGAGTTATTGACCTCAGCACAGCTCCTCAAGGACAAGGTCTGTTCCCTCGAAACCACAGCCTTGCTGCTTGGCCGCACAAGGAGAAAATGAAGGGAAAACCAAACTCTTTGAACCTAGCACAGCTTGGTGGCTTTCCAAGTACAAACACAGCATCCCTCCTATCTGTTGAGTGTCGCGTAAAATAAAAAGATTCAACATAAACTTGAACAACTGAGAGGCTAAGGTGACATACAGGTATTTTAAAGAGCAAGTAGCCAAAGCCTGGTGACAAAGTAAGGGGTGGACTAGGACGAGGTGTCCCCCACTCCACTGCTGATGCCTCACTCAAGGCATCACTGCCAGGGCTGCAGCCTGGGCACTGCTAGCACCACTGCTGCCAAGAAGCTGCCGTCCAGCCAAGGCAGTCTCCTTGCCTTCTAAAATATACTCTGCATTTCTTTCTCACAACTTATGGAAGACACTGTTTTCTACTCTGCATTTTTCTTTTGCCTCTTCCTGACAGCTCAAACAAGATCTGTGCTGATTTACCCTGATTCTCTTAGCCGTCCAGCTGGCATGACTGACAGGAGAAAAATATTTCATCAGTAAAAAATGATGCAGCAGGCAGGTAGACTGATTGGAAACAGATAAGGTTTTCTTAATATATGTAGAGGTCACATCCATTCTGGAAACTTCGATGGCACATTAAAGTTAGTTTCTTTTGAAATACAACTTAATTTTTTCCAATTTCATTTATTATCCTACAACAAATACCCACACATCTATCCTCTCCTTGCCCGAACAGAAGTTTCACTGCCTGAATTTGTGACCTCTTAGTACTCTCCCACTCAGCATCAGAACAGAGAGGCTGTGATTTAACAGTTTTATTTCTCTTTACTGCTGCACTGGGAACTCTGAATGCAAAGTGCAGACGAAAAAGGTGAAAGCAATGGCACATAAGCAGTTGAGTCAGTGGGAAAGGCACACTGGGCAACAGCTGAGAATAAAAACCAGGACTAGGTTTAATGGTTTGATGAAACAGTTCCCAAGGAAACTGAGGGTGCATGTCTGGTGATACTAACAGGAAAACACAGTGACAGGAGTTGTTTGTTAAATGACTTGTCTTAATCTTGATAATAGCTTCATGTTAATGTTACATTTAATAATTTTAAAGAATCTTATTTTGCAGGGCATTATGAACACACTGAGAAATACAGTAAGTCATGCCACACAATGAAAATATGAGAGTTTTTTTAATCCACTAGGACTCCTGCTGCTGAGATATAAACAAGTGTTACATGACAAACACCAAAACAGACAATCTATTTCATGTTCATTCTGGTAAACAAGAATAACAAAGAATTAATGTTTTTTCCCCACAACTGTTGTACTATTTCTCTTTCCTTCCAATTTCTTTTTTTAAATTTTCATAACAAAAGGTAATTTCCAGCAAATAAAATGCTTTCTTTTATAAATATGTATACATATATTTATACACATACACGTAACTGTATAATGGAACTAGAATTAATTAAAGGAATATTTCATGAAAGATCACTAATTATGCAGGAAAGTCTTAATGGTCAGAGTTAAGCCTGCTAAGCATTTGATTTCTCAGTATATACTCACAGACTCTAACAGAGGGTTTTTCTTTGACTGCCTTGTTTTCAACTACTTCAGGTTTCATGAAGCAGCTGAAGGCAAAGCATCTCCTTTCCCCCTTGACAGCAAACACACAAACAGTGCCCTATCAAACCACAGGAGATCTCTGAACAAAGGTGGCTCAGCTGCAGCCCCCGCCAGCGCCCCAGCACGCAGGATGAAGTGACCCCTTCCCAGCAGTGCCTGTGCTGCAGGCGCAGCCCCGAACACACACTCTCCTTTATTAGACCAGCCTGAGCCAAAAAGGGGCTCTGTAGTATGTAGTGCCACTCAAGAAAAACACCAATCTATATTTGTTCCAAGCAGCAGCCCGTGCATATAATCATGTTTGCCTTCGCTACCCACCTCACAGCAGAGAATTACAATTTCCAAACATGAGTTCATTTGCTCCTTATGCTTGTACGTCTATATATAAGCAGGGTGATAGCTAAATGTTCTTGTATTTTTACACTTCTTCTTCAAATTGCTTGACAAAACAAAAGTTCAGTTGGGTGAACTTCTGTAAGAAGAGAAGCCAAATTGCCAACAAAGAAAGAAAGGATGAAACTGGAAATCAAGCCAGCGTTTTCTAGAGAGGAGCAAGCCATTATCTCTGTCTTGGCTTTTGCTTTGTAGTGAAAACCTGACAGTTTGCACAATGGTGAGCAGAGACTCTTCAAAATCCAGGTAGTCAATTATGCAGTGGAATTCCCAAATATTAATATGCTCCAGAGAAAACATTAACAGGAGTAGCTTTTTTACAAAATCTACTCACAGATGAGCCACCTTTAATATGACCAGTTTCATTTTAGTAAAGTTAGCTATTGAAATATTTTCAGACGTTTACCGAACATTTAATCAGATCTTAAAAAAAGGGTATTCTGTCAATATAAAGATACAAATTATCTAGTCTAGTCTCTTCTTATGAGAAGGTTCCATACGTAAAGAAAAGTGATTTGTTTTACTAAGCTAATTTTGCAATAAAGTGAATTATAGAAGACAAAAATTTGTGTGTGTTGCATCTATGTATTTCCCAATTTAACGAGAAATTTAAACTTGTGGCATTATTTTTTTTATTACTGGAATGGGACAGGCACACAGAGCTGGCTCTAATGCATGCTGCTTGGCAACGGTCAATAGGTCTTAATCCAAGAACTAAATCTTGTTCACACTATGTTAACCACAAGCCGTAAACATGATCTCCTGCATGCTCTTCAGTTCTGTTCTGAGAGACCATTCTAACTTGGGTTTGATACTCTCCATTAAAACAACAACATAAAATAAAATCTTGAACAGATTTTTCTTTTTAACCAATATATTGTTGGTTACAATCCTCTAGTTTACAGAATTTGAATAGAATTTATAGATTTGAAGAAGATATACTTTGAAATACTAAAAGGAAAATCAAAGGAAAGGAACTTAATAATTAAACCACAAGATGAAGCACGCATGGGACCGATGCAATGTCACTGATTCCAGGATGATGGCTGATACTGTTTGAAGTCTGTGGTTTCTTTGAAGAGTGGATAAAACAGCAATGAACTCTAATCACAAGGCTTCAAATTCTCTGTGGCACTAATGCACTGTAAATATTGATTTGCTTCTGCAGCTAAGGTGCCTTTTAAATAAGCACTTGAAACGGTAAATCTAATAATGAATTACAGGAAGTTTTAAAAGTCTAAGGAATAAAGAAAAATTAAATTAAAAATCCTGAAAGTTACCATTAACTCAGTTCTTGAGCCACATTCAAGGACTTGAAGTACTCAACCAAGAGTCAGCTTCAGAAAGAATTATGTTGACAGAGAATCCCATTAAGTTATGTATACAGCCAGAATTCTGCTAGAAAATGGTTATTTGTAGGATAGATCCAAGCTGTATAACAAAATGCTCACATTCATAATCATGAAATTCTGACTGGAAGTCTCATTTTATTAAAAGCAACAGCAGTTTCACTATAAATTATAAAAACAGCCAATACACATTTTATAACCATCTTTAAATGTTAAGAACACGGAGTTGTACCTTCCCTTCCTGCCAGCAATTCCATTTTTATTTTAAAAGGGTCATCACCTTCTCTGATTTTCAAATATGCTCACGAGCAAAAGCATTTGAGGTTCTGGCAAATTTCATCCATAAAGCTGAGTATGTTGTCCTGCGTGCAGGCACTCAGCACAATGGATGGTGGTCCCCCAGAGCAGAGCTAATATATACCTTCCCATACCAATTTCCTCTTGGATGTCAGCTTGGAGGGCATGGCTAGAAAAATACATACTTATATTTATATAGCATGCCCAAGATAATTTTACTTTGTGAAGGTTTCAACTGATGCTTCAGCTCCCCAGTGCCACTGCACTTTGTGCAATTTGGTGTGCAGTGGATTTAAGGCACAGAAATGAAAAAATGATCTTAGAGTCATTTCCGGCCATCTCACACAGACCATCAGGCTCATGACAGATGAGTAGACCGGAAGAGGACTTTTTTTTCTCTCCACACTCTAGAGACATCTCTGGGAAAATGATGAATCAGTAAAATAAAAAAACTCTGTGGGAAATAGTAGCTTTTAACAAAAAAGCTGCTCAGGTTAGACAGAGTTCCTGAACTCTATGCACATATCTACGTACATCCATAGATATGTATGTACATCAGGGTGCACGGTGTACACAAAACACACATAGATCCTAGGCAGCATCAAAAAACCAGTCTGGGGATGGGAGATAGAAACTGAATAGCTTTGCTCTCTCCACTGCCCATCCAGCTCAGCATTCTGCTCAAATCCTCATCTGGAGCCCAAGAGAAAGGATGAATCAGGGTCATCCTGGGGCTGAGGAAAGCAGGACTGCTTCTTTCAGCTTGAAGTACTTGAAACTACAAGTTAAGGCTTTGTCTGTATTTAACTGAAATATCCCTTAAAAAATATTTAGATTAGCCTTGAGTTTCACACTCCAGCACAGCTCCTGGAGTTCTGGTTCCAATTTCAGTAGGTTCAGTTCATCTCCTTGTTCCACTCAGTTGGACATAGAAAGAGCCAAACATCCCTTATGACATTCAAAAGCTCAAATCCCCATACCAGTTCAACTTTCCTATCTGCAAACCTCTAAAGAGGTGATGGTAACTTCCAAAGACCACCGAGGATGTTGTAGACTTGACTATGGATAGAAGAAAAACAGTTAGAGACAGAAAGCAGCTGATTGTGAACTTATCTACAAACTGCATTAAACCCTAGCAGCAGCTAACATAAGACAGCACTGCTCGACAAGATTAACAAAACAGTGCAAATCAAATGTAGGCATCTTGAATTAGAAACAAACAAACAAAAAAAAACCTCCAAAAAAAAGCCCAAGAAACCTTAAGCCATTCCAAGAGGTGAAGAACCACTGCTGGGAAAAAGGCACCACCCGTCCTGAAGAAGAAAACAGGCACACTATAGGAAGATGACAGCTGGGAGAGACACAAAACAGGAGCACTGCAAAGGTACCACCAGCTGCAGATCTTTTTAGAAACATACTTTTGAATGTCACATTAAAGCAGGAGGATATACATATATATTTATATATATATATATATTTATACACACACCACCAACTCTCTCCTCATGGCCCAGAGCAGTATTTTTCTCTCTCCTAGAACCCATTCCACTTTTAAGTAATGATTATTTAAAAAATAATTTGCAGCATTTCCAAATGGCAAATCTCCAGAACTTGTTTATTTGTATTATTCTCCCCAAGCTTATCCTTCTGTCACTAGTTACCTTCCCTTCCCTAAAAAAACCTCTTTTCATATGTCACATACATGTCAATGCTCCCCTAAACAGTGCTACACAGCACATAACCGTTGCCTCTTTTATTTCTCTATTGCTGTTTATTTTGTAAATATTATTCCAGTCTTAACTTGTTCAGAAGGCATTATTCAGAATAGTGAATTTCTTTTATGAAATACTCTCAGTGCTGTTCAAATCCTTTCTGTCGTTTTTCGAACTTTCATGCAAATACATAGTCAACAGTAATCATATTTGGGTATTTTATTGTCATGGTATCAACCCAGAACATCCACAGAAATCCTAAAACTTTTTCTGTAGTCTCACTCCAGCATCTGTCTTGATAATTGAAGTATAAGTTCAGTTTAGATCAATGTTCTTATACATTTATCTTCTATTTATTCAGGCTGAATCAAACTGTATTCTGTTGTGTAGTACATCTCTCTTGGGTTCTATATCTTTCCTTCGTTCATGCTATTCTGTTTTCCCAGTCTATCAACATCCGGAAATTTAATTAACATACTCTTTACAGTACTGATTCTCTCAGATTTACAGACGTTAAATAAAACCAAAAGTGACAGGAGGCCTCATGAAACCCTATTGGACAACAATCTCTAGACTAAGATTGCCTTCAATTTTTAAGATTTCTGTGCTGATTTTCAATCCATACTGAAGTGTTTATGGTCACATTTCAAGACACTTAAATTTCTACCAAATGCTTCTACATTTGCAAATATTACATGAATTACACAGCATTTACCTGCAAATGCCAAGTATTTTGTATTCATGGCTTTCCCTTTCAGAATTACAAGAAAGGTGACATAGTTCAGATAATTAGCATTTCTCTACTTGAAAATATGTTTATGCTTAAAAAGATCAACTTCTGAAATTAATTTTTCTACATTCAGAACTCTTGGTTAAATAACAGGACTTCCACTGCTCTTACAGAGAACAAAATCATTGTTTTACACAGTTCCAGGTATTTATAACTACTTCACGTACAAACCAACTGTTTTCAGTTGTTCTTCTAGCAATTCATCGTTAAACAACAGCTTACATACTTCTCACAGACATATTTTCAATGCTATCAAATATTCTCTGTTTTCTTGTATCTTTGGTTTTAAAATGGCACATTTATAAACATTTGCACATGAAATCATGACAAGTCACCATCAGCCTGTTTTCCTCCCACCACTGCCCCATGCAGTTGGAGGTCTGGCAGGCAGCCACACCAGGAGCAGGGCAGAGGCTGGGCCACAGCACTAAAAATGCACAGCATGGTCTGGCAGATGGCAGATAAATGCAGCAGGTTATGTCCCCAACCATCACATAAATGTAGAGAAAAGACACTTGGCTGTGTAAAACACACAAACAGAAGCACACTGCATGCTAGCACACCTTTAAGAAACACAGGACATTATGTTAGCATGCCTGTGATCAAAAGTGACTCATAGAACAGTAAGATCATTTCTGGAAGAATGGACAACAGTGAAAAGAACACAAGCAAGCCACCAAAAAAAAAATTCTTACAAAGGAGAAGAAAGAAGAAAAGTCTTTACTTTCCTAGTATAATTTTCAGTTTCTTTTAATAGAACCTAAGTTTTCCATTTTCCCAACCATGACTGCTCAATGACTTTGAAACTCAGAAATAAAAAAACAACCTGACACAGTCATATTTTAATAATGAGGTAATGTTTAATCCTTATCTTGAAAGACCTTTAAAATAACAATCTTCCTTCTCTTTCTCTAATATTCTTTCTTCTTACTTTTGAATACCAAGATCCAGGAAGAAAATGATGATTGCACCCTGAAACTCAAATTACTTAGACACTGACTTTTAAAGCTAATTAGAGAAAGATCTTTAAAACTGAAATTAAAATTTAATTACCTACACCCTCTTTGTCTCTTTTCTCTGGGCTCTTTTCTAAAATGCAAATAACTTTGCATGCCAAAAGAAAAGACAAAAATGTCAGATTTTACAAATGTTCTACTCAGATCTGTCAAAAAATTGTGTTTCAGTATATTTTAATGAGCTAAAGTCTCAGGGTTTTGGGTACATTCTTCACAAATTTCCTTAAAACATGCTGGATTACCTCTTTACCCATTTTCATGCTACTGCTATAAACGTAAGAAAAAAGCACTTCTAGTCCCCCAGATGCCAAAAAGTTTTGCAAAAATTTGTGCCTTACTTCTTCAAACAGTTGTGTGACAGCAGAAACATCATCAGCTTTTCTGCTGCTGAAGTTATTTCGCTTTCATTAAAGATCATGCCTTGCTAATAATACTATGATTGATATTTAGTTATTTTATAATGAAGACACTGTATTACACATCTTCATTCTGCAGTGCAAGCAAGAGTTTACAGTGACAGGAACAAATTCCTGGCTGCTTTGAGTTGATAAAACTTCACCACTCTGAGACACAGGAAGGAAGTTGACAGATATTTTTCTTACCACAACTTTGAAAAATCCCCTGAAACTTAATGGAAAAATTCCTCCTGTTAGTAAACACAATGCAGTGCTATGAAAACTGCTGAATGTTTATGGTCTAAATGCTTTGGGTAGGCTCAGAAAGGAAGGAAGACGCTTGCAATGTTTTCCTGGATAGAAGAGAAAAAACATAGATGCAACAATAGGATTTAGACTGTAACTTGAAGAGCTCAGTTGGGAAGAACAAGGAATGATATGATGTGTATAATACACAGTACAGTTCTTTCATCAGTGAGTTTCAGTCAGAGAAAACCCGCTGTGGTTGCCAATGTCATGACCCTCTTCTGGTCCTCAGGCCACCACTGTGCTTTTATGTGAGAAGGAAAAGGGGTGGGGAGAAGTGCAGTACCCTGCAGTACCAGATATGAGGGGTCCAGTACTACTTGTCAGTCTATATCTATTTCTGACTTATTAGAGAATAGGGTTTCTTTCAACATCTGTTGCCAACACAGCCTCGTACATCACTACATGACCTCATATGTGAAGTGAGAATTCCTATGTGGATCATATGCAGATGCCAAAGAGTTAAACATGCTTAATTGCAATTCAGCAGGTACATGTGTAATCAGCAAGAGATTTGGCACTATACAAGTCCTTACAAAGCTGGTACTGGAATCTTTCTCCTTCCCTGCTCTTCATCAAAACCTAATGCCTCATCCACTGGCTCATGAATTACACTGCAAATTGACTTGACAGAAAAGTAAAGGCCTGCACTGCCCACAGGGCTACAGAGCCTCCAGGCTGCCCATCAGCATCCTCTCTGCAGGAACTGCCCAGTGAAGGAAACCCTACAAACCAGCCATTCCCGGGGCAAACAGCAAGGAAATGAAAACCTGCAGCATTTCTACCAAGGTTCAGAACGGAAAAAAAAAACTCCAAACTTCTGGATTAGTAAGACATCATGATGGCACCATCAGTCTAGTGAGTACACAGGGTATGGGAAATAAAGGGTGGCAGCAGGGATCCTACTTGTGTCTTAATTACGGGAACAATGAACAAGTTACGTATGATGGTTGTTTACCTCATTTCTTTTTGAAGCAGTAAGGTAAGAGGTATTTCTTTGCCAGTCATCAGATGAATGCTCAGTCTTTGGAGGCGTCTGGCTGTCAATCTGCTACTTCTCCATGTTTGTGTGGAGAAGTTCCTTGCCACTGAATGGGCACTTGGCAACCCTCCTTTTCAGGCTGGGGTGAACATGGCTGGCTCCAGCCTCACTCCACTGCAGAGAAGTCCAGGAGTCATCAAAAACTGAGCTGGGGGGTTTTTTTTTGAGATATAAAAACAATCCTGGATATCACAGGCCACTGTCAAGCTGGAGAAGGCAGTAATTTAGGGATAGCAGTGCCTGGAGGTGGATCTGAACCTGAGTTACACAAAATCCAAATAGCTTCCTTACAGAAATTATTTAGAGAGATTTTTAACTGAAGCATAATAATTATGACAACCAAGCAAACTTGACCACAATAATTTGAAGGGCTGGGGTTTTTGGGCAGAAATTATATGTGCATAGCTACTGCACAAAATACAAAAAAATACAGAACATGTGGGAAGGAATAGCCTCTATGCACTCTACTGAGTTTCCAACACAGCAAACAAAATTTACAGCTAACATCTATACTAAGACAGAGCAAACATAGTCCTGAACTTCTATTAAAAATTACCAACAGCTTCTGCAATTTTAATGGCACTTGCTCTTGTTTCCATGACAGAAACATTTACTAGGATTATTAGAGGCATGTTGGTACATTCATGAAACATGCTCTCATTATCAAATGCTCTCTCGTTATCAAATCTCTGTGAGCTAACGTTCCACTGAACTCCTATCTGCTGCTGATGACCAAGAAGAGCAAAAGATCTCAAGCAGAACTAGGAAAAGGCCACGTCATGCCACCCCATGCGCTCAGATAAACAATATTTAGCAGAAGGCTCTTCTGCACGCAGGGACTAATACAGCTCAAAGGCAAAGCACAGAGCATAAGGATCTCAAGAATATTATTTTCTGTCATTCAGTTGCAAGTATCAAGCTGAATCCCCACAGACACATCAAGCATTTGTGTGTTTAAGTAATGAGATGAAATGCCACCAACCCTCCTCATCCACAGGGGATGCACGGCAGCGGAGCTGCCATGACCATGACATGGGAGGGCAAATAGTTGTGCTCTCTGCAAGCAGATGTGACGTTGTGCCTGACCTTTAATTGGAGGTAGGTCAGAGAACAGTCTGGGAAGCTGCAAAGTTTGGTGACTACACAAAACTAATGGTGACCAAACAAGGTCTTTCCAACTACAGAGTGGGGAATAAGAAGCTGCAGCTTCAACACAACATGCTAAAATCTTCTCATTAACTGTTAGCATTAAAGATCACCTTCTGCAGAAAACTCCAGTGTTTCCAGTAGCCAAATAGTAAGACAATTTAAACTACACTGGAAGTCGTTTTTAAATTGCTCAGATAATGCCCACAATGGGACAATAACATGTAACACCTGCTGTTCTCCAACAGGTGACAGACCAACAGACATCCTTCATTCTTCTTCTTTTCTAGAAACAGATATCCACTTACTGTTTAAAACCATGCCTAGCCAGCAGTAGGAAACTAGTGCTGCTTGAAGTAAGTGCAAAGTCGAGCATCTTTACATGTGCTTTTCAAAGTCCCCTACAACAACAGAGAGCATAAATTGTTCTCTTCTGGAAATGAAGAACATTTTCTACACTTAGAAAAACTTTGGCAACGTCTTTTTTTAAAAAAAATTTTATTCTCCCCACCCCCTCCCATCCTTTTTTTTCCCCATTGCTCTCCTTCTACAGCCCTGGAAACAAGCAGTTACACTGCATGCTTAATTATGTGCCTCTCACTCCATTTTTTTTTATTTCACATTGCCAAATCTGAAGAGAGTAAAAAATTATTCCTAAAAGTTCAAAACCAAGATTAAGCCAATAGAAAGAACTTCAACTGAGGTTCAAAAGGAAGTCTTGCTATATGAAAGACAGTTCGTGAATTTTTGGATCAATGACTTTTCATGCTTGCAGTTGCCAAATTTCATTAGAATTTGTGATTGGTTCTAGCCCAGAGATGAAGATCATCTTTCTTAGTGGAGAAACAGCTTTAGCCAGAACTAACAGAAGATATTTACTGAAATACTATGGTATATACTTCATGCCAGAATTTGTCAGATTCCCAGCAGCTAACTTTTCCAAGCTGTTTCCACACCACAAGGCTCACTCCTTGTCTCACCCTAGAATGTGCTACAATAATTTCAAGTATCTGCACGCAGAGAGGGAACATGAGGTGGACAAATTTTATTTTATAATATCTATAAATATTTATTATTATTATTATTCATTTTATGCTATTAGGGAATTCTCATTTTTTATCATTCTTCAAAGGAGATTAATAAGGTAGTTATTTTCTGCAGCCCAAAATTCATTGATACACTGAAATGAGAAAACGAGCGGATTGTCAGCATATATTACTTGGTCTTCTTCCATTAGCGTGAGTAATTGGAGGTTGTTGCTTGAACATGAGGAATGTAAACACATTCAAAGGAAAATCAATAGCCCAGGACACGTTATCCTGGAAATGCCCTGCACATAGTCAGCTGGACAAGAGGACTCTGCAAAACCCCTCAATCTCTGCACTCTACATGAAGCAGAAAAGAACATGCTGTTCTAACTGGTCTCGCAACTGAATGTCTGCACCTGAACCCAGACAAACGCCTTGTGTACTTGTACACCTCGCTCTCTTCCAAGACCTCCGTGCAGAAAGATTGTAAGTTAACAAAATCTCTGCTGAGGACGGACAGAAGGAAAATCGGGACAACAAAGGAACTACAGTTGTTCTAGTTCCCCAGAGCCCATGGCCAGGGCTGCTTTCCACGCGGGCTGATGGACAGAGTGCTCGCTTCCCTGAATGCCACACAGCCCCGCAGTGTCAAGGCTAATGACCTCGGTCCATGGGGAAATGTATCCAGGCGTAAAGCAGGGACATGGAAGGGTCACTCTCCATCCAACCGCCAGCATGGAGATGCAAAGGAAGAGCTGCTTTTCTAGGTAAGTGCCCCAGCTGCACTGAGATGCTAGTTAAGATGTAAAGGACAGCTGTAAGAGCACTATGGCATCCAGTCCTCAGCATCCACAGGCTTCCTCTACCCACCTTGTACCTGCATATCCATAAGATGGTCCTGTCATAAGCAAAAATAAAATTCAGTGTAATAATACTTTTAGCTTAAGTTAATTCTCCACAAAGGTTCTGTGGAATGCAATTCCTCAAAATTTTACACTCCTCAAAAGAAAGTTATCTTGCATAAAAGAAAGCTACAGCAGAAGAGAGCCATCTCCTGTACCAATGGAGCTATTTCTTTAACCTACCCGAGAGCAAAGGATTTTAGGGAACAAGTCTTATTATCGTCATTTTTATATTATATTAGAATTTAGAACACTTCCTAGTAATAAGACCTCCCTATCATATTGATTTTCAGTCCATGCATCCTTACATGGCTTGTACAAAACACTGGCCATTCACAGAATAAACACAAGGAAGATGTACAAACAACTCTGAGTAGAAGAACATCCATAGGCTCTCACAGATCATCAACTTCTCTGCAGCGTGCACCACACAATGTGCTTCCAGCAGGAACCACCTCTGTTTTTCGAAGTGCTTAGTTAAAAATCTGAAAATTAAATGGTCTCATTCTACACTGTTTTTACATTAAATATGGTGCTTCTGACTAAAATCACTTTACTGGTTAATAAAAGTAGCTATCTTGAGTTTTATGTAAAATAAGAAAGCAGAAAAATAGGTTATTATTGTTTAGCTACCTATGTTTATGCAATCTCTGAAGGCAGAGTATTTTAATAACTATATGAGTGCTAGTGTATTTAATATTTCATATGAGATGTCAAAAATCTACTGCATAAAATAACATCTAAGATACTTACTCATCACTACAAATACAAAGGCTACCTAAAACAGAGAATGCTCACGCAAATGTTTTTTAAAATCACTCCAGAACAAAAGTAAATTTGTATTCATACAGATACATATTAGCTTTAGTTGGGATTTCGTCTGTAGAGAAACTGAAATATTATCTTTTAGATCATTCACGTAAATACTAAAAATACTTCTTAAATGTTTCTGAAAATAAATAGCTTTCTGAGGACAAGTTCATTACTTTATGTTCTTCTCTGGAATTTTTAGATGTATTTTAAAAGTTATTAATTCATGACAGAGTTCACCTTTTTTATTGTCAGATGAGATTTTGATTTATGTATTTTTCAAGCTTTTGAGAATACTTCCAAAGGATGTTTAACATTTTTAGTCTCAAGTTCAAAATTAGGAGAGAAAACTTACCCACTGGTCATGCAATACATATAAAACACAAACCTCCTGAACAATTTTAAAAAGGAAGCCAAGACTTTGCATATGTGGGAAATGAAGTCTGAATCTTAAAAATGGAGGGTGTTCCATTCCCTCCACAACAGAACACTTCCGATAAAGGGGCTCTTTTTCATCATGCAAAAGCCAACAAGAGGAAAGACTATGGAGGAACATGGAGGAACAACTCCTGGCTGCAGGTATTACAAAAACACTCAAGAGAGGGGCAGATTGGGCTGCATCTTGTTCCACGTCCAGCATCAAGCAGCCCTCAGTAACCTCCCCCAGTTTTAATCAGCTCTTGGAATACAATCATCATCGTACCTTTTTGTGTGATAGTATGGCAATTCTAATTTAGGGAAGATTAAAATAAACCAAATAGATGTATTTACTTTTTCTGAGATGACCAAAACCATTTGTGCAAACAAGGCTGCTCTCATGTTCCTCAGAAGCAGCTGCGTTATCTCAGGTATGAGTACTGGACTAAAACCACCTATCAAATGTGAGAGTTTTTTGCTGTTTCCACATAGCTGAGGAGAAAAGCAGTTAAATATCTTGGAGAGCTCTGCTGCTCCTCTTCAGCAGCAGCACCTCGGCAGGGCTGGAAACAGGAGCCAAAACTACCCAATCCCACACGCATTCAGATGTCTACATTCCTCACTCCTGGTTGGCACAGGGACAGCGCTCGGAGGTTGGCCCCTTGGCCTGCTAACTCCAGGAAACAGGAGGAGACAGAAATCATGAAACTGAGAGATGATTATGCTCAGCACATCCAAAACCTATAGGCAGGTACATTAAATCTCCACCGGGTCGCTGGATCGTGCTGTCACAGATCACCATCAAACAGTCCCTTTCTGACCACAGATGTTTTGGAGTTCTTGTCCCTGTGCACACTTTGTGCTTTAGGAAGTCCTGTGGCACAGACAGAGAGGACAGAGTGCCACCTTTTCAGTAAATGGCACTTCACAACCCCCCCTCCTGAGGGGTTTTAACTACTTTGTTTCCCTTTTCACATTACAGCAGAGGAAAAAGACAGAACTGGACATCACACACTTTGAATTGCATTCCAGTGGGATTCACCTAGAGGTGACTGAAAAATAACAAGCTTAATCCACAAAAATATAGTATTAAGTTCTTTAACAAAATACACTTTAGCAGATTTGCTACCAAAGAAGAACAACCTCTCTGATCCCAAACTGGAAGATAAAAGTCCTTGCATGAACAAAACAAACACAAAAATTCTTGGATCAAAATTCACTCAGCAGCATGAGGCTGAAAAAATTTTCCTGCTGATTTACTGCACGGCAGTTTGCTTGTCTAGCCTTTCCAAACAGTGATCTAACATCAGCGTGAGGACAGCAAGAGGGAAAATTGCTGCCTAAGTGGCAGGTTTGTTATTGTTTGACAATTCTAAAGAGTTCACTAGAAACTTCTGAAAGGAGCATCTTTAATTCCCTGAAATTACTGATAATCGGCCAAGTGAATGGAGAACAATTATGAGGAAAATTGAATGCTTCCAAATGCCAATTTGCTGTATATCCTGAATTAATATTGCATAAGCATTTCTAGTCTCTTGCTGTAAAAGCAAAGGACTAAAAACCTAGGCCCACAGGCAGTCTTGCACGGCTCTCCTCACAGAATTCTGTATCATCATTTTTCCATTTTATAATCATACTTAGCCTTTATGTGGTGACTTAGATATTTAACCTATTTTTCTTTCAAAAAAAACCCCCACATCTGTAATGTAAACTGTCTTCTGCATTAAATGTTCAACAATAAGCAGTCACACAACAGCGTGAAGCCCCTAACACAGCCAGAGATATAAGCTGGGTTTTGCTACTAATTATGTCAGAGCACACTTGAAGCAATTGTTGCAAAATACAGTCTTAGGAATTTTTTGTAATACAGCTATGCCAGCAGTTGGCCATGAAGTACAGCAAAGAGAATAAATACTGTGGGAAGAAAAGGGCTCAAAACATCCTTTTTCTTTTCTGCTGAGCCTAAACAGATCCGTTTCTGTTAAAGGGCCAAGAAAGTGTAAAAAGTTAATGCAGAATTTTTGTCAGCCTCAGTTTCCTGGGTAGCAGCTGACTTGCCAGCCAGTCCCACAGGAGAACACGACCAGCCCAAGCCACGGTGACTCAACCAGATGCTGTCCATCTTCCTTAGTCTGCACTTCCTCTGCACCAAGGAGGAGCTGAATCAAAAAACAAATGCAGAAAAAAAACCCTTTAAAATTAATTTTCTCCTTTTTATCCTAAAAAACCCAAAACATGCAACAAAGCAAGACAAAACAAACCTAACCAAGTAAACACGCTCCACCTACAAACAAAATGTAGGGCATGGATGAATGGGAAACCTGGTTGCTCAGGGGTTTGCAGGAGCAAAGGGTATTGCAGCAGTATAGCTACAGAATTTCTGTGGCAGACAGGATGGAAAGACTACAGAACTGGCTAGAATGGACAATGTAAACAATGACAGAGGGTGCAACTGGAAAAACTGCACAAAAAAAAAAATGTTAAGAATATAAATACAGAAAAATCTTAAATGAGAAAAGCATAGGTCCAAATATGCGAAGAATCATTTGCTACACACATGGCAGCACTACTGCGAGACTCCAAACAAGACTCATAACTCAAATCCTGAAGACACCCTGTGATCATCCTGTCAAACACCTATATAAGCCCAGGTACACCATGCAATAATGTCTGCATTTAGTCTTTTAACTTCTGTTGGAAATACAGAAAAATATTGACTTTAATTTCAAGACTTCAGGAGACAGAGAATCCATCAAAGCCCCAGGACTGTCATTTTTAAAGCTCTGCAATTCAGTGAATGTCTCCTATGTCAGACAATCCACAGTTTGTGTTTCAGGAAAGGTAATTCAAAATGTCATCATGCACTTATACAAATCTAACATTACACACTACCATTTTTCATTTTGTGATTAACACTTGAGAAATAACAAAAGTGTAATTGTGTGGGATTATCCTTCCTTTTCACATCTTTAACTTTTTTTTTGTTTTTTTTTTCAGTTTCTGGCATGGACCAGGTCTCAGGTTCTACAGAGAGTTTTGCAAAGAGAAAGGGTGAGCAGGAGGGCAGCAGCAACCTACTCAATTTCATAGTCATACATCATTTACATGGGTCCTAGGGTAATTGTTTATACAGCAAAGTAACATCAAGGAAACAGTTATGTATTTTTATTTGTCCCCAGGGAGGTAAGCATTCCCTGCCACTAGCTCCTCTTCCTGCCCTCCCCCCTCCCCCTTTCTGATCCATGCATCTTTGTTCTTTTATTCTTCATGCCTTCTCTTTTCCATTCTCCTTCTGTTTCTGATCACAGGCTGATACGAAGTGGTTGTCTCCTTTCTAAAATTCCCATGAGGCATCAAGTTAACCCAGATGCACTGGGTTCTCAATCTGGAAATCAGCAAATGGAAACAGAAGGAAGGAGCATCAAGTCACCAGCTAACCTTCTCTCGGGTTAAAGCCTCATCCCCATCACACGTGCTGAGCATCTCACATTCTGCGGCTTGATAACTACAGACAGAAAGCACAGAGTACACTAAGAGCCTTCATCAGCATCCCTATCTTTGACATTTCCTCACTTTTCATTGTTAAAAATGACCCTTCAGGTGTCTCACAAGCAAACGACAGAAAAAATAGTGAGGGAAAAAATCAAGGAAGGAAACACAGAGCAAGCAGTTTACATTGCAGTGCAAGTAATAAAACAGTTATGACTAAAATGAAACAAATGTATTTAATGCGGCTGGTCAAAAGGAAAATAAAACTGAATTAACCACATGTATCTATGGGTGAAAATTACCATCCCCCTAGCTAAAATTATGACTTTAAGAACTTTTTCCAAGGAAAGATAAATGAAACACTGTATTTGGTTTAACTGTTACACATACAAGGACTCACAAAAAAAAAAAGAGAGGAAATGTGAAAAAAGCCCCACAAATACAGCCTTCCTTACAAAAGCCATCCCTTTTGATACAGCATAAGATGAATTATCGGATTTAATTACTTACTAAACTTACTAAATGCAAAAACATGTGGTCAGTGAAATGCCTTCCTCCCACAGAGGTCTAAAACTCTGTTCCTTTCCGAGGAAATTATAACTGTGTACCAATCTTATCTGCTTTCATACAGAAAACACTGAAAACCTGTCCTAGAACTCAAGACATCTGTCAGATCTGGTAGGCATAAAGTAGAGAAAAATACAACAGTGATTCACAAGGACTCAGTGCCTGTTAAACACAATTGGATTTGCAGAAAAACCTTGAAAGCATATGTACTGAGAAGATATTTAAAACATCTGGCAAAACCTGGATGAGGGGAGGATGGAATACAAGCCCATAACATAAGAGCAAATTAAAATACTTCGTTAAAATATTTTTCACCCTTAGTAAAACATTCCGACTTTGAAAAAGAAAAGTGGAAACAAATGGAGCGAAATCCTAGCCTGGGAGAACTGAGAAACTGAAACTGGTATATGGTACATACAGCATGGCACAAATTACTCAGTATGAGTGAAGTTGATGTACCACGTTCAGGGTTTGAGGAGTGATTTAATATTCGATTCATCCCATAATAGGAATCCATGCAAAGAATTCACATGCACAAAATCATTCTTGGTAAAACACAGAATGAAGACTCCTAGAAGCTGGCTTGTACACCAGCAGCCACACCAGGCAAACAGCACATAAATAGCTGCATTACAATCTACCCTGAACTGACAGCCATCGGGAACTGTATGGAACTTCCATATCGCAGTGAAATCACACACACAAGCACACTCTCCTCCTGAAGCTCATTCTGCTGGGCACATACCCGGCCGCCCTGAGCTGCAGCAGGGACTGCGGGGTCCGAGCGCAGCAAAAGGTCCAAGCCCAGCAAAGCACACACTGCCCCGAGCGCTGCTTCCCTGCCTGAGGTCTGGCACACACTCTGGGCACGGATGACCCACAGAAAACCCAGAGCCTGCACCCTCAGAGGGCAGCTGCTCGCTCCCAGCACCACTGAGGACATGGCTCTAGCATGCACTGCTTTGGTACCCCCATTTTCTACGGGCTCTCTGGATTTGCTGCCACCACGACATAGTACTGCACAGCAGCTGCCAAGACAAAAAGTTCTGGATAAACTCTTCAGCTAACACAAGAAATATGCAGATCAAGCTGCAGTAAACAAACATCTATGAGTATTCCCAGCTGTGGCTTCACTGAAGCTTTTTCACCCTTCACTTTTTGAGCGATAGGTTTTTAAACAGTTCCGTTTTCTCCTCCTTCCCTCCATTGCTGCTTACACACAGCTTCTCCTCCTCGAGCTCCTGGAGCAGCACCCTGGCAGTGACCTCTCCTCGAGCCTTCAGCTGCACGTCCTGCTCCCCCGGTCACTGCCGAAGCACAAACCAGAAATAATATCTCAGTACCAGCACTAACTGCAAACAGATTTTCCCCCTACCCTTTATGGGTGGAAGAACTGAAAATACTTATTACACTGCAATGTTATGTTTTAAGCAACATAACAAAGAGCTATGGGAAAGCAGGATTACGGGAAGACTTTGCCCACTTGTGTTTTATTACTTTAAAGGTGAACTTAAAACAGAGGCAGAGGTAAATCATCTACATGTACAATACTCACAGAAATATTGCCTACTATGTCAAACTAGAGCAGTAACTTTATTTACGCACTTAATGGATATTTCCCATGGATAAATGTCATGCAGTTCACTTGACAGAGCAGTTTCGGTTTTTTTTACTGCAGTAAGACCTTCATTTTTATTTATTTTTTCGTGAGTCAAGAGCCTAACTAAAATTTTAAATTAAACATGAAGAGACTATACTATGTAAGACCCTTCAGATGGAAATCATTGTGAAAGTCAGGCAGTGTTTGACCTAAAATCTCTCTGTCATCTAATGAAAGTCTTAAATATCAGAGCTCAAAATGGGTTGGAACAGAAGAAGCAAATGTCATTTTTATATTTGGTGGAGAAAGCTTTCATATGCAGAAACTTCCAAAAAGCCCAAAAGCAGAGAGATCAAGTCAGGACTTACCAAAACCACTGAAAGACTTACCTGTGTATTATATAAGGCTGGTTAACATGGCACATGTGTCCATTCTCCAACTTGTTAGAAACTGGTGAACATAATTTTATTCTGTTATAATCTCCTAAAACGAACTGCTAGCATTGCTTCAAATGTTATTTCATTTGAAACAGTTTCAGCAGTTGTTGTTCATTGTTATTGTGTCTGTAAACTTGCAAATGCATTTACTTTAATAGCCTACATTTGAGGGATGCTCCTTTACCCAGCCACCATTCAAAGGCTGAGCGTGTATACAGAGAACTTTCCCAAGCCCCTCGGGGAGCCAGGATACCCTGAACGTCAGGAAAGGCAGGATGGTTGTACCACCCTGCACAGAGACACTCAACTGCGTAGAGCAGTGAAGACAACTCACGTGCTTCAGACCTCATCAACCCCACATCACGCTTATTCCTCCAGATTTGGGATGGCTTTCAGTGCCACATGGCACCTCTGATGCTCCAGCATCTGAGAACACATGGCAAGATACAGCACGTCTGCTCCTTTGCAGAGGTTTACCCATTTGGGAGCAGCATCACAAAGTGACCAGATACCAGTGTCAGTCCCAAGGCAGATGGCACTGTTGGTTTAACCATAAAACACTATCCAAGTGTCTCAAACCCAATTTTACTCTGGAAAAAAATCCAACATGGGACTTTCTGCATTCATGACATACTGTCCACAACCCACATATACTTCCCAAGCATAATTAGGGCTGTGTAGGAACTTCTTGGGGCCACACAAAATTAGCCTTTCTCTTCCAAATTTGCAAATAACCTTTTTTAAGGCAACAAACGCAACGTCCTACTTCATGATTTTTTTTTTTTTTAAATCTTTCATGTAAGAATTTATTTTTATGGTGTGAGTTACATCACAGGCAGAATGGGATTCACAGCCATGTATTCTGGAACTGGTCAACTTCATTTCTCTCCCACTAACAGAGATTAGCCAGTGCACCTTGTCATGGCAATGGCTCATTTCACCCTGAAATAAGCTGTAAAACAGGTCAGATGACCGCATTCTAAAGGTGCCCAAGAATGAGAAACTGGGCTGCCTTGAGCATTTAGCTCGGATGCAGAATCTGAAGTCTGTTGGTATTAACCTCATCCATCACGTCTGCTTTGAATCAGCTGTGGCCCAGCAATTGCCAAAAGAGTCCAATTTTGCTTTCAGTTGTGAATACGAACAGTGCTGTACAGAGAACCGAATCAAATCCAACCCCTCAGCATAACATTTTAATGGTTGATCAAAGTTTGCTTTGAGAAGCCTAGTTTCTGACTCATATGCATAATTTTTGGAAGCTAATGCAAGCTTGCTCTTGCTGTCTTTGTACAACCCTTTACTGTATGCATGCAAGCAGTAGCAACATTTTAACTTAACCTAAGCACCATTGTTTGCTCTTGTTGGTAAACCCACATGGTCCCCAACTCCCTGTCTACATACACAATCATTTCTACTTTCTGTAAATCTAAAACTGTAGATAGAATTAGTTACCTAAATCTGTAACAGAAGCTAGAAACACAGACCTGGAACACAGCCCGAGTTCCACATTCACTCCAACCCCAAATAGCCCAGCTCTGGCATCAGCCCAGGCAGTAAGAGCCCCCATCACTGACGTGGCAACTGTGTCACGAAGGGGGACCCCCTCTGTCCCTGCAGTGTCACAAAAGGGGAGCTGAGCTGAGGGGCCCTGCCTGCAGAGTAGCCGGGGACACTGAGCTACACTGAGCCAAGCCAAGCTGTGACAGCAGGAGAGCAGGTGCTGGGCTCGTGCCTCATCTCGGCTCAGACCTCGTCAGATCCATGGGCTGGAGCCGAGCTTGTCACCTCCACAGCATCCAGTGCCAAGGGTCAAAAAGAGAAAAGTTCTTCTAAATACATACACTTTATTCTCACCCTGAATGCTTCATCTGCCCCTAACACAAACCCACAGCATTCTGAAGCTGGCACTCATCTTAATTACATAATTAATTTAAGATTTACAGCAAGAGATTGGTAGGAGAAAGAACAAATTTTATCTTTTTTCAAGTATGAAATAAGGCAATAAATTAATGGAAAGTTATTTCTCGCCCACTCCTTTATTTCAATATCATGTTTTAGTCCTTTTCAGCGCATGAGAGTAAATAAAAAACAACTAAAAAACAAGCCTATTCAACTAGTAGCCATCTGTCTCTCTCTCTCATCCTCCTCAAAGGAACATGTCAAAAGACACAGAATTTAAAGCAACTTTTTCCCAGTAATCACCCAAAGAGATGGACTATCTCCAAAACACATCCCCATCTTAAAAAAAAAAAAAAGTGAGTTAATGTGCTGTAAATGTAATAAGGAAAGGAGCAAGAAGATCCCTTGTGAATTACGAACAAAAGCAAGTAACAATTCTCACACTGAAGTACAAGTTTAGCCTAATAAGGGATATACTTTAAGTGTAATATCTTACAACATTGGGCTTGTGATCAAAAACATCCCCGTGCTTTTCCGGAGGGGCAGCCATGCAGTAGCTGATGCATTGAACACAGGGTAACCTCACACACAGCGTGGCACAGAGCCCCCAGCACACACCACTCTTCATTAGCCCTAAAACACCAACCCCACAAGATCAGCCTGCTTAGGACCAAGTGAGTAATTAAGTACCTTTGATAAACTCTGCATCCTCTCCGGTTGGAAAATGCTTTGTGAGTAATTAATGTAAGTTGCCCAGCCCCCCATACCCCTCCAAAGACCATTCCTGTTGCCTCAAACCAAAGCAAAACATGACTGGGATACCAGTTAATGTTGCAGACTAGTGGATCTGAATGTTACGGATGCCTTGAAGCACATTGTTTTATCATATTTCAGAACAACTATCTATAAATACTGCATAAGGTTTTTAGAAACTGTTGGGCAAAAAAATGTAATATGTACATACGCCTTCATAAAGTTAAAAATTTCACAGAGTGGTTGTCTGTATTGTGAGAAAGCATTCCCCACTCATTTCAGATTCGTGTTCCTTTGCCTTCACTGTGCTCCTCCTTGTTTGCTTATAATGACATTACAAGATACAGAGGAGCAAACAAGAAAGTATCTATTTTGAGTTATTACATTTATTGGTATAATATTTATTGATATGTGTGATGACAAACTCTTTAAATAAACATATAGCTTTATCTCAATGGTATTAAACTCACAATACCACAATATGACAGACTTGACCAGCTACACTGCAATGTTTGAGTGGAGAAAATGGCATAATATTTTTGCATACACAAAAATAGAGTTCCATTACGGAAAAAGTTGTCTTTCATTTAAAGAAACAGAAAATAAAACCCAGAAACACCATCACCACCACATATGAGTGTTGAAATATTCTGAGAATACAGCTCTGATTTCCATAATAGCTTGTTGTTCAAGTGATCATTAAATCTATTTAGACTAATATCCAAACCGGACTTCTTAAACTACTCAAATTCAATACTTACAACTTCATAACCCTTTCTTATTATACCTCTTGTACTACATTCTCTAGCTGTGGTATCAGATCCAGGTATCAGAACCAGGTATCAGATACAATACTGTATTTTTATTACTTCCCATTATTAGCATTTGTAGATAGAAGTCTTCACCATATGGAATAACATCTTGAAATGCACCACAATTACTCAGGTTTCCTCTAGAGAATCAGTAAGTTCTAAAATTTTTTACTTTATTGGCTTCAGGGATTTTTTTAATCCTACTAGAAGCAACAGTATTTTGCTTGCTGGTATATTGAGAAGATTGAAGATATTAAAGGTTAATTTAGAAACTCAAGCAGTTTAAAATCCATTTGTTTTTACAAACGTGTCACAGTCTCATCAAAAACACATGGTTTTTAAACCACTCAGCAATCCCAGATTAACAGCAGAGCACTACGCTTGGAGAAAACACCAACTGGAGATCATTCAAGTCAGAACTGTGCTGTACAAAGATCAAATTTAGCCTCGTGGAAGAAAGTGGCACCTGGTACTGATTTTTTGATTCAATAACTCTGGCTTTTAAACAATCATATCCCTCACAGAGCTATAGGGATAAAATCTGATAAGAATTCCTGAACGGCAAGAGCACCAGAAGGTGAGGAAACAGACTTTGCTAAATCTTCTCCTCAAACTCCAATGCATGAGAAACCTTCCTTATTCAGATGCCAACAGCTGAGGTGCAAGCCTCGGTTCAAGGTTCTTTTTGTATTATCCAACACAGTAAAAAAAACATAAGAGAACCTGGAGAGAGAGTAACAGTGGGAATGATGGTTTGATGCTTGTATTTCATTCCTGGAGCGATGGGCATCTGAACACCAATGAAGGTGACCGAGGAGACACACCGTGGAAAGCTAAGCTAACCCAAGACTCAGTGTAGACAGGGGAAAACCTCACACTGATTTCAGCAAGCACTGCCTGTAAAGCCCTAATCTTTCATTATAAATGTGGATGACTGTCTCTATATTTTGTAATCAGCTATTTAATCTTAGAGAGAACTTGATCTGATTAAGCTTCAAACATCTGGGTTTTGGTGAACTCATCTTTCCCTTCCTCCCTTTCTAATCTCCCAATTCCTTAGTTCTTCAGCATTTGAAAATATCTTTATTTCCATACATAAAGATGACTCAGAGTTGAATTAGGAGTCAAAGAGATATAAACAAGAATGAAAAAGTTTCTAATGGCCATATGTGGGAAAGAGTGCTCAAACGATCATCATTTTTGAAACCCGAACACATATGAACTCCCCTCTGCTCTTCTTTGCCAATACTCTAGCATGAAGTGCTCCAAACCACGAATCCAAGGCCTTTACCTTATAAACATTTACATATTCATTCTCAGAATATACATTTGGGACTCTAGATAAATACTTGTATCAAATCAGTGAAGTGCCATATTTAAACCAGTTTTAAAGTACTTGAAATTCACACATTTATGCACTCCCATCTTTAAACTGCTTGCTTAGCACTGGAATTTTTGAACACTCAATTTTGAGATGCAAAGACATACACATTGTTGCAACGGACGTAAGAAATGGCTCACCTGAGGTCAACAAACAACCTGATGGCTCAGCCAGGAACAGGACAGACTCCTCCACCAGCTCTCCTGCCTTAGAGCACCGTGCAGGAGAGTGCTCAGCAGCACTCTGAACCTGCCTCTGAACCATTCCCACAAATACCACATTGCTACATGAGGTGTAAACACGTTTTTTAGCCCCGTGAGTTACAAAAAAACACTTTTTCTCAGGAAATGCCAATTCTCCTTCTCTTATGAGACACGAAGAATGAGGAAAATACCAACACATCTAAAGACTTGGAGCCTACCAGTTTTTATCTTTTCTTAACTAAATAAACCAGTCCTACCAATTCATCATAGTCCCCAAAGCATCTTATTCTTGTTGCTCTCTTTTGACTCTCTCCAACTTGTTTAGAATTTCTCCACAGCTGGCACCACAACTGGTCACTCCATCTTAAGCCTTCCAGATCACAACAGTGAGCCCACAACAGCATTTGCTTTTGATCTTTTGATGGAAGAGCATAATGCCCGATTGCACCGTAATAATGCACTATACTGCCAGGATCCTTCTCACAGTATTGTGGACTTTGCTGTTCATTAGCACTGCCTTGCAAATTACCTTTTTGTTCCTAGATGCAGGGGCTGTGCCCATCTCACTGCTTTCTGAACAGTTTATAAATGTATCAAAAGTCAATGCTGAACTGAAACACTGTGCCTGAAACTCCATCTTAGTTTTTTTTTTAAGTAATACTTTATATTCCAGTTCAGATTTATTAAAATACAGAACAGTCCTTAAACTAAGACAGCCTTCAGGGACTATACTTGATATGTCCTACTAATTTGTCAGTGAACAACTAAAAACTACTCAGAAAGCAGAGAAGGAGACAGAAATTCAAAGGCAAGCAAGGTCAGGAACTTTATTATAGCAATGAATTCCCAAAGTCTGCATGCATGCTCTTACCTGTGAGGAATAAACTTGTGCTGATTGTAGGGTAAGAGCACACTTGCACACAGGGAACCTTAAAGCAACAGCCATGCTGCTGGGTAAACAATGATGTGAAGCTGCAGCAATTTCTTTGCTTCTCTGCACTTCTAGTACATCTTCACAGCCAGCTGTGCACTCACTTCAGAAGATTCTCATCTAGACCTCTTTTTTTTTTACAGTCTGCTTCTGTGACCGGAATATGAAATGGATGCTCAGAGTCCTACTAAAATATATGACACAGATCACCTGAGCAAATACATCACTGGAGTGCACCAATTCCAGCTAGCTCTCAGCAATTTCTTAGGCTCTCTGGCCAGTGTTCTGGGAGATGCTGACCCTCCAGCCTTTAGGAGAAGCTTATAATTACCCCATATCTCATTTTTAAGGAACTGAAGCACCTACAAGACATCCTGAAAACAAAACCAGCAGTCTTGTAAAATGCACAGGCACAAACCAGTACAATACAAACCATGGTGGGAAGCTGTACACGCACAATATGCTTGTACACCTGTCTGCTAAATATGTCACTGTGGACACCATTCACTTTTACAAGCAATAGCTTTCAGAAGCAAATAGTTTAATTTTATTAATTATATTTGTAATCACAGAATTACAAGGGTGCATGAGATCTCTGGAGGTCATTTGGTTTAATCAGTCACACAAAAAAAGGACCAGCTGGACCAGGCTATTCAGGGCCATGTTCAGTCAAGTTCTGTCCATCTCCAAGCACATGGAGATGCCACAATTTCTCTGAGCAGCTTCTTTTGCTCTCCAGGTGAGAATGGTTTTCCTTATTTCTAACTGGCATTTTCCATGTTGAAACTTGTGTTTGTTGTCTCCAGCAATAATGTGCCTATGTGAGAAGAACCTGGCTTCATTTTCTCAATATCCTTCCATCAAGTAGGTGAACAAAAAAGAGGATCTTCATGCCCCCTTATTCCCCTTAAGGGAAAAAACATCAGCTCTCCAAATCTCTCTACCTCTCTTATAATGTTTTCCAAATAATGTTATGTATTAAAAATGTTTTTTCACTGTAACTGCTGAAATATTCAGAGAGCCTTGTTACATATAATCACACCAAGACAAATAACCAAGGGTGGTCTTAGTTCTTGAACAAGCTAAATAATTTAAAAGGAAAACAAGACAAAGAGATGACCCTTTTCACAATATCTCATGTAGCTGGAAAGGGATTTTATTTACAATATTTAAATGCAGTACTGTGAAACAAACAACTTGGTTCACAGGCAGTGCACCCGCTGCTGAACTGTCACTGCCTGACATCCTGTCTTATCTGCCAAATTGCTCATTAGGTTTGGCAATTTTCACCTGCGCCTCCAGTTTATATTTCAGCAGGGAATAAACATCAGTCTGCTTTAACAATCTTCTGCAGTGAGCTTCCAACCTCTTCCCAGAAAGCACGCAGGCACAACAGAAAAAACCCCTTGTGTACCGTAGGCTTAGAAAAAAGATGCAGCTGAAGTGATGAAATACAACAAGAAGTTTAACTTGGGTAACAGAAAAGCAGGAAAAAAGAAACAGCTACATAAGAAACATAAATAAATCAACTGCTTGTATCGATGAATTGTGTTTTCACAGAGCAAAACAACACAGGGGGTACGGACCAGCCTCATTTTTGTTTCCACGTTTATGTGGGAAGATTGAATTTGACACACACACACACCCCCCACATGCAAAGTACGGGCTGTGTTTGTGCATGGGAAAAGAAGGACTCCAGATGAATATTACTGTTCCAGCTGGATCTGATCTAGCTAACCTTTCCCTTGCTGGGAGAGGAACGATGGTGTGATCTATAAACAAACAAAAGGGGTAGCATGGCAACCAGAACGAAGAGAGGAGGATCTCAGCAGGCCCTTGAGCCCCAGCCTAATGCACTGAGAAGCTGCCTGGGAGCAGAGGGTGCAGGTGAGCAGCAGCACGAGGGCACAAAGCTGCGCGGCCGCGCGGGAACTGCTGCGGAGCAGAGCCTGCCTCGCCCGCAAAAAGCACCAGAGACGTAAAACAAAACGTCCCAAATGCTATAAACCAATTTCAGACGGAATACTGTTTTTCATTTGTTAGAAGTAAAATATTCACTGCCAACCCTGCAATTAGCTGGAAAATTACAATAATTACAGCAATTTTGTATCCCATCTCCAATCCAATTAATAGATATATGACCTTGTCAACATGTAATAATCAGGATCTGCATCTACCGCAAAACTGGATGGGTTTTATTTGCTGAATAGAACTTACACAGTAAGAAGATAATTATTTGAAATACTGAGAATACCATTTGTATGCTATGCTTCACTTCACAAGTTATAAAGGAAATACAATAAGGATAGTATTTCCATTTTCAATGTATATTTAAATGAAATTCCTGAAATAGGTATGTTTAATATGGGATAATATTACTGCACTGGGATTCTAAGACAATGGTTTGGAACACTTAAAATCAAAATATATCCGCCAACATTTAAAAAAGGAATTAGATAGATAGGAGAACATCTCTGATTTCTGATAACATACTTATTACAAATTGTTTCACACACTTTATTTGTGCATTATAAAAAGTGTCAGAGAGCTATAACCCTTATCAACAGTTTTAAAAGTCTTCTGTATTTCTAAAGACCTTTGTATTGAAGGGTCTCAAACCCCTTTTTGGTCATTTTAGCAATCAGTGAACTAGCCAAGTATTCCATGTATTTTCCAGAATGACACCACAGATAAGTGAGCTGTCCAGTATATCACTGAATTTTATCTGTACTATATGATTTTGATGCACTAACATTCACGTATTGTATAATACACCAGATAATCACACTAAGGAGAAAACGTGTATGCATTTGCCTGCTCTAACCCCCACTAAGTCGAGAACCGAGGAGGACAGTTTTTTGGCTTATGCATGGAAATGAGATGTGCATTTAGCAGTGACATATTCTAGTGACAGCAAAATGGAAGGGTCCTGAAATTCCAGGATACTTCTTTATTCTGCCATTAATCCTTCCCTAATTTAATTCTGTGTTGCAACGAAGCATAGTTATAGCTTGAAAAGATACACGTTCAGCTCTATGTAAGCTAATTGTTAAATGTAATTCCCTTAATTTTACAGAAAACATTCTGGTACAAAATCCCTCAAACTTAACAGAGTGGTAGCTTTTCCATTTGCATTTTACCTGAGTGCTTAAACACAGATTTTATCAATTAAAAGAACACCTACACAAAATTAGTCTCTTGGAAATTACACATGGTTGTTTAAAACAATGTGTCTGTAAAATATCAAAGGATTGAAAATACTAACTTCTGCTAAGAATTTTCTGGAGTGGAGTCACTATTTCAAAAGTTCAGTGAGCAAAATGATAGACACTACCAATGAAAGGATACAATGCTTTTTCCACATTGTCTTGTTTGTATGGTATTTTTAACAACAATGAAAATTACACAGCAAATTTCATTCCATGATTTTTCTTCTTAATAAGCTCAAATATTCAAAGAACCTGCCTGAGCAAGAAATGCGATAAGTAATTCCTGCTAAATGGCTTTCCAACAAATGTTTACCACATTAAAATAGACAAAATAAAGGGAGGTTTCTGGCTATAGTTTCTGCTTTTTAAAGAAGTGTATTTTTGCAACACAGTAAATGCACACTTTAGCAGGCGTTTTTATGGAAAGGTGACAGGCATAACCTAGCAACACTGACAGGTTAAGTAGAAAGTGCTCCTATCTTTAGATTCTTTTTACCATTTTGTTCATTAAATGGAATAAAACTGGCAAACCGAAAATCACACCTTGCAGCAACTACATTTGGAAATTTCGCTGTGATTTTCAGTGTGAGGACAATTTTAAACTGGCAGCATAGAAGGAGCTTATGGCTCCTAAAAGCAAGTTTATAAATAATTTATTAAAACAGAACAGGTTTGTGTACTTGCATGCAAGAAGCATTTACGCAGTTTCTCAGTTCTGATCAGCTTTCAATAAGGAATAATGAATCATTTTTCCCAGCAGCATCAACGGGTAGCAGCACTTGGCATCTTTGTAAATTTAGACGAAACACACTGAGATACCGAGAATATTTACTCACTTGCACGAAGGACTGAAGGGGTGACCTCAATTTCACTTGTTGCTTGGTAAGGCTGAAAGGCCGATGCCGCGTTGGAGCCAAGCTCACTGCCAAAAATCTCTGGGCTTTGTGTGCCTGTCGAGCTGGCGCTGGTGCCATCACCCCCATGGTGTGGATCTTGCTCGTCAAACACAGCCACGAGCTGCAAATGACAATTTAATCTACTGTTAAAAAAAAAAACTCAACACCATCAAAGTGCCATTGCAGATCAGCATTTCATCATTTCTTCCCACCAAAGAGCAAGAAGCATCTATGAGCACAGACTCCGATCAATGCCTAGATCACAACATCATCAGTGCAAGGAAAGGCAGCCATTAATTGGATACTACAAAGGGTCAACAGCTCTGATGGGACACGAAACTCGTCACTGTGAGCCACAGAAAGAATGGCACCATGCCAGGAAAGCAAGCGTTGCACCTTCCCCAGCAAACCATTTCATCTTACCCAGAAATGCGGAAAACTATCTGAGTGTGGATTGATGCCTGTGCACTGGAATTTAATATCTCTGTTTAAATATCTCTATACGCATCATTACTACAGAGTCAAATCATGAGTAAAACCACAGTTTTACAAAATAAAAACATACAAGAAGAAGTTATGTTGATACATACTGAAAGCTACAGACAAAATGCAAAGCCAAGGAAGCGTTATAATCACAACCAGTTATCATTTATTAATATGTCATCTATTGATCTATTATCTACTATTATGACCTAAGTTGTGGGCTTCTCTTGCAAAATTTCTTTAGTCAGATTTATAGAGATACTCTGTATTTGTTTGCAATCAACTTCTCCAAGACAAGTTCGAAAACTCAAGTCCAATTTAGAACTTTGCCAAGTCACTAATTCAATAAAGATTTACTAAATCTGTGTTCACCACTTCAAGAAAAACAGGAAAACATCACGGCCATTTTTGATAAACCTGAGATATTTTTTCCACTGTAAATGATTTTAAGTATTTATTTGAAACAAAGAAAATATCCCAGTTTATCTTTGGTAACTTACTGAAAGAGATAACGCCAGGTCTTATACACATTTCATTTCAGAACTTAATTTTCAAGATGGAGAACAAAGTTTTATGGATAGCAGCATTCTGCAGCCTGCAAATTAATCTATAATATAATATTTGAAAGACATTTCCAAGAAAGCATTACATTCTTCTGTCCAAATTGGTAGGGTAAATGGAACAAATCAACTTAAACCTATGCTGGTCTCTGCAAATTGTTTATTCTGTTAGAACAACAGCTAAAACTTTATGTAACCTAAAGGCACCAGAGGTCATTTTCTCTTTTCTTTTTTTAACGCAATTTCGACATCATCTTAGCCAAAAGATTTTAATAATAGTCCCTTTACTCAAATTTAACTTACATAAGCATCAATAAAAAAATTTAAAACCACAACTCTAAGCCCAAGTGGAACCCATTCGGGAATTCAGCTTTTGAAAGTACTCTCAGGCATTTACTCCTTTTAACCAGTCATTTTGAAATTACAGAGAGTAGCAAACTTCTGCCAATAATCCCATATCCAATGCGAAAAAGAGAAAGAAGAAACTGGTCATGGGTAAAGGATTCATGCTCTCTCCAGTGCTAGTTGAAAGGTAGGTAGCAGCAGGAAAACCAGACTGCAGCTGCAGACAGCTGGAACATGTTTTCACCATAAAAGTCATTATTTTATGTTTGAGAAATCTACACACAAAAGAGACATGACAACACCAAAATGTCAGTAGCTCAAGAGTATTGGAAATTTAATTTTCTAAAACATTGTGAAATATCAATGCTTGCAAAAATATGCTTCTAAAACTTTACTCATAACTCTCTTACTGTTTTATAGCAAGCTAATTGCCAATCTCCCGCAACTGAAAATAAATTAATCCACAACTGAAGATCTGTAAGGTATTACAACAAGACAAACAAAGCATTTAAGAATCCTAGGCACGAAACATCAAATCTTTTTGTCCTTCACATGTCATGTATCAAGATAAATCCCCCAATTACATTCTATTCCTTTGAGGCTGATTGAAAAATATTATTCAATGCATGCAGCTGCAAGTATTTTATAGATATTACATATATGCAAAAAGGTATGTGTATATGAATCTCTATATATGTTATCTCCTACTCTTAAGTTGCCTCCAGCTTTTTGCCTATTCCAGACAGTCTACAACCTATAACTTCAGAACAACCAAAAATGAATGTTTCTTATTTCACGCTTGGCTTTTGATCTTATCATTTTTTGCAGGTATTCACTGTTTTGACAGCATCAAACCCTCAAAAGGCTTCAGTTCCATTAAAAAGCATACCAAGTTGTAACATTTTTTCAGCATGAAGAAACACAAGCCATGTTAGCCTTCTCCAAATCTAATTAGCATTAGGAATAGAGGTTAGGAAGTTCGTTGTAAAACAGCACTACAATGGTACACTTAGCCCTCATAATGAGCTAGAAAGTCTTCAGGACTGGAAGACTTAATGCAAATAAACACTGTTGAATCTTGATTTCCAGACGCCGGCATGCCATTCTGCAAGATGATGAGCTCGCAGGAAACAAGGACAGCCAAAACATCTTGTATTATGATATCAAGAATTTATCTCTGATTTCTCAAACACCCCTTATTTTCATCAAAGGATATTAGTCAAGGAGAGGAATTGTACTGCTGGAGGCCTAGAGATCACACCTCGACTACCATCCTTGCAGGAACAAGGAACAAAACAAAAAACTTTCAGAGACGCCTTATGGCAATGTAGAAGGAACCACAGGAGCAGGTCACTGGAGCTATGAAGAATCCTTTGTTGCAGGAATCCACAGTGATAAACACTGTTCCATGCCAGGGAAAAGATCTCACGGTGAGTCATGTTTGAAGGCCACAGAGATGTTTTTAATTTGGCAAAGAATGGAGCAGACATTACTAGGCCAGCTTTTATCAGCCTTAAAGTCAATGGTAAGCCTATGGTATTTTGCTGGGCTTTAGATGTCAGATTTACAAAGAGAGTAGAAAACAAAGATGACTATCTTTTCTGGAAACATCTTTATTGTCAGGTGACTGTTTCCATGTTGATTTTTCTCTTCTTTAATAAGAAATAAATGACTGAAGTTATCCTAACCTTTCAAGAATCACTCTATTATTTCCAGTACCTGAAATGAGCTGTGCCTCCTGTTCTCTGTTCTTCAGTTTTAGATCTCATCACTTGCAGTGACCTGAGAAACTCATCATAACATCCAATCTTATGCAGGAATGAACAGCAGAAGGACTGAACAAACCATAGTAATGCATCAATAGAGAAAATAGCTTAGCTGTTCAATATTACACCACTATCAGCTCTTTAAAAGAACTTCCACCAAAATTCAGTGAGGATTGGAGCCATTTGGATTGGTTTCATTTTATTTTTCTTTGTGAAAGACAAATCCACACCAAAGACCAAATATTATATCAACAAGTTAATAAATAATAATAATAATTATAATATATTTTATCCACCCCCTATTCCATGGGACCTCGACTTGAATGCATCAGAGATATAAGAATATGGTTTAATTGATTACAGTAGTTTTAATTACCTGGGGTTAACAGGACTATCTACATTTTTCAATCACTGAACTAAAAATCTGCAAATAGGAAATAAAATCAAGTAAAAAAAAACCACTTCATTGTCCCAAAACAACTGTAATAAATTATAGGCTTAATTTAGATTGGCATGTACATTTCTTATTATAATATGGCAAAAGCAACAGAAAGGTGAGAGGTTTTAACATCATCATTTATTACGGTAAGATGGCACAGGAAGTGTCATCAGTTTGAAATTGTGAGATTTTGGTCCCCTGAGAACAGTGTGAGATTTTGGTCCTCAGTGTATGCATATACAACTTTTTCAAGAAAAACTCACTTTCAAATATTCATTAACATATTCAGATATAATGACAGCAGCTTAGTTCGGATCATAATTTACGGAAATATTAATCCCATTTCAGCAATGGAATTAGAGTAAGTCTTCAAATGGTCAACTGCATAAACTAAAATACTTTCTAAACTCCACAGGAAGAAATACAAGCAATCATGTGTGAATTTCAACAAAAGATACAATTCTTTTAAAAAGCAACAGCACTCAGTTTAACCAACCAGTTTTTCTTTTTAGAAATACAAAACCACAGTAAAATTCAACAATTATCCCAGATGTAAAAAGCATACTTATCATCATTAGTATATTTCAAGAGGTGTGAAGTTTTTTTATTGCTATCCTTATCCTCTGAAGACAAAAAAATGTAGGAATACGGTTTGAAAATCAGCAAATTAATGCTCTTCTCTTTTGACTGATAAAGAGTCTTTCCATAGCAAACAGACAATGAAGGGAGAGTAACACAATTTTTTTTGCTAAATATATTAGCTTCATCAAGCAAATGGCTTACAAAGAAATTATTTCACAGTCTGAGATATCAAAACAAAGTTTTACTGAGGCGCCTTTGGCTCTGGGATAGGAGGAAGGCATTCCAGCCTACGACTGCATTCAGCCCTCTATAACACCAGCTTGTACTGAATTAATTACGATCTTATTCTTTCTAAAAGAGAGGATGAGCTTCCCTATTGCTCTGTCTGGGACTCAACACATGATACTAACCAGGTTATATTTACTTAAATAAATAAAAGGCAAGAAGATTGATTTATTTTTATATTGACACAGCAGCAGCAGTCTGCATTCCAACATTAATTATTACAATTTCCGTCTATTCTAAAGTAATTAAAAATAAGTAAACACATACGCAGTCTTAATTAATAGACTAGATTAAGTACTTGAATGTTAATTAACTGGATTAAAAAACTATTTCCACCAGCAATGGCTGTTTACATTTTCATTAAGTACTACCACCATAAACCAATTCATCACTATCAAACAGTCTGATCAGGTCATCTCTCTCCAGCACAAAACCACAAAACCAGAAATCCTCCACTCCACAGAAATTCATAAAGCTAGAAACTTCTGCTGTATTTTTCCACCACTATGACAAGATTGTCAAAAAGATCTCCTGAATTTTGCATATTCCTAAGTATTTGTCCAAAACTCGCTAATTCTTTTGTGATATTTATTGATGAATCTGATAGTGGCTCATGTGTAGGCACCAGCAATGATTTCAGATTTATTTTAAAATCAGTTAGGATTACAGCTCCATTCTCCTCCTAGAAAGACAGCAACTGATCCTCTGGTTTTCATATCCTCTGGGTTTCACAGAGGCTCTGCACTTCTTATCCACCCTTTTTTAACACTGAGTGAAACTGAAATCACTTACCTTTTTAGATTATTAAGAGCCATTTTAAATATCTGGTTTCTTCTCACCAGAAGGACACTTAGGAGACAATTTCATAGAAGAACATTCCTAATTAGTTCTGGCTGTTCAGTGGCCAATTGTTCAGTAGTTAATCTGCTGAGCAACCAGAAGTGTCTGGATTCCCCTGGCTGAACCCTGCACTTCCCCTCCTGGTCTATACAACTTCCAGATGTGGTCTTCCCTTTCACAGCTGCTATGGTCTTCTGGCATTTATGCTGAACAGCTTCTCCTGCAGGATGCCCATCCATGGACAAAACTGCCTTTCACACAAGCTGTCATTTTTCCGGCTGCAGGAGAACACAGAGCACAGACCTTGTGAGGCAGCTCCAAGTGATGGAGCAGCTCAACCACACACCTCCAATGAGGCACCAATGCTTTCAAGGATTCTGTTTCTCAGTTTATGCTTAATAACTGAACTTTTTCACAGGGGACTTACGGTCCTTGAATACAGATTTTGATGGTCCAAATGAGATTCTAAGATCTAAACTAGCCTTGTGAAAATATCTTCACCTGAAGTAGCTACTTCAAGCATTTCCTTTAACCCCTGATGCCAGAGGGTTAAGCCCAGCCCTGTCCTGCAGTCCCAGTGTACAGGTCTCTGTCTGCACTCACTGTGACAGCCACCTGGGCTGCTGAGCTGGGAGATTTCAACCCCTCTCACAGCAGAGCCATAGACTTTCAGACGTGTGCAGCAAGTAGCTGGGAAGAGGACATGGAGGAGGCTGGCAAAAAATTGAAACATGAACATCCCTGGCATCCTTTCCTCAGCAAAAAGCATTTCCAGTCTCAAGCAAGCCTGTACAGTGAACTAGCAAGGCACCAACAGAACTGACTACACACATCCTCTGCAGCCAGCACAACTGAGGGAGATTGCAAGAGAATATAAGCAGAGTTCTCTGGCAACTCTTTAGGGTTGGCAAAAACCACCTACACCCAAAGCAGTCTGTGCATTACTCAGTCCATGTTACAATGCAGAACTAAGGAGTACTTGTTTAATAAGGCCCAGCAGTAAATCAAATTTCAGCTAATGGCACCTCAGACTCCATAACATCCCAAAACACAAGTTGCTTGTGAATGAACAGATGAGTGTAAGAGAAAAAAAACCCATAAATTCAGGAAAATCTCTAGCAAGGGAGTAGCCAATTATTATTTAGAAATGAAAGAAACTAAATACAAAATCAATTCGTAGGTTTTCTGATGACTGAACTGACTTTAATAGCCCCATGGCAGACCCAAATTCTTATTATTCCTTGAGCTTCACTTTTCTACATGGCTCATTAAAAACCCATTTAAATATAACTACTGTTTCAATGAGCTGGTAAGAGAAAATACAGAAAAAAATAGGTATTTTCACAAATAATACCCTACTGCCCACAGATATTAAAAAAAAAAATCAATTAGCAAAATAGCAGCATCTAAGAGTCATTCTGTGCTGGATGTGCAACCTGAGCACCCCCTCTACCGACTTAGACATCACCTGCATTTTAAAAGGAGAAAAAGGGCAAGCCCAGTTTCAATTTGGGATAAGCTGCAGCACAAACAACAAACCTCTGTAATTTCAAGAAAATCATTACCTGTGCTAATTAATCACTTCAGCCATGAAACCAGAACTAGCTTTTCATAAAACTTTTCAAAGTAAAGTAGCTGGAAGGGAACCAAACAAGAACTTTTTACAGTAACTTTATTGTATTATAGCTTTTGGACAAATAAGGACATTTAAAGGGTCACATTCCACTATCACATTAATACTTTGTATAAGATTTTCAGTGGATGGTACAGAAGTGTAAGCTCATACAGAATCATAGAATAACCTGAACTGGAAGAGACATCTGGAGATCAACTAGTCCAAGCCCTTGTTCAAACCAGGGTCAGTGAGAGGAGGTTGCCCAGAGCCACATCCAGTTGCATTTTTTAATAACCTGAAGTATAGACAGTCCACAACCTCTCTAGGCTCTCTCCCAGCATTTGGCCTTCTCGGTTTTAAGAAATTCTTTTCCCTGTATCGACTTGAAACTTTCCTTGTTACAATGTGTCTGCTGTCCCTCACATTACTCCTGTGCACCTCCAAGAAAGTCCAGTTCTATCTTCACCATCCCTGACAGAGAGCAGTTACATCAAGAGTGTTGTGCCTTAGGGAGCCACACGGTCATAGAGCACTCCTAAAGGTCCTCCTTTCCCTGTGATGGCTTCCAGCCCACTAATTCACCCTGACGGCCTCTGGCTGGGCCAGCACTGTGACATCTTGCTCGTATTGAGAAGGTCAAAATACTCCAGAAGCAGATAGAAATAATCACAGAATCACAGAATGATTTGGGTTGAAAGGGACCTTAAAAGATCATCCAGTTCCAACCACCCTGCCATGGACAGGGGCACCCTTCATTAGACCAGGCTGCTTAGAGCTCCATCCAACCCGGCCTTTAACACTTCCAGGGATGGAACTTCCATCCACAAGCTCTCTGGGGAACCTGTTTCACTCTCACAGTAAAGAATTTTTTCCTAATATGTAATCTTAACCCGCTCTCAGTTTGAATCCATTCCCCCCTGCCCCGTCACTGCACGTCCTTGTAAAAAATCCTTCTCCCTCTTTCATTTGCGTTCCCTTCAGGTACTGGAAGGCTGCAATTAGGTCACCCCAAAGCCTTCTCTTTTCCAGGCTGAACAATCCCAATTTGCTCAGCCTTTGCTCACAGGAGAGGTGCTCCATCCCTCTGATCATCTTGGTGACCTCTGGACTCACTCCAACAGGTCAGTGTCCTTCCTGTGGTGGGACCCCAGAGCTGGATGCGGTGCTCCAGGTGGGTCTCATCAGAGCAGAGCAGAGGGACAGAATCCCCTCCCTCCCCTAATGCCCACCCTGCTTTGGATGTAGCCCAGGATATGGTTGTCATTCTGGGCTGTGAATGCACAGTGCCAGCTCATGTCCAGCCCAATCACTTCCCTGAACCTGCTGGCTACAGACTTGCTCATGTAGCCCAGCATGGAGCTGGTCATCTCTATCACAAGGGCAGTGCTGACCCACATTCATCAGGTTCTCCACCAGGTCTGTCCCTACCCAGGAAGCAGCCTCCCAGCCCATACTGCTGAGTGGGGTTATTCCAGCCCACATGCCGGACTCTGCATTTACCTTTGCTGAACATAATCCACCCCCTCAGAACCCCATGAGATAAAATAACCACTGCTGGAAAATACATCATAGGTCTCAAAGAAAGTCATTCCCAAATCTGCTGACTAAGTAAGCACCCCTCACTTTCAAAGCTCAACATAACATACCAAGTTAAATCGTATTTGCAAGATCAAAACTCATCTATTGATTTGAAGGCTACTTTAATTTTACAGGTAGTTTTAAAATCTTCTGCCTTCATGATTCTTTAAATCTAAGAAATGATTCTGAAGTGAATACACAAGCTTTTTATTAAAACATCGCTTTAGATTATTCATTTCCCATGGCACTTTGATCTGAGAAATTCTAGAATCAATATTAAATTGCAATCTAATCTTCTCCCAGTAGGAATTAAACACAGTTTTAGGTACTATTCTGTAAATTCATATACTATTAAAATATTTTAAATATATTTAAAATGTTAAAATATTTAAAGTATTAATTTAATATTACATATATTTAAAAGTTTTTTTCCCTTCTCCCCCTTATTGCTGAGCAACAGTCTAAAAGCAAGCATGACTAAGGCACCCTGCAAAAGTCATTTGTGTATATTCTGTCTGAATTGCTCTTGACTTGACCTCCATGGTGTAAATCAGGCTAAGGCTTAGACAAAGAAATAAGACAACAACTGAACAGAGTTAAAATTATTTCAAGAACTATTATTTCAAGGACTGCCTTCTTGGCTGGCTGGACTGGGTTCTCCATGACCTCACACCTTGACTGTACCAGACACCACTTCTGCATACAGTGCACTGTCTGAGAGCTGAACCGCCAGCCCACACGTACAGACCAACAGACACAAGGACACACAGAGCACACAGTTGTCCTGCAAAGCCCTTCTGACGTGCTTACCTGGCTAAACCTACTGCATGGACACAGAAAGTCCAACACCGGGGCTGGATCTTGGCCTTCATGACCAGCTAACTTCCACAGCCATCCATATTTGTCAGCTCTTACAGACTTACAACCCAGAAATGCAGGAATCTCACATTTCATGAAGCTGACAGAACAGGCAGAAGGACATTGGTGCCAGAAGATGAGTTTCTCTTCAGCAGGGCATACTCACCTGGCCAGGAACAGGTCTAGAAGCTGCAGTTTGTTACTTTAACTCACGCTTCTGGATGCTGCATTTCTGCTGTTAACTGTAACCACGCTAAGGAACGCTACCCAAGCTCTTGCAGTTAGCTACTGATCCCAGCCTTCCCAGTGAACGCATTCATCAGCACTGGTACCCACAGTGGTTAAGCTAAACCCTGCTGAAAGAGTGGGCAGTGCCATCACTGCACCCTGATCTTGCAGAGGATGGAGTCAGCCATGGGAATTCAAAAAGGGGAAAAGCTGCAGACACATCTCACTGCAGAACGGGTTTGGTTAAGATTATGGTGTAAAGACATTTCTGAGCTTACAACCAAAAGCAGAACTACAGTTAAGAGTGCAAGAAGAGAGAATATCATCCTAACTCCTTTTAAGCAATCTTGTTTGTCTTTTATGCTTCTCAGTAAAAATGAAGATATTATGCTTAGAGAGTTTTCCTCCCATAATTTTTACAAGCCCTCCATATGACAGGTACAAAAACGCTTAAATCCATGCTTGTTTGGGCTATGAGAGCAGCTGGAAAAAATATCTCTGTCCTAAACAGGAAAGTTTTTCAATCACAAGGTTTTTATCATGGAATTTTTTAAATGGGTTGTTTCTTCACCGATTCTTCCTTTGAAAGCATATATAATACTTTTCTCTATATGCTGCTCTGTTATTTTCGTAAATCCTCAATTTATACAGAAAAGATTTCTTCTGAAATCCTTTTGTACAAACAGTCCTCTTGTTCACAGCTAAGGACATACTCTGCAAAATTACCACAGTATGTGATTTACCATGGTATCTCCTTAGCTCATTTTGAAAAGAAATGGGAAAAAATTGTATCTACCTTGGCTTTAAAGTGGTGCATGAAGAAAACATGCTATCAGAAGAGAGAGTGCTGTGCTTGGGGAGTCGTTGGGGCACATCTGAGCGTGTGAATAAGCCAATTTCATCTCCTCAGTTTTTGATCCCTCAGCACAAATGAGTACATGCAAACCACACTGAGGACAGTGATGCTAACATTACTTTTGAAGCAATTTCACACTTTTAGAGCACACTATGAAAGTCTGCCTTCTTTTCTAACAGGCTAAGGCTCAAAAGGATACCCTGACTGTACTTCATGCAGCTGAGCCTGTGGGTATGGGATGACTCTGCAGGTCTGCAGATTTCCAAGTCAAAAGCAAGGACCATACAGGAGTTCAGTATTTTATTTCTGCCCCAGAGGTCAGCAGTTAAACAGTGACGCTATGCAGTAAGTAATCCAGACACTGGGTTATTAGAGGGGCTGGTGTCACATAGCAAGATATATTGCCGAAATAAAAATGTATTAAATCTTAACGGTTGTCTCATCTGTCATTGGGAGCTGCATTGAGTACGAAGAAAGAAATGGTTTCAGAAAACTCCAAAAAAAGACCAGGCTTTCCATTCCTCTGCTACAGGATCAAAACAACAGCATTAAATTCTAAGATTTTAATTTCAGCTGAGGTACAGAAAGGTAACTAGTTAGTTAAAGCATAGGACCATCTTCACAAGCTTATTAAACTTCAAGAAAATAGATTTTGTAAAATACAGCTCTTCATTTTATATAGTGTGTGCTGTTCAGTGTAATTTGCATGCAAAAGCCAGGAGAATGTGATTAAAAATACCCATCTAGAGACACAGATAAAAAACTTCAAACATTTTCTGATTCCCTTCTGTTCCACTCATTATTTCAATACCTCACTACAACAAAGGAATAGATAACACTTGTCCTTGACACTAGCCTAAATTATCTTCAGTGTGCAATACAATACCGATTAAATTAGGCTTATTTTAAATAAACGTCAAGGTCTGTTCAAAAGGTAAAACTGTGCGCCTTTTGTATAACATATCCCCTCCCCACCCCCTAAACTTTTCAGAGGTCTGAAAAACAAGGAGATACGGTGCTTTTTTTAACTAACTTCATTATCTAGATTTTAAAAAAAATCAGAGAGAATCATTTAACTCTGACATTTAAGACAACAATAACAGTATTCTTCATTTTGTGTATAATGACAAAAATAACCAGCACATTAGACAGTATTTCTTGCCTCCCTTCTTTAAATAAGGTTCTAAAATATCCTAAATGCAAATGACTGCTCGCTCCCTCGTGACTAACAGTTTTTATTACTTTAACTCATAACAATAGTAAAAACACTTAACTTACATTAGGACTATCCTTAAGAAATTAAGAATAAAAGGCAGCTGTCCAACAGTGCTCGGCTGATTGTAAATGACACATCAGGAGATCCATGGAGGTCATCCCATCCTGTGGCAACCCCCAGACAAAGGATCTTGACTCACCACAGTTATTATGTGAACCTATGCCAAATACAGAGCTCTGGTCTTAAGCAAAACACACTCCTTAGATAACATTTGATAGTCCAGAAAAGGAGAGCATCTTCCTAAACACCTTTAGGTTTTCTACAGCTAAGAAGATTACAGTCATCTCTGTATGAATTTCAAAAAGCTTGGTTCATCTACATCCAGGTAGATTTTCATCTACCACACACTGTAACCTGCTAGGAAGAGGAAGTTTAATAACTTAGTAGCAGAGCCCCAGGGACATTCACTAAAACCTGGGCTCCCAATGCCAAAACCATTTTCAAAATGATCTGGAGCCACTTTTTCAACAGTAATTTGGCAGATAAGGATGCCTTGTGGAAAGGCATCCCGTGTATTTTCTCCCCATAAAATTTTTTAGAAATCAGATGCCCAGGTATGTTTGAAACTCTGCTTTTAAAAGCCACCTGGCAACTTTTCAAATCCGACCTCTTACGTCCTTATGAACACAAACAGGAAAAAAAAAAGGCAGCAGGAAGAAATAAGAGAGTAAGAAGAGAGAACCTCAGAAAGAAACCAGCAGGTTAATATCATCACATCCATCTTGAAAACATATTCACTGGTAGTCAAGTGTTTTGTCTTTCTTTGAAATGCAGGAATGACCAGTAAAGCACATCTCTGATATTTCTCTAACAATAATTTTGCATCAGTCTGTGATTCTTGACTACTTGTTGCAGAAGCCTCCACCACCTTGCAGTGCTCTTTCTTTACACAGAGATGAAGAATTAGAGCATTATAACCAAAGAAACAGGAACATAAATACAGATTTCTGACAGAATTATACTACTAAATCACTTCGTGTGAAAGACTCCAGACTTATTTTCAGGATTAATTTTGAAAATTAATTCCACAAATCACTGTAGAACTGGGACCAATGCAACCACATCACCTGGATAAATACAAAAACCATGTTAAAAAAAAACCAAAACCAATACCCAAAAGAGAAATTCCAGTTGTAGGAATAATCACTTCAAGCTACCAAACTTAGGACCAGACTATCATTCTTACATTTTACCTTGACTCACCCCATATCCACAAAATGCATTTTTCAACACATCATATAAGTGTCATGCAGCCTAGGGAAGGAGACACAAGCATTGCCAAAACCCATCAGCTTCAACTTGTGGACAAGGACTGCACTGAAAATCTCAAAACAGATCGCTTCCATCCTGTAGGTCCCCTAACGCTTCCCCATCTCCTCGGGGCTCATCCAGCCTATATTTCTCCTCTTTTCTCTCCTAGAAAAATTAAGGTTATAAAAGTAGCTGACACTTCATACCAGGCCAGCAGGCCTGTCCCTGGTTGAAGCATCTATATTTCACAGTGACTTCAAATATTGTTGTAAGGTTATTAAAATCATTCATGATTTTATCTGTGCCAAATGGATCATTACACTGTCAACACTCATCTTTATTATGCAAAAATATGCAGAACTTCACATCTTTTGTTGAGCTGGCAAAACAGTATATTTAGTAGTAACTCTGTTTTTCATTTAATTTTGCACAAGGTTAAAGAGTGTGTGTAATCTGATTACCAAAGCCTCCATTCAAAAACATCACACAAAACAAGCTGTTTGACTCATGTAGCAAAAGATTATTTATATATAACCTACAGACAAATAAATTCTTCTGATTAATTTATAGTTTCATTTAATTTTTACTATTATAAGTTAAGGGTTGCAATTTGTGGGGCGGGCAAGATCTTTTTTTCTTTTCTCTCTTTTTTCACATGTTCTTCTGTGTGCACCTAACAATCCTGCTTGATGGAAAACATCCTCAAACTCCAAGGCTCCCTCCAATCTTGCCTCCACTGCTCTCTAAATGTCTTTCAGAAGAAACAGAAGTGAATTCAATCTGGTTACCTCTCGTGAAAGAATCATTTCTTGGGAAGCTCCAGCCATCTTGAAATAGCTTTTCTGACTATCTCATTAAATCTTCATTTAATTCTTCTTTCTTTGTATTTCTCCTGCCACATTTAATCTTTGCAATTGTATGAATTTTTAGAAAGCCTTTTTGGGGTGCATTTTGTATTTTGGTGCCACACAAAGCAGATACATTGCATAAGGCTAACACAGGTAGCTGGGTAAATTATGCTGTCAAAAGTGATTAACATTTAAAAGGACTAAACAGAGGAAGCAGATAATACCTCCCAGATCTGCTTTTAATTAAAACATCTTAGCAATTATTATTAAAAGGCAAAGACTGAAAATGAGAGACAGCATATCTTCCAAAGAGAATAGTTTTCCATATTTTTCATTAGGGTCACCTTTTCTCATGTGCAAGACCACTTTTAAATTACCTGCCTCACTGGAGACCATTCACTTATTAAAAGAACTTTGTCCACACTAAGACAAAAAAATACACATTTAATCAGAAACATTTATGCATTCATTACCGTTTCAAATGTCCTTGCTTCAAGATAATGATGCCCCTCACTGAAAGCAAACCGTATTTCAGTCTCTGTGCCTAACTGTTGTATCCCAAATGACTTCTCCACTTTCCAAAATAATTACCAAGCATTTTATCACCTATGCTAAAACAGTAGAAGGGTACCACCACTGAACCCCATAGCAGGTAAAATGAATAGCACATACCAGGAAAGTCTAACGCGTGTAGCCTTTGCACATAAATCAAACCACGTTACGCATTCTGACAGCTCCATCTAGCCACAGCTACACAAAAGTAACCTTACCCAAGGCACAATGAATTAATTTACATTCAGCACATACCAGCAATTGCAAAAACTCTTGTGGTCAAAAGTGTCCTTTCCAGAACGACTATATTGTTTAACAATTAGATTAACACTTTCCTGATCATATCTGTGCTTCAGATTACTTGGGTTTCAGAGAAAAACAGGATCAGAAAAGTCATGTTTTTAAAGGCCCCAAAATTAGAGCATCTGGATAATGTCAGGAACAGATGCTGAGATCAGAACTTGGCAGGAATTCCTGAGATGGGAACCTCAAACGTCTTGGGGAGAATGCAGAGCAAAATGGGATATAACGCAAAAATGCAACGCATACAGAGCGTGAGAGAGGCAGCGTGCAGGCCGTGCACATCTGATGGAGCAGATGAGCAAGAAAAATAGCAGAATAGTCAGCTGCCAGAAGTGAGGGGAAGAGGAGGGAAGCCTCCTCGTCATGAAGCTCCAGCACCACCAGTGTACAAACCAGCAACTCATGGACCAGCCTCTGGAAGAGGAGCCAACTACCTTAGGTGTCCTGCTTTGTGTGCCCATGCATGTACATATAAGTTTAACATACTAAAATAATTTGAGGAAATGAACTGTCATTTCCTTATATGTTCTTATTTTCTACAATGCCAACCACTGTTGACCTGACTGGCGTAAAAATCAGGCCCTTAAAAGTGATCCAACTTTCAGAAGCAAAGAATGGCTGTAACATCTTCCTTAGAAACTACCACAGGGTACTGAAATGCATTTTGATTAGATCTAACTTTAGGTACACATGTTTGAAAGCACTGGCCTGAGACTGTACGATGAACAGAGGCAATGCATCTCCTTATCATATCCATAATCATTATCATTATCAAATTCCTTAGGAAAAGGGGCAAATGGCTGGAAAAGAGTTTTTTTAGCATTTTGAGTTGTAGCCAATACAATTTACGGATCACTGATAAAGCATTTTGTCCTTAAGCTGATCTAAATTAAAATTTTAAATTATGTTAGTTTACCAAGAGTACTTGAGCTGTGCTAAGTCCCTTAAAACTCCAAATGATAAATCTTCAAGTTTCAAATATGTAATATTACCATGTCACACTTAATTCCAAAATAACTAATGCAGAAGAAAAGGAGATTAGTCCTCAGAGGTGGACTAGTGCAGCTGCCTAAAAATGCAAACAAGCGTAAATCTGTCAGACCACTGTGCTGGTACCAGGATACACAGAGGCATTTGTCCCAGCTAACGTGTAAAAAGCTCAATTCAAACTGAAATTTTAAATTCCCTTAGAAATCACACAGAAAAAAATGCAGTTCCCACTACATGCCAGTTCCCACAAATGCTCCCTCAGCTGTGAGGCAGTGAGCAAAGCAGCGCGCAAAGCAAAATCAAAAGGCAGAGAGCAGAGGGGCTGCACACCCCCCAGCCCAGTCCACACACACACACTGCCAACCACTACTGTCTTTCAAAACTAACCGCAATAAGAGCTACAACAACAAAAAAAACACCTTAGGATGCCATTATTACATTGAGCTCCAAAGACGGACTCACTTCTTATTCCCAACTAAGCAGCTACTTTGGATGTTCTGGTACAGATATTTCCAAGATGGGAAAGGCAAACACCATCTGAACTGTCTCCACCATCCTTTCACATTCAGACATCATGGAGCTATAGGACCAAAAGAGAAGGAAAAAACCAAACAACAAACTAGAGAGGAAAGAGAAGTTACACTGTACTGGAATATGTCAATTTTATTTTGGCACTGGTAGCTTAGCATTGTCCAGTACAGTTATTTTATGATCTCAGATATCTTCACACTGCTCAAAGGTGAGTGGAGAATAAACATACGTGCATTTACGTAAGGGAAGAGTGTAAGCATTTGTATAAAACACAGCTGTATCCTGGCTCCCTGCACCAGCCAGTGGACAGCTAGTGCACCTTTTTCTCTAGAAGCATGTCTATTGGCAGCATTAAAAGGTAACAAGGGCCTTCAGGATGGAAGCAGGAGGCAGCAGCACAGGCAGTGATGCCAAGGCAAAGGGAAGACTCACAGCATGGGATGCAGGAGTGGAGATTTCAGGACGAGCTCAAATGGAATGCACAGTGGATCCAGTGCTGGAATTAAAGCACGTGACTCACATTCACACGTGCTACCAGCACAGGACAGATAACAGTGACGTATCTCAGAGCCAGCACATACAAAGCAGCCTCCCCCACCCCTTCATGGTGGGATTTAGCAGTTATTAACCTGCAGCTGAAATTCGGGAAGTAAATTGTGCTGAGGAGCAGACACGACCACCGCTTCTTCTGAGGCCACAATTCTGTCCGCATTAGCACTACTGTTCCTAATCTCCCCTCGCTGCCCCATCACTGCCAGAAAGCTGCAATCTTTATATACATTTCTGTTCATTCTTTATCTGTTATCTTGCACTGATAAAGTTGAGTTTATGAGTTTATTTTAAGTCTGCTACCAGCTATATTCCTTCAGTTCTAATTTAGCAAATTGTATACTGAAAATGCCGGGAGGTTCCTATCAAGGCTTTAGAATGTGAAGAATCCTCTGAGAAAACAACTGAGCATCATCATTTTGGTTTTCCAACAATCCTTCCCACAAGTTAACTTGAGCTCCACTTGGAGTTATTTACATGCTCATTTTGCTCCACTCCCATCTCTAAAACTCATGAGTAAAGGAACTTTCTTGAGTATCCAAATACCTACAAATACTAGGACCAGCAAGTGAACCTACTCATAACTTGGAGAAGCAACTGTGGCCCTGGTGTGAATCACAGAGCTGAAGGACCAGGTGTTCAAGAGGACAAGTGTTTCTAAGAATTCTCGCTCTTTCAAGCAAGAAATACAGTGCATGTCCTGCTTTCTGGATTCACACAATGCACCTCGACACTCCATGCTTCCCAAAGCAGGGACCATGGTCCATGCCCAGCCCAGAAGAGCATGTATAAGGTTTGTATAAGGAGGAGGTTGCTTCTCCTCAGCTGATTGCACAGAAGTGGAAAACAACAGGGAAAGGTGGGTGAAGAAATGCAAAGCATGCTCAGCTTTCAAAAGCACAGAACAGCTTGGATCACTCACCAAGCCCCTCCAAAAAAACCCCAAAAAACTTCTGAGACTTGTGAGCAAAAGCAATGAACAGTTCAATACAGGTTACTCTGAACATTGCATTGGAAGTACACTGGAATCTAATTTACACTTTGCTGATCCAATGTACTTTTCCATTCACCTTCCAGCAAACACTTCCTATGAGAAAGCCCTGAATTTGAACTCTTAGAACAGTTTCTAAATCCTGTAAAATAAAACTATACTGATTTAACAGCATGCTTGCCTTTTCACCATGTTCACTTTGATGCTAGAAATCTAGTAATACAGAAGAATGAAAAAACCCCAAAACCAAAAACCAACAAAAAAAGCCCATGCCTACATAACTAAAAAAAATCATTCAACTAAGGCACTCAAGCTGTGATTAATTCTCATCAGAAACATACATTCAACACAATTTTTTTTTTACTTTATAACATCAAACTAGGAATTTGGTTTGTTTTTTTAAGAGGTTCACTCAAAGTCCAGTATATCTTGCATGCAAGTCTGTCAGGCAGAAACTGAGCTGACAGAGACCAGTTTCCTAAATTCCTTCTGCAAGGTTTCCCTGAAAAGTACAGTCAGACAAGGAAACAGCACAAGTTTCAGTGTTGGCAAAAGGCATTTGGTGGTGAAACCTGAAGGGATGCTTCTACTTCCTCCTTCCTCTAATCCCTAAATAACTCTTTGGAAAGCTTGGATCATCTGTCATTTTCTGCCCCCTTTGGTAAAACAATAATTTAAGACCAGTGACCAGTTCTGGAATGAAAAATTTCAGATCAACGCATCATCTGTCTGCTGTGCTCCCCAAAACCTGGGAATTGGTTGGTTAAAATTCCAGAACTGCAACTCCTTCGACCACAGCCCCTGAAGCTGAGGATGGGGCAAGTCTCCTGGAGAAGGGCCATTGCACCATGGAGACAGTGGGCATGACAGAACCTACCAGGTAACTTTTGGTCTGAGAAAGTACGGACACAAACAGGCCACAGCTGTTGGCTTGGGCTTCTTAAGCCAGGCAGGAGCCTCCTGACTGCCCAGGGAAGCGCAGGACAGTCACACTATTCCACTGTGTAGCAATTTATGTGCTAATTCCAGAAGCATGTGAACCCTTCAAAACCAGTGTAAGGAGACCCTGCCAACATCAGCATCCACAGAGGCACGCAGGCGGAGAAACTGACAGAAAAAGGACCTCTTTGTCAAGGTCTAAGTCATCAAATAAGAAAATGGAGACTACGCATAAAATTTTACATTCTCTGTTAAGTAGTTGACCTGCAGTAGGCACCAATACTGGTGCTTACAAACTAAGAGATGCTTTAAAGATAAAGTTGTGACTATATTCAGGCTACACTGCTTCACCAAGGCGTCTCAGTCACACCTGCCAGAATCCAGTTGCCCATGTCAGCTAAACCCATACTACTAACTTTGCACATACATTTTGCAATATGTTTTTCTGATACCCCAAAGTCTGGGGTTTTGCACGGCTGTTAGCAGAACAGCTACCAGCAAGGAGCACCAAGTACTACACTGCTTGGCACCTATTCAGCAGCCAGACACACTTCCTACAACCTGTGCACCAAACAGTCTCCTACACACTCAGCTCATTCCATTTAGATCCTGTCATGCAACAGACTTAATTTTGCAAACGGACCTTAACGTTAAACCTTTAAAAAATTTACTTCAGTAATATTTTTCCCTGGAGAAGCGTTGCATAATTTCAGACATCAGCCTTAGATTCCTGCTTTTAGAAGCCAGTTTCTGCATATCAGCAGCGAATTCAGCATGTCTGATATTTAATGGCTCTCTGGAGGGTGTAGCTGTCTTCCACTAGCAGTACAGACATGAGGATACCAGTTTAAATTGAGCACAATTCCGATGCCTAAAATTAAGAAACCTAGGTACCCATCTGTGTTACTCAATCACAAAGATATTTGAGAAGTGGAGACAAGAAAATAATAAAAAAGAACATTGTATAATTCCACTTAAGAGCTGTACATCAAATTAGTACACTATTAGATGTTAACAAATATGAGAACTGCCATCAAATATCATTTACAACATTTAGGGAACCTATATTCAAAGAGGAACAACTATGGTAGTATTACATGCTGTGCATCATCTTAACTATGTGGCTTAAATCAAGAAACAGTTGACTAAAAGGCTACAAAAATGTAATTTATGAGACTGACATGGCTGTTAATAGTGTCCACCAGCTGCTTTGCAGACCAAGGCTAACGTTTTAAGCCTAATCTGAAAGCAATAAACAAAGGGCTATGAAGTGCTCATAACACTATCCATTCCATGATCTGATTTTTATTTTGAAGAAGTAATTCAAACTGCATCAAAATGACATGATAGGTCATTTTCACATCTTTAACTCAACAAACTAATAAGAGTTGACTGTGCTCAAGTAAAAAAATGAATCAGTTAGAGACAAAAATTTGGATAGTCAGATGTCTTTCCTCTTGCATATATGAAAAGATCTTAGACTATTTTGACAAGTGTCCAGCTGAATTAGCCAGACAGGCAATCAGTCAAGTGTTTATTCCTGTCACACAGACAACCGTGGAAAGCTACAGCATCGTTTTAATTAAAACACTGAATGCAAGTTAGAAAAAATTATTGTTAAAGGTACTGATAATCCCCAAAACCATCTACATGACATATGTAACCATAATCACTGACGGCCTGCAGGCCCTAGCGTGACCCACAGCAGTACTACCCTCACGAATGACACGCAGTCTAGACGAAAGCTGAAAATAATAAGGGGTTGCCTGCCCCTGGTTTCCCTGAAACTATCTGCAAGCAGAAAACAAAGTGATGACTTGATTTTTAGCCATTGAGCCCCATGCAACTCTTGGCTGAAACTGCCCCTCACAGGCATTTACAAGGAACACAGCCCAGTTTTTGTTTGGAGGTCTTTGTATATACAACCCAGTAATGCAACCAAGTATAACTCTGCCTTCCTCAGTGAATAACCCCACTCAGTTACACTCTGACAATCAACCAGGAAAGAATTTCTTATTTTAACTAGAGGAGAGCTGCCACCACAGCAGCTTTGGGAGACATAAGGACTGCAAAAGCAGATGTCTCTTTAGATCTAGGATTCCAGATCTGTCTGCCCATTATTAATGATCCACCTACTGTGTTCTTGTGAAATATGAATCTTTTCAAGCACTTTAAAATCCCATGCACTGGCTATTTTCCATTAAAGACTTACAGTCTACAGTATTAGGCTAATTAGGTGACTGAGGTGGAGAACAGATTCAGGCAGCTGGGAGTGACAAAGAAGAAAAGCAACATATATATGGGCAGCACTTCCTTTCCTCACACCACTGCCACCAGGTAAGAAATCAGGAACATAATCTGACTTTCAGCAACCGGACAACAAGCAAACAAAATCAAAATTAGAGTAAACAAACAGACTGCATTCTCCATGTGCCACAACCCAGCAAGTGCTGAGAAGGACACACCTGCCTTACTGCTACAGTGCTGTGACCATGATGGAGATGTACCCACATCCCTTGGAACAGAACTCCTCGAGTCAGTTTTGCTACACCAGATGTCCCAGGAAGCATATTTCCCTACTAAAGGCTGCAAACTTTTCAATAGTTTGAATCTCCTATGACATGGATAAGAAAAGGTTCAAACCTCTCAAAGTACAGGAAACAGGGAAGCATCTCAAGTGATGGCACCTCCAGAACAAGTGGGTGTCTGTGTTCACAAAGAGACATGGCTGTGTTTGTTTTGGTTTGTTTTATAGAATCCCCAAGAAATTACCCACGTCCATCTAACCAGCAGCTTGCAAGGTACCACTGAAATTATATATTTTGCTTTTATCTTCCCTAAAATCAACTTAACTAGCTCTCATTCTTCTCATATTATTTTAGACAGTCAATGTATTTTCTTCCCACTGGACAGAGAATGAACACATTATCTTTCCATCTTACAGAGCCCCTGACAGCCAAATAAAACATGGTTATTACTGTCAGAATTCAAATGAAATATTCTGAACATGGCAAGAAGTTATTGGCCTGATGTTTGGAAGACAAGCTAGAAATGGAAATGGGAAGGGAAAATATTTCCCCTACTTCTACAGGCTTTTGTGGCAAAACTAGGTTATCTTCTTGTTGAGATAGATTCGAGTTGATTTCTTTTTGCTGTGTTGAAATATCTTAATTATTCCATTAGGAAGATGCAGGATATTAATTTTTATTAATCAAAATACTGATAAATGAGAGAGCAATTATTGAAAAACATTAATATTACTTTAATATCTTAAATTATACACACTAAATCAACCAGGTAATGTAATTTCAGTGCACAGTAAATTCACAGCAAGTAAGATTTGTGATATGACAGATAAACCCAGAAGCACTAAATAAAAGCATTCACCTTTCAAACCTCTTTCCTGCTGCACTTTAAAAACAAACCAACAACAAACACCGTGGCTGAAATGTTCTCTATACAAAGATTGCCTACTTTAACTAGGTTCACCTATAATTAGACAGCACAATCTAGTCCGCATAATAATTGAAAAATATAGAACAATGGAGCAACAGTGAAGAAAAGGGAGATTATTTTTCCTGCACACTCAAGTGGTGGCAAAAACTGGAAAGTGAAAATCAGAGATGTCATCTCTCCAAGAACACTAGTGAGAGAAGAACTGTGCTGAAAATTGTATTTATTACAATTTTAAAGACACCTCCAGTCTAGTTTGAGGCCAATCTCAGCATAACTGGCTCCCAGGAGGAGCCAGGCAGCCCCCACACACGCGCTGCAGTCAGCAGCTGCCAAAGGGACACTTGTCTCCAACAGGTTCCTCTGAGCATCCTTACTTCCTAGAGCCATCCAGAGGGATCCATACTGTTTGATCATGAAATCACAGCCCTAGATAGCATGCACATAAAAATGGCATTAAAACAAATTAACTGTGTAATAGCATCCAGCAGCAGGCCATTTTGATACTTGAGCAGGTAAGTCCACTGATACCTTCTATGTATATTAAAGACAGGTCCACATGGAAAAGCAATTCTCAAATGTTTCTAGAAAATCAGGCATTTACTAAATAAATTTTAAAAACCCCCACAACACACACACAAAAACAAACACCCACACACACACAGGTGTCCTGGATCCAACCCACTCCAGTATTCTAACAACTTTCAAAAACAGATGCCAAAAGAACAGGGCAAAAATATTTCCTGTCTCTGTTCTCTCATGACCTGCAGCTCAAGGACATTCTAAGCCACACACACGGTCTTTCTGTTTAAGCTCTTTAAGCCAAAATTAAATATATATTTATAATACAAATATTTTATACAAATATTTTGAAAATTATCTAAATCCAGGCTCTTGGATTTAGTGCTATTTATGCCACTTGTTCAGAACTGATCAGATATCTTCTTTTCAAGCAGTGCATTTCAACCCAAAACTTCCAAATTATAAACCTAAGAAAATTTTTCTATTTTTTCTGCGCCAATCTGTATCAAGTTGCAAACCTCACGCAAACCTCAAAATACGTTTCAAATGAGCCTGAATATCCAGCATGTGTGATATCCTTGGAAATAACCCTAAGACCCCTATTTAGTTCTAAAGACTTGACTGTATTTTTACATTTAAAAATATTTAAAGACTATTTACTTATAGCAACAAAGTATCTTTTTACACTGCTTCCTTTTCTGAGTTACAGAAATTTCGAAAGAACCCTGGGTAACAGGGTCTGACAGTCTGTGTCATCCATCAGCCAGGTGCAACTGTCACTTGAAGGATCAGCTTCAAAGTTCCCAATATTCACATTCTAATAGAGTTGGCCCTGGTTCTGTGAGAGTGCAAGAGAATCAATATCCACCTCATGCTCTCACATTGCAGACCAGTCACAGAGGTTTCCTTCAGAGCTCTGGTTAGCTCCAGCACACAGATCTCTGCAACGTGTCCATCTCGCTCCTCCTGGAAAACTCTCTTGGCCTTTCTGCAAAGTCCCAGTGCACAAAACAAACACTGAAAAAAGGAATAAAGAGGTGCTCTGAACTTTGATGGGTTTCTCTGCATCTCAAGGCATGCTCAGGGGAAGGGACGCACCTCCCTCTGTGAAAGTAAGTTTTGTAGCCACAAAATGGTAGGATCATCAAGTATTTTCTCCTCATCTGCAAAGTGATAAATCGTTTTCTAGCCCTTAACTGTTTAGAGTAAAAATAAAACAACAGGAGCACAACACTATTATGGTCTGGTTTTTAAGTAATTCTGTTTTTCATTATTTTAAATCATATTATATTGTATTTTATGCCCCTTTCTGGAACAAAAGATAACTAAATAAGATTTCAAAACCCTTTAAAATACATCAAAGTACTTTGCAAATAAGGTTTACATGTTCACTTTCTATGACATGATTAGGAATCTTTCTATAAAAGCCAGAAGTTCTGGAACTGTAATTGCATCATGCCTTTCAAACCAGGTACTTCACCTCACATATTAGAATTCATATTTTTATACATCTACATTGCCACAAAAACAAGGGGGGAGGGATAGGAATCAAATAAGGATCCCAAACTTCAAACTTATAGCTTTATGGTAATTTGAAGTGAAAAATGTACAAGGAACATGCTCTAAAAGTAACCAAAGGGGTGGAGGAGGAACCAAAGGGAAAAAAAAAATTCAGGCATGAAACTTGAATTAGCTTTTACGGAGTTTTTTCATAGTGAGGCAAAATATCACTATTTGTTCCATTAAGTTTGTTTTCTTTTCACAAAAATCAATACTCTCCAAAGAAGCCAACTTGTGTATATATTTTTATTACAGTACCTACATTTATTATTTTTTTACAATTTCCAATACTCTGCAACTAAATTTTAAGAAAAAAACCAAACTATAAAATACATGTGCAGTAGTAATTTCTGTGGTCCTTGTCAGAGGTCATTACTTCTGTTAAAGCCATCTTGGATGAGAATCCATAGGGTTTATATCATCTCGTTTTATGAAACATAAGCATACTATTTAACCAGCATCTTACAAACCTATTCAAAACTGAGTTCTCTGAGTTACTTAAGCAATTCAACCATTGATATAATTAATTTTGATGTAAATCTCTCTCAAGGGCTTTAATGAGCCAAGTCAGGAAAATCCAAATTAAATTAAAGAAACATACACTAGACCTCAGAAGCTCGTAAGTAATGATGTTAACAATATTTCTCCAATACTACCTAGAAATAGCATATTAATAATCATGTTAAAAATGCAGTTAGTTCTTTAAAAAACACAGATGTTACTCAAGCAGTCCTAGAAATATTTTTCAAATATTTAGTTCAAGTCAACATTCTAGGACAATTAGAATGCTTTTGCTTCTACATTATGCACCTAACTCTCCTACCGTTCAGAAATTAGCACACAACAGTGTTGTAAAGTTCTAGAGGGGGAAATGAGGACACTTATTTCCAGACCTGCTTGACTCCCCAGATGAAGGGGGACGGGCATGCCCATGGCTACGCCAGCCTCCTGCACTGCAGGCTTCTTGGAAGAGGAAAGAGGGACAGCTTAAGAACCCAGAGATCCAACATCCAGCCCAAAAAAAAGTGGCCATTACAAACAGTGCCACTGCATGAAAGCAAACTGAAGGAAGGCAGATTAAAAGATAGAACTGAGTACAAAGACACCATAATCAGTTTTCACAACCAGTTACAACTCCTGTTTTTTCCCCAAACCTTACACATGATAAACAAAAAAGCAAGATGAGCAAGGCATCACTGGTCCAGTCCATAATCAGGGTGACCTCACATATACAAATGTACAATTAATAAACTGAATTGTTTTAAATGTTTCTTATATTTATAAAGAATGCTCATTCCACCCAGAGTCTCCATGCGACCAAGAATAGGGTCTATAAAACTATACCAGAAGACAGAAAACTATACTTGCAGAAGACAAGCCAGACACAGTAACATTAAAAATTTGATAATTCTATTTTAGCAGAGCAGCATGATAGATGGCACTTTTATGCTGTAACCTAATAAAATACCCTCTTTTTTCTCTCCACTGGAAGAATATTATACTTTAAACTAGATCTAATTAAAAATAGCAGGGGATGAGGTTTGTATCAAAGACTAGCCTCTGTGCAGATGGTGATCCCCACACAACACCAGGCTGCACCTAGAGCTGAGAAGAGTTCCCCATGCCTGGCAGCTTCCCACTCATGCCCTCGGGACAAAGAGGTGATTAATGGACTCTGTCTAATGGTAAAGTAAATGAATCAGCACCACTAAGTTCCTCATCTGAAACACTAGAAAGAGTTTGGTTTCAAAGAGGGGTTCAGGCTTCAGAAAGCTCTGCAAGGAATGATGCCATTAGCATTTCTCAAAAGCCCTCGGCCCTTTGGCAGGCCAGCAGGAAGAGCACCCTCTGTGTCCTTCTAGGCTCTATTTGCAAGACCAGTGTGAAGACCCTGCCTAGAGAGGGTTTGGAATGCCAGCCTGCATCTAGGTGGAGCACACACTGTGCCAGCCTACACAGGTCCCATGGGTGCACGAAGGCTGCAGGAGCAGTGAGAGCTGTGGTCACCCAGCAGAGAACCCCAAGAGAGATTTGGAGCTACTTCAGAGCAAGAACGGTGCTGACAACGAAAAACAAGATTTGCAAGGAAGGAACTGACAGCATTGTGCACTCCTTGAAGCAACAACTCCCTTCTGCAGCTCCCAGGATGAGGGGCTTCAAAAGGCACCTGGCACAGGAGACCCTGGGGCAAGGATCTCCTTCACCAGTCACCTGGAGGACACAAACATGTATGATTTCCCTGTGAGGAAGCAAAGGCTGCCTGAGCTAAAAGTTTGATTTTCTGAGTAATATGCCTCTTACATAGTCTTTCCTTTCTGAAACGCTAAGGAAAATTTTCCTCAACAAGACAGACAGCGAAATAAAAGCCAGAAAGCTAAATACTATGTACGTATCCTTTCAGGAAATACTTAACTTGTGTAGAGAGTTAAATAGATGGAAAACTAGACTATGAAACTCCACATATTAAGCAGTTTTGAAAACTTTAACTGAAAAGGACCCTTGAAATCTTCAAAAATGAAGGTTCAGGAGTAAAATGATCCTGCTAACTTTGCTGCAAAATAGTCTCCATAAAAACAACAGTCACAAGGAAAGCCTTGTAGCAAGTGGAAATCTGTGTCTGTTTAGGGCAAACACTACTACAGGTCTGAACAGAAAGGCCTAAATAAATTTCTTACATTTACGGGATGGGATTTTCAATACAGGTGAGTAAAGCAAGGGTAAATCTTAACAGTACTCTATTTCTGCCCTGCAATTCCCCAAAATAATTCCCTACGCATTAAGGTAGCAGCCTGGAAAAAAGCATTGTATTCTCTTTCTTTGGCTCTTGTCTCTCAAGAGATATGGAGGTGGCAGACAGTGACCTTCAAGGGTTTCAATACTCTCCTTGCCACTGCTCATCTTAAAGATATGGAGAATAAGCACAGGTCTTCAACTTCACCATCCCCCAAAACTTCCTTGGTATTTTTTCCTCCAAGTTGAGATCCATGTAGTCTTAGTCTCTGCAACCCTGCAAGCAGCAACATGTACCTTGCTGCAGATTTTGCCAGTGCTAGTAGAAGCTGTCACACCGAGCAGGAGTGACAACCAAAGTAAAAAAACATTCATTCTAATTTTTTTCACATTTCTGTGACATTGAATACTTCTTGCATACATTATTACACCATTAAAGTGCATTTCCATCACATGCATAAGCCAGTGTGTGAAGCTTCTTCTTTATTAAAGAAAACACTTTCAAATGAGAAAGGATAGAAAAGGGTTAAATATAAATAATACAACATAAAAAATATGGTTATAAATTACAATAAAGTCTTCTCAATTTGTAGCAAATAATTCTTCAGATAAGCAAAAAAATATCCTGAGAACAAACCCATTGTGTATTTCGTATCCTAGAATCTCTTAATTTGGAGTGTGCAATTTCTGCCCTCCCTCTCCCCAACAGAACAATTTGATATTTCAGTCCTAAAGTAATAATACATACAAACAGCTTCATTTACTTGGAGAAAACTGATGAACCTTCATCTGTAGTCAAGCTCTTTATTGTTCAGATTTGACACAGGAGTCCACTTAAAGCTCAACAGGAGTTTGTGAATTGCTCTTTGTGTGACACACTGGCTCTAGAAAAATCATTTGCTTTTGGTTTTATTCTACTGTTTCCACTTCACGGATAAAGTTAGCAAGAATCTAAGCAGCCATCCTGTTCCAGAACAAACGTGTTTAAAGATAAGAAATAACCAGGAATACCTGCATGCGTAGAGAAGCCCCCTGCACTTTTTACAAAGGAAATGTCAAAAAAAATTCAGCTATTTCTAAATTTTTAAAAGAATACGGGTTTTCCTCAGTTGTTACACTATCTTTCACTGAATTGGGCATTTTAACACAGTCCACTTTTTTTCTTAGATTTTTTTTTCTTTAAAAGTGTAAGATTAGTAAAAAACACGTAACTTTTTCAAATCTCCTAATTGTTCTAGGCATACTATCCTCTTGTCACAGATAAGCAGAGTCAGGAATCTCAAGAAAAATATTGAAAAAGCTTTCAGTATTGCACTTCAAGCAAGCCAAATGGAAATCCCATTGATGCAGCGTAGTCAAATAGTCCATCTGTACATATCCATCCTTCCTAGATGAATGATTTCAACTGTCAGATAAAATGGCATGAATAAAAAGTCTGAAAACAGAAATCTGATGTATTGATTGTGATACACAAAGATAGCAATGTTTCTGTAAGAGACAACTTTCCTAAGTTATTAATACAATTTGCCTCCCTTCTTATTACTCCCTCTCCCTGGAAATAATACGTCCAGTCATTCTGTTAAAAAGAAAGTATTTCATTTCACAATTCACAGATACTCCTGTATCTGCTGAAGTGTTATTTGCCAATTACTAACACCACTATGCATCACGGACTCTGGTGTTACCAGGCATTTTTACTACAGTAAACAGCACCTATTTTTTCATCTTAAAATATGGACTGCATTAAAATACAAAACAAGTACCACCTAAATATATCTTTCAGTTAAAGAATAGATTTTAATCTCAGTGTAGTTATTTAATAACAGAAAATTGCCAAGAAATCCAGGGTGAAAGCAGTATGTTATACAAAATGCAAATGAAAAGTGGATGAATGCAAGATAACCATGAAATGTTTGAAAGTCTACAGGAAAAAATACTTTTTATTCAAGGACTGTTGCCCTAAATTTAGATATAATTTGACACATTGAACTCTGTGTGTCTCTAAAAGAACAAAACAGGAAACAACCACATCCCACTCGATACACTTGAATGAGTCTTATTAAGTTGAATGATGTTTGCTTCAGGCCATAAACAGCAATACAATATTCATCAAAGCTCACCAAATTAAACTTTTCTCCCACTTGCTTACCTCTGGCCTGGCTGATTTCCCCTAAAAGTAAATCGATTTTGCACTGACAAACATAAGAGTTGATACAAAGGCTTGATGACAAACCAAAGAAACCAGGAAAAGCCACTCCATAGCATGAGAGTATTCGATTAATGTAAATTCACAGAAACAAGGTTTATAGAGAAAGGTAAACTACTTAATAAGCTAATACAAGTATTCTTAGAAAAGACAGGCTTCTGGACACATCAATCCTTCCCTCATCATTCTTCCACTAACACAGATGTGTATTTTATTTTTAATGAGCTGCATAAATTCTAGACCTCTGGAAGTGATGCATTAGCACAGGGTCTTATCTACCTGTTCACCCTCCTCAGCAAAGGAATTATGATGTCTCTTGCAGCTACTGGATAAGCCAGTGCTCCTTCATCTCACAGTCCTACAGGGATGACACCTGAAGCAGCAAACAGGTTGCACATCCACGAAACTGTCAGGATCACAAACAAGTCCGTGTGCTGCAAAGTACAACAGGGAGAAACAAGTCAGGGAAGTCCAGCTTGCTTCAAACTCACCACATAACAGCAGAGACAGGATGCAATATGTAGGCAGGTGGCTTCAGCACACCATGACGGGAGGGTCAATGGTCCAGACACCTTGCAATGTTTGTGCAAAGTCATGGCCTGCAGAAGTCAATAATACCTGAAGGCCTAACGTGAGCAGCAGTTTAAGCCATCCACAGAAAAGGTTCTTCTCTCAAGTTTGTAAGTCTGTTGGTCTATGTTTATGGAAAACATGTAACTATGTGTGCCGGTTTGCCCAAAAGCTAGTAATATAGCCCCTGAGAGAAAACCAGGTTGCAACCACCCTTCCCCCCCACAGGGTTCGGGAAAAAAAGAAATTTTTCCTCAAAGGAAAGTGAAAGAGATAAAAACTATTTATTTTAACAAACACACAGGAAAAGGATAATGATGCTAAATAATGGATTAAAACTCCCGCTATAGAGAGAAACCTGGGAAGATTTCAGAGTCCTTCTGTAGGTGTGGTCTCTCTCCTCCTCGGAGCTGGTCGGTGAGGGCGTGGGCCCACCCC